>OY751411.1:7221093-7821093 GCA_963565655.1 Aleiodes testaceus
AATGTGAGGAAAAAACATAAATTCCCCAAACAGAAACTATAAGCCGGTGTATTGTCAGATGAACATGATATCTCTCAAGCGAGAGATGTTTTTCTTCATAAAATAAAATTTTTGAAAAAAGAAGAAGAATTCTGTCGATACTGAGAGTACAAAATTGCCAATTTTTCCTGATATTTTATAACCCTCTTAAGCGGATTTCGAATCAACACAAGATAGAAAGAAGCTTTAGACATAGATTCGACGTTTCAAAATATTTGACAGTTTGCCTATGGCTTTTCAGTCGTACAATGTCAAACCGAAAAATAGTTTATGCTCCAATGGGGTAGCAGAGGGGAAATACACGAATGTAGAAATGAGGTAAAGAGGATGCCGGAGAAGTAAGCCGTAGGGATTTACGTTTCTAGTGACTCCGAGTACTGCATGAAATCGTGCTGAAGCATTTACGTCATTGTCTGGTATCTCGAAGGCATTATACGTGGACTCACCATTTTTTAAAAGAATAATAAGTATTCTTCTCTTTATTCCAGATATCCGGACAATTGGAAATTGCAAATTGCCTATGCAACACTGAGGGACGATGGTACCTACAAGTGTCAAGTGGAGATCGATCCCACTCACTTCTTGGTCAAGACTTATTACGTTCACATAACAGGTAAATTGGATTTGGTTTAATTTCGAATTCTCTCATTTCATGACATTCTTTTTCACCTCATGCACAAAGAGGTAGAAATTAATGAGATGATTATTCTGAAAGGGAAATATGTCTTCATCAAATTCAGTTTCATTGCTTCTCCAATCTAGGTGAAAATAGTCTATATCATCATCTCTGTTAAATTAGGATTTCGATCGAAGATTTCGCCTTAACCCGAGTGGAAGGTTTTATCCCAGAATAATCGAGTTTCTCATGATAAAAAAGGTGAAATCCGAGGGTCATTTCAGCCACCTAGCAACTTGGACATTGAAAGGACAGTGGGATAGAGAATTGGAAAAAAAAAATAATCTAAGAACAAGGAGAAAAAGAAAAGCAGCAACGAGATAGACGAGAAGGAAGAGAATCGAACGAAGAGAAATGAGTATTACTTTCCACCAGGGTTTCTAATCGTCTCAGTCTGGAAATTCGGTTGGGCAAAAGCTTTCATTGGTTTTTTTTTTTTTTTCAAGAGCCAGTAATCCGATCGACGTTTTCAAGAGGCGCTCGAGTTTAAGCACAAAAACCACAGCTACCACTTCAACATACGCACATTATGAAGAAGAGAGATGAAAAAAAAATAATCTAAGAACTGAATTGATTCGGCAGAGCTAAAGTCAGATAGTTTGTGATGCATGAAATTTTCCATTATTGAATTGAACAATGAAATCCCGATATCCAGGTATAATTCCGAGGCTTTACTGAGGAAATCCTCATCGGACTGTGCTGGCAGATCAATGCTAGAGATGATGGAACGATGAGAGCATTATTAACCGAAATGAAAACCAATAAAGTTGATGTGAGAGCCATTTCTCTTCTCCTATTTCCCCGTCCACATTCACCTCTCCTTTCCTCGCAATACAAAATAATGCGTTGATTCAAGAAAAACGGTTATCTGTTTTTTACGATCAACTCTATAAACGTACGTGAGAGTCTATGACGCATGAATATTATGTCTATCGTAATTTTCTAGTTATTGAAGCTTTATATTTATGATTGTTATCAGAAGCATGATGGTGGCTCAATAAGGCGATCATGACTTTGCAAGCTTTTCCCCAATGTATATACAATGAGCAAACAGAATAGGGTAGTGAGAAGTTCAAACAATCTCGCCGATGATGGCAAGTACAGAGCAAATTACAGTAAGTTTAAAGCACGTATAAGTTGTCCCTGATGTACATCTATTCTGTTAACCCCATAATATAACCTACGTACGTGATCCACGATGAGTGTTCGAGTCTAGATATGGGGGGAAATAGTAGAGGGCTAAGTCTGTTCGTGCATCGTAGAAGATATGAGAGAATTTCTACGTAGTAAGCATCGGTGAGCACGAGTTGAGGACTCTCGATTCTCGACATGACACAGGAATGAGCATGTAGAAACTGTGAGAGGGATATAGAACTCTGGTAAACCACACTTTCCATACCTGTTTGAGTTCATTACAGCAATGGGCACTGTCTCGTAGATCATGTTCGAGTGGGTAGACTGTCTGCATTGTCCAAGAAATGATGAATGAAGGTGACTCCAGATACTTGGGAGGAACTTTTGAAATATTTCGAATTAGCTGCAATCTAAGAATTCCCTTGATTTCAATATTATATGGGCTTGACAATAGTTTTGGAAATCTATTATTTTTCAATCTGGTGAACTTTGTTCACTGTATTATCGATGAAATGTCATTTCTGTATAATCAAACTGGGGAAAAGTAGAAAGGGAGACTATGGAATAGCAATTAAAAGTATGGAGTGCTGTTAAAAGTATTCGATTTAACTTCTACATTGGGGATTATTGAAATTCTTAGATCCACAGATTTGATTTCAATGAAATTCGTTGATTTTATTCAACTGTGCACGAGCTGGAAGGAATTTGAGGAGACAGTGATGGTTGGAAGAGAGAATTCAATGAATAAAGTGGATTTCACTGTTGGACTTGGTATTCTCCATTTTTGCCTGATTCATTATTTACTTTGTTTAATTTCAAATTAGTTTGAGATTAAATATTTCTTATCCTTTCGTCTCCTCACTCTCTTCCCAGTGCTTGTATTGAAACCACAAGCAATTTCCTGTACGTCCAGGGAGAGTTGGTCACTTGGTCGCTGTATTTATCAAGGATACGGTGAGGATGAACGCTTCTTTGTAAACCTTGAATAAATAGAGTGAAGTATTGATCAAAAGTCCCTGAGATGTGATCAAGATTGTTCAAAACCAATAGAAGTGCTCGTAGGAGTTAAATATTCAAAAAAAATCCTTTTAACACATATTTTCATTGCAATTCCCATTCTGCACTATATCTTCTCCAATAATCTCCACATCAATTTTACCCCTAATTACCTGCACACATACGCCTCTGTGAATGCGTCAAGCCAGATCCCATGAAGTATATCTCTTCACGATCAGTGTCTTCAAACGCTCAATGACGTCTGTTTCTGAGTAAATTAATTAATCGTAAGCATGACACAGAGTGCGTTTGACGTTGGTAAGTCAGTCGTGTATGCAATCAATGCCTGGTCAATATTAACCGGTGTATTGGATCAGAGACTCACCTACAGTCCTCGACTCATCCTTTGGCCAGATGTTGGAGACTAGTTTCTGATCGGCATGGCTTTGCTCGAACTTTTCAACTTTGTGAAGACGTGGGAGGGAAAAAAACAGAATGATTGAGAGCACTGGATTCTCAAGAAAAAAATAAAGAAAATCCCAAAAGTCTGGAGCTGAGAGTATAAAGTAGTCTAGTAGTAGTAGTGTTTTGCCTCCGGGAAATTCCGCTTGGAAGTACAGAAATTGAGGAGAATTTTCATGCAGATGCATATAAGAATGTGAATAGAGCTCAAGACCGAAGAAAAGACTCAAGTATGACGATCAGAGAATTATTATCTCCCGGGAATTCACTAACTCACCACGAAGAACGTATTCCAAGAAATAAAGAACTTTTGAAAATCAAGTTTGAACAACATCAGTTGACAAACTGCCATATAACTTGGGTACAACTATATATGTAGTTTGTGTCTTGAAGGTTACTTACCAAAGGGAAAATCCGAGGCCCTTGCATGGTTAGAAGAAACTTCTCAGTGTACTGAAGAAGAAGAAGGGAATAAAAAAAATAAATAAAAAGAGGAGAAAAGTTTTATCGATGGATCGACACGGTCTATGAGACTTTATCAAACAATTCCCATCTATATGCTGTATTCTTAGAAAATTCTATGACGAGTGAATGACGAGAAAAAAAAAAAGTGATTTTCCCACCTGAATGACACGAGTTCTAAGTGGTAAATGAAAAAGTTACCAACAAGTTTATTATGGACAATGAAAAGTTATGAATTTCATGAAATTTCTTTTGTCCTGAGAGCTCTGCTCCTTTTTTTTTATGTGGATAAATATAAATTGTGCTTGGAGGAATGGGTAATCTAATTCGAGACATTGATTGAATTTTGGGGGAATATATTTATCGATAATTTTGCTGACCGAGGATAATTCGAGATGGGCTTTATCGAAGATGAAAGGAATGGTATTGATCTCCTTCAAAATCACATTAAGGATGGAATGATACACACTCCTGACGTCGAGCAATCTATTATGGATAACTCTATTTCTAGACTGAAATCAGCGGAGGAAAGATGAGAATAAAGGAGCAACTGTATAAATTATTCCATTAAATATGAATTTTTCCAGTGGTAATTTCGAATTTGGATAAATTCAATCATTGGATAAACGTCAGGAAAGAAAGTTTTTTACTTCAGAGTCATTAAAGGAGAATCTCCAATAATTCCACTCATTATTATCCAAAAAGAATTGATATCACTCCCTCATGGCAATGTTTGTCCGTTGATCAGAGCAGTGGAGTTCTTGATCGATTGTGAAGCGATGGCTTGATGCATCGCATATGCGTTGGCAATTACAAGGTATGACAGATCGACAAGGCCAATTCACTCGGGACCATTCATCTCTCAGGACTTTCGAACCAGGAAACAACTCTGACTAGTTACAAACTGACTTGCATCCACGACAGGAAAAAAAAGAGGCAAAAGAATGGAGGACACATTTTTTTTCATTTCCTGAAAACATTAATTATCCAACGAACACCAGATTCTCTTTTCTCATTCATGCAATTGGAGTATTAGAGTAGTCAAGTAGAAGAAGAATAGGAAATATAAAAAAATAGCATGAGCTCTGAATACAAAATGACAAAAAAAAAGAGCCAAACAGAAACAAAGTTTGCATTGGGTTATTTTATTTTTTTTTATTTCTCCTGCGAAACACGCGGAACGCCCTAGAGGCAAAGTAAAAACAGCCGTTGGACTGTTCAGACCCAGTGACGTTGTCTTTTGTATATAGACTAAAACCGGAAAGAAAGTGCAGCAAAAAGGAGGAGAACAAGTGAAAGAGAGATAGTGGAGATGGTCTAGAGAAAGAAGAGAAAAAGAATAAAAGAAATGAGAAAAGTACCAAAAGCAGAGAAGAGCAGAGAGTAAGAGCATACCGCTATGTCATGAAATTTGCATAGCGGTCGCCTCGAGAATTGCAGCTGGCAAGTTGAGCTGAATCCTAATGGTGGTTTTCCGATGAGAAGAATCATCCCCAGCAACACCAGACGAATCGTGATATTCTAACAACTGTGAGAAGAAAAAAATTTCAAGCAATTTCTGATTTTTTCATGCACGAGCAACTAACTTTATCCCCAATGCTCCTGACGATTTAACAGAATCTATGAAATTGAACAAGTTTTCAATGATAAACTTTACAAGTCTCTGCATCAATTCAATTGACTTGTCTTTTGAAGTATCCCCGAGGAATATAAGTAGAAAGAAGAGTGAAATTTTCATCATTCTACCATTAACAAAATTATAAATTCATCCACTAGCATTTGTAATTCATCATCCGAATAATCCTCACAAAATCTCAGAAAGAAATGCATCACACACACACACACTCATGAATGTCGTTTTATTCCCACAGCGCCCACTTTGACTATAACCGACGATTCTGGACGAATGATATCAGGGGAAAGACACCTCAAAGCGGGTAGTACCCTCAGGCTGAAGTGTCAGGGTAGGGATGTACTAGAGAGGCTCAACGAATCTTTGCTATGGACAAGGGGAGATGAAATACTCACAACTGACGTCAGGTTAGTCTCATGTGTATTCCTTTCCTTTTCACGTACTGATCTACATCTCACGTGATATTCCACCATCAACATCACTTGGAGATATCCACAAATACTTTGGCCCAATCTGATTTGACATGAAGAATCGAATTTCCATTCTTGTAATTCATGAAATTCAAGATTCTTCTGTCGAATAACTAATTCTTCAAGAATAACAAATGTTAATTGATAAACTAATTTATCACCGTATTCTCCAATTAACAAAATTGAAATGTGTATTGATTCTAGTGAGAATAGAACGACTGAATTAGTCGGTGACAAGGAGATGCCAGTGATAGTGAGCACTCTGGTAGTTGAGAAAGCATCACCAAGACACGCCGGAAACTACAGCTGCATTGTACCAGAACGAGCCAAAACCACCATAGCTGTTCACGTTTTGAACGGTGAGGAGAGCACAATGATACAGTCACAGAAACACGAATTTCACACTTCCAATACACACACGAAAACCCCTCAACACACACAGAGTTATCCATGCCCCTCTGTACTGTCATGATATGCTATTACATTGAGACAAACCATTGGATCAAATGTGTGAACAGCTAAGACGCCGGTTACCACTGACTCCTCTGCATTCTGCCCCTATCTCCAATTGCAATGCAGCTTCTACATGCAACAACATGCGTCTATCTGTATCAACGAAAAGGCTTCACTATCTCCTTCCGTACATACTGTACTGCTTCTCAATGTTGACACGATGACAGCTGAGAGGCTTCATACAAACAGGACAGTTTATGTCATCTTATCGTTTACAAGCTCGCTTTATCACAGCAACCCAGTTCCGTTGTTTGAGGCTATATCATGTCGGCCAACTTGAACAACTAATCCTGACTTCTTCCATGTTTTCCTCCCTCTAGAAAAATTAGACTTGCCCTGCGGGTAATTCATCTCAACCAGAGAAAGAGAGAGGGAATCATCGGTATCAACATCAAAGTTCATGGATACCATGATATGACTGGAAAATACAGTATATTTCTGCCCTCTCGACTTCTTCAACTTCAATGTGAATACCATGAAAGCATCTCTTTTATACCGGAACGAGGCGAGCTGTCCAATTCAATTTTCCTAAGATATTCGGGAAGAACCACAGAGCCGGGAAAAATAAAGTAAAATTCTAACCATATCTATAACTACATCTGAATATATCTCCAGCATCTTCACAGACTGTCTACTCCACGTTGTCTCTTTTCACTGCTGCAATTACGCCACTACTCAGATCTACCTAATTCGATCTACTCTGCATGTATAGAAGAAGAGGAAAGAGATAAGCCGGAGAAGTGGATGAGATAGCACCAGCAGAGACGTTGTTAGTAAAAGGGCAAACAAAAATTGTCTGGAGATGAATAAATTGGTACAGTGAAAAAGAGGAGTGGAAAAAGACTGTCCTAATTGGCCCTCTACGAGGAAATTGTAGAAATTCGGAATTTCGGGCAGGCGCTTTAACGGCCGAACATTGCGTGACTCGACTTGATTATCCTCACGGCTATACCGAATTTTATTTCACAAAGGGGGATAGAACATAATATTCTAATTGCTTCATCGTGACGTTAAACCGTATCGTTCCCATCTTCATGCTCTAGCTCCTTTACCAAAACTCCCTATTATGAGTGGTCCAGATGCGGAAGAGGGGAAGAGAGAAACCGGGTCCTTTACAAAGTCGCCAGAACGAGAAATTATAGGATCACGTTTCTCGTGTCAGTGGAGCCACTGCTCTCACGCTCATTCTACCGTTTCTCTCTAAATGTTCTATTCGAGTTAACTGACCCACCCAGGCATTATCTTCCTCTACCATAGATTAAGAAATACTCCTTGGATTAACCACTGGCAACTTTATTCACATTCACATTCACTTTATCTCAATGTGTGAAATATTTGGATTTATCAATTATTTATTAAATCCACTGCTTTGAGAGAGTTTCTTTCATATTCATATGATTATTTGCATGAGTTTATCATGAGCTGTTGAAAAACCTGAATGCACTCATCAGAATTCTCCACAGACACTCTGAATTATGGAGAATCAATAGTAATTCACGCTGAGCACGAGGTAAATATTGAAATCGTGAGTAAGAGCATTTGAAGATGCTGGAATATAAATTACACTCGATGAAGTGCAAAAAATCTCGTCGACTCCACGTATTGGGCGGATATCAAGATCGTTTCTGGACGGCAAACAAGTGGTAGCCTCTAGCCAATGGAAGCGAGGAAATATCTATATATTTGTGATGGTGAAAAAGGTTGAGTTTGAACGAACAGATTTCCACGGTGGTATTTCATTGAAAAATGCTTCTCTCACGGTATGCTTTCGAGCGAAACGTGAAGAGCCGAGGGAAACGTGGAACGAATGTCTGGATTAGAAGAAGCACAGGCCAAATAAGAGTGATATGATGGTGAGGAGAATGGATGGAAGGTTAAGGGATTGTGGGATCCTGAGATTTTTTGGTGCTAATAAAAAGTAGAGGAAAAAAGTAAAGTTTTGAGAAAAGACGGTGAACAAAATAAGACAGATTGACGCATTCCATTCGCTTCTTGTTGCTGCTGCATGGATTGTTCTCTTCTTTTTTTTTTAGAAAAATAACGGTTCAATGGAATTTAGAAGAGAAAAAGAGTTATCGGTTTGTGACGTTAAAATGCAATTCTGAAATTCTAAGCGTCTCTCACCTTTTATCCACACTTTCATGCCAATTTCAATATCAATTTTAGTGAATTTTCATGAAATCGAAATTTTATTTGAAATTCATGGAATCGAGACATATTGCCACTTTATTTTGAATCAATTCGTTCTCATCTACTTGCGATTATTGTATTCCTCATTTCTCCTTTCTTTATCCTTCATTCCAATGCAGATTTATGAGGGAAAAAATTCCAATAATTCAATTGAATATTCCCGCATCATTCTCAAAATAATTCATAAAACCAGAATGTAATCAGAATAAGATTGAGAACTTTAGCCTCATCGTTTTACAGTTATTTATCTTAGTCTCTCTGAACTCGTGCTATTCACACACATGCATTCAATTTCTCATGAGAACTCTGGGAAAAAGACAATGAGTCAGATAAATGGTAGAATGCAGAGGGAGTGCAAAAAAAAAGTAATGTCACTAGTGTCGCAGTGGTGAAAGTTTCCGGCGGAACGAATGTGAATCCCCTGACATTATTTCGGAACTGCTGCCATACTTCCATTCTCTCATCCGGATATTTTCCACGACTTGCTCAATTTGGCAAATTGGCCAGATGAAGAGATACGGTAACTTCAAAATGTATCAGTTAACATTTACCAATAAACGAAAACAAATAGAAAATACTTTTCCAATTTCCTCACGACATAATTCAAAGCATCAAGATCAAATAAAAGAAAAAAAATGAATATGATTAATCGTTGTTATTCTCATTTGTGTTTTTAAAAACAGGAGAACTTCCAGCTGCTGTTCATCATGGCAATGGTGTTTCAAGTGCCGTACTAAATCTCTGGTTAATTCACTTAACTGTGAGCTACGGATTTTTCAGATGACAATGCTAAGGTGAGGTATTACCATTTCAATTACCATTATTCATTAAACGCTGCGACTTAGTTAGTGGACATTCATGTAAATCCCAAATTGCTCCAGTAATTTTCTGCATAAGGTATTTTAAGAGTGACGTATTAGACCCCAGCTCATCGACTTACCAGAAGTTGGTGCAAAGTTTCCAGGCTCAGCGTCTCTGCAGTATGAGATGAAAAAAAAAAAAGAGGGAAAAGTCTTTAAAGAAAGAGGCAAACTCGTGGGAGGTGGGAGAAAGAAAATATGGGATAAGCGGAAGTCGTTGGATGCGGATACACCATCGTCCTCAACTACTCCCATCCTACCGTAATCCCATTAAACTCCTCCTTCTCTCTGTACTCACTGATAACTCACAATTTTCCCAACAAAGTAATCTTCATCGCTGGAAAGAAAAAAAAAACACTGTAAAGATTACGAGCATCGATAATACGATATATGCACAATATTACCCACCCATTACGCAAAACGCCCGTAATCTCATTGGACAAACCCCTGACAAAACCCACGACATCGTCGATTTGGCCAGTGCTTATCAGCTCAACCCCTCACTTTTCCTCTCACCCCCAATTTCCAAAGATAATTTCTACTGTCCATTCTATACCCCCTTTTCACCATTTCACTCTTCCTCCGTGTACCTATAACGTATGACAACGTTCACGGCGGAAACTATAGTTTATATAGCTCCAAAACGAACGATCCAATGTCAGTTCACAGTTTGGCTGGTATCATTCGGTACAACGGGACATACACACCCATACTTCGTACCCATTGCAGAGCTTTCATTATCAAACGTCATAGATCACAGCGTTCATGTCGTGAATGTCCTCCCCCCCTTCTCTGTCTCTCTCGACTGCCATCGCGATCACACCCCGTGACGGCGTATCCGTTCATTCCTCATATGACAAAATCGACGGTCCTCTCTCTCCCTAATGGCAGTTATACAGTTTGATTCTAAATCCTCCGCAGTAACTTTCAATTCGCCACTCTGATTTAGCCAGTACACGAATCACCACGTGTTCCCATTCTCCAGGCACATAATTTTCCCCTTTTTTCCACTCGTAAACACTCGTTGGAAAAAAAGGAAACACAATAGAGACAAATTAACCATCAATTCACCACTCTGATTTCTCAAATAAAAAGCACAAAAATCGTGCTCTCACTCGTTTTCTTTCAATTCTGACGCTCGCAATTTGATGGCTTCTAATACACTAGTATCCGTTGATATATAAACCTTTGAAATGTGAGCCTGACACACGTTAAACTCGTTCATATCCGTCGAGTTTTCCAGCTCGTCAAATCCGAGTGCCTAAAACCCGTAATAGTACGCTAAAACCTGACGGATATATGTCATGCTGGAATGCGTGCCCACTGTGGAGAACTCGATAACGAAATTTCCTCTCCATCCAATGACAACGAGCTGAATACGAATGAAAAAAAAGGAGGAGGAGGAGGAAGGAAAAAAATAGAGAAAATGTTCAAGTGAGAAAGGTGGATAAAAAAACTGTGGAAAACTGGAGCGTCCGATAAAGAGCCGAGTTGGCGGCATGAAAAACGGGGGGAGGGACAAAAAACGTGATCGGAACACGAGAATTCGTCGAGCGTGAACCAAGGATCCCTCCTTTTCTCCCGTTTTTTTTTCTTTTACTTGAGCGGGAATTTTAAATAAGGCTTGGAAATAAATCCCGTGAGTGAGGATTGACTGGAGATTTTTAAGATTTCTTTTATTCTACTCATACGAGAATTATTCACACACATATACTCTGGTCTTTCCGCAGATGATCTTCTTATCTTTTCCATTTTTTTAAACTTATTTTTCCATCAATTCTCATGAAATTAATTTTGTACAGTTCTTAATAGCCACTTTATTGCTCTCCGATTATAAATTTCCATGAGACTAGTCACATATCGTTTGTCATATCGGAAATTCAATAATCAATCTCCCTGAAAAGTTATTCGGAATAAATACATTGAATTGCCACGCTTGGAAATTCAAAGTGTGTAGGCGCTCGTCACTGGTGCAATCAAACGAAAATTTTATCGGCTATCGCACATCAAGAATACTTTATAAAATGAAACAAAAAAATATCTAGAAATTAGAGAGAATTTTTTTTTCCCCTTTGTTGAATAACAGTGACAAATCCGAATATTCCACATTGTTGGATACATCGAAAATTAGTGCTTTAATAAAGGATGAGAGTGTGGGTGAAGAAAGCTCAATTGTCAGCTGAATTTTTACGTGAATTTTCCGCATGGCATTTACTCAAAGGGATTTACGTGAATTCATGCAAAATAATTGTATGAAGGGACGAAACGTTTGTGATTAGGTATGACTATTGTTTCTCTGTAGAATTTAATTAAATGGAGCTTTGAGTTTTTCCGTAAAATTTATGAATTGAGGCTTTATCTGGAAAGGATTGAATGCACAAAGCGAGTGCTTGGAATTTGAATAATAAAAATTCAGTCAATATCAAACGAATACGTAGACGTAATTTTCGGTGTAACAAAATTAGCATTTACAAATTAACATGAGGCAGCACGGGACTCTTTGATCTCTGTGGTATTTATTGTGGAAACTATGTATGTTGCCTCTATTTAGTTAAAGCCAATATCCGATGGTAATCACCTGTGTTACAGAATGGCTATTGAGAAATAGACACCAAAGAAATACGTCAACATTGTGGCTAACAAACTCTGTGGGCTTCTCTCTCCCATTAAACGAGGAGTAACCGAACAAACGGCCTCTGCGTAATTTGGAGGCCTTCCAAATATTCGTGAAAGCCTACATCCTTTTCCCTTCGCACGGGGAAAACCCCGGGAAAACGAGTTTTGGTTGAATAACACTATCCGAGACATTGATTAAAGCGATTGTTTTACCGGAGCACTTTTTCATTATTCTGAATCCCGCATATACCATTTTTTTTTTTTTTTTTTGTGTATATTGGGAAAGAGGGGGACGCTTGGGAGATAGGCAAAGCTCGAACTGTGTTTAATGAATTTGTTTGGGAATTGAAAATGATATGGAAATTTTGCATACGGGAGATGCATTCTTTTTTTTTTAATTCCAGAAAATCAATTGCACATGAAAGAAGAATTGTATGTAAAACCGTTTGATCCCACCCATTGTACCCCATAAATGAATTCAATGACATGAAATAAAAATTGAAAAGTCGAATACACACATGCGTTGGCATGAGCGATCAATCAATGCACACTGGAGCTGAATAAAGGCCACTTTTTCCGCTTTTAAAATAGTTATTGGAAGTTTTCATAGACGACTTGTAAAAGTTATGCCGTTACACGCTTCCTCGCCTCGCCAATATTAGTTTTACTGAATCTGCATAAAAATACGTTGAACGAATGAGCAATAGAATGACAAAACAATGCCAAATAATAAACATTTGGTTGGACAAAAACTGCAAGTGAAAAACAAAAGGACAAAACTGAAATATTCAACTGACGAGAATGAAAAAAAAAAAAAAAAACACTGAGTCCCGGAAAAACAACCTAGGGACTTTTTTTTCGTGCACCGATAGGTATAGAGTTCATGAATGGTTGACGGGAATCACTGAACTGTATCCATCGGAGCTTTCTGTCCATATATGAATCAAATCCGGTATGGAAAACCACTGGACTATACATACATCTACTTTCTATCTCTTTCTACATACCCTTTAGCTGCTAGCACTAGTAACCAGGAATTGTTGCCTTAAACTCGTTGACCCATGAAATTTTTTTTTGTTCAATTCTCCCTTTTTTTCTCTCACTGCTTATAGAATGGAATCGCATTCAATGTTTGAAAAAAAAAAAATCAACGAAATTTTGCCCCTTCACTTCTTTCTAATTACCAGAAAAATAAATATTGTTAATGAAGTTTCACCATAGCACTCTATTTTCCCTCGAATTTTCATATAAATCGTTGATGATAGACAAAAGCATTGGAAAAAAGAGAGGCAAAATGGCGCGGGTCGCCACAGTTGGGAATAAAAGATTCAATCGGATTAGGTGAAAATGGAAAAATTATCAATGCGAGTGAATCTTCGGACGAGAGCCACACCCCCATTGGGAGATGAGCAGATAGAGATTTTGTGAATGCATCCTGCGGAAATCCTCCCATATAGCTCGAGTAATTGAAATAGTAAACCTCGATGTCGACGGCCTGCCGCAGAGCCCTTTCAATTCCCATCTTCTTACACCCGGCCTTCCAATCCAAAGTATTAACTATTCATCCAACTATTCAAATAGTAATCATTGATTGAAGAGCCTCTCATTTCATTAGAACCGGAGTTTAATCAGTAAGCCGAATAAAATTATCGGCTTTTCCATAGAACAGTCATTCATAACTCTCCAAGAAAGTGTCCTCGTATTGATCGAGAACACAAGTGTGTTTGCCCAACAAAGAAGCTTCTATTATTGAATTTCATAAACATATGCATATGGTAAATACTCGATTTTCCCCGTAAACACAATATCATCGCAAATACGATATTACACGAGTTTAGAAAGACCAGAGAGACACAAAGCCTGTCCGACTCCGAGTGATCCAGTATTTCCGTTACCAAGGAGAATAAAATAATATCAATAACCAATGAGCATTCACCCCTTCTCCTGCATTCACCTTCTCCCCCTTCTTTCCACGATATTTTCCAAACCGCTAAATTTAAATATCTATTATGCCGCAACCCGAGCCACCACCGATACACACACATTGGCTTCCGCATTTTTACGACGCGCCAATGCATATTTATTCTCATTTCCCAGTCTCTTTTTCACCCCCCCCAATATCCCCCTCGCATTTTCTCGCATTCCACTCTTTTTTTTTTAACCCCCATTTATTTATCTCGTTTTATTTCCATCTACTTTCTCCCTCAAAATCCTGGGGATTCTGTATATAACACGTACACGTGAAAACGATAACAAACAGTTGGCAATGCCAATAGCACAACGGAAAAGCGTACGCCACCGCATTGTTTCCATTTGTTTCCGCAGCCAAACCCATAGGCGCGTGCTAGTTGATGAGAGGCCCCTTCCGTCGGCGTGGTGAACCAACTTTACCTCTCAAACCCCGACCTCTTTCGCCCAGTTCTTCTCTTCTTTTTTCACTCCAATTCACTATAGCATTACACATGTTTTCATCTCTTTTCCTCCACTGTCGGCCATTACGTGGCGTAAATAATGATTTCCAGTAGAGAGCCATCAACGAACCGGGCTACAAATGCGTGTACGTACCAGCAGATTGAAAAACAAGTATTTTTGGTACTCAATGTAACTGGACGAATGGTGGATCTAGTTTTTTTTCATTCTTTTTTATCCAAACTCTGATTCCTCTTCTCCTTCTCTGGTTATTATTTTGTTTTTTTCACTGTGGGATTCACTTTATTCTCGTTCGAGGCTCACTGATGCAACAGCTACACTCTTTTTTTCTTCACCGAGTTTACAAGTTGTTTGTTTTGCTTTTAGAAACGAGTTTGGTATTACTTTCTAGCTCGGGTATTTCAGATATCCCGTGGTTAATTCAATTACAATTGTTCGATGAACGGAGATTCTCTGCGGTTACCAAAAGAGATAGAAAAACCAGAAAAAAAAGGAAAGGATTTGAGAATAGAGGAGAGAAGGAAATTGAGGAATTTGTATGGTTCTTTTGTAACAATTCACCAGAGCATTGACGGATTTACTGAATTTAATCATTCAATCTTTTTGTTTTGTGCAGAATAAGGATGAGAATTGAGCCATCATCAATCTGCAATACTGCTCTTCTTTTGCCTCCAATTTTCCATCTCAAGAGGAGATAAAATTGAAGTTAAGGAATAAGAGCCAGTGAAAATGGATCAGAGATCGAGTGCATAAAGATGCGAAGGGAATTCGTTGTAATTTATATATATACATAACATACACATATGACTGCAGAGAGGCAGAAGAATGCAAGCAGATCGCTGGTGTCGAGCTGGCACAAAATTTATAACCAATATGCTTTCCCTAGTGGATGGGGCATATTTCATGAACGGAAGTAGTTTCCGCCTTCGACTTTTCCTTGGCCGATCGTGAATCACTCTTTTTTATTTTTTTTATTTTTTCTATTTTTCTCATACACTTTTATTTATTATTTTGGTGTAAATGTAACGATTGAATTTAATTATTAACGTCACTATTATTTAGTTATAATGATGAATTGTTTTTGAATTTCAGTGGGTTTGGTGATGCCATTAATTAATATGTAACATCATTAGTGGAAGTTTAATTACAATAACAATCTCTTCACATTCATATTGAATGGTAAAATTGTTGGTATTTGTTATGGTAAATACGATAATAAAAGAGATGAAAGCACGTAACCATTGTCGAAGGGGTGCGGTCTTGTACATTGGAAAGCCAAGCCATTTCGATGCGCAAAATCGGCTCGACCTAATTAGACCTATGGTAACGTAACGCTAATGGTCCAGGGTTTACTGGTCGATTGGCATTCATGTAGAAACCTTTACCATCTTCTCACGATTAACTGTAACTATAAAACTCTTTCTCTTTGACGAGTTTTCTCATAATTACGCGATATAATAGATGAATTGAGAGAGGAAGAAAAATTGATTATATAAATTTTAAAGTAAATATGAAATTAATGGGTTTTTTTTTTCGGATTTTTATTTGTGATAAATCTTGATTGATTAATACCAAAGATGTTGTGATGATTTTTCGAAAATTAAGTGGATAATTAAAGTAATGAAACGTATCAAAAGATGATGTGCTTAATATTCATAAGTCTCAGAATGAATTAAAGTTAATGAAGGAATTACGAATGAAGCACATGTGGGTGTATTTCAAATATACATTAATACATATTATTATGTCGGATGAAATAATGTTTTATCTACTTTAAGTAACACTCATAATAAGATTATATTTTTATATGTAAATACGTCATCGTTCCTTCTTGTTATTTCAATAATACGTATAAGTTAATATGTAAGTGAATTATTAATATAAATTTGAAGGATAAAGTTATGGGATTTTTCATGTGAAAAATTAAACCATTTTGCGACACACAGACGACTCGAGAAATTAAATTACTGAGTTTGTTATAACTTGGGACCAGGCGAAAAATCCTGGCACGATCATTAATGAGAGTTTTTGTTTAACACATTTTTAGTTTTACTCTTTTTTTTACAATTCAATTGAAGTTTGATGAAATATGAAAAATCAATCAGTGAACTTTTCATTCATCACTCAAATGAGTTGAGTAAAAATTTCAATTTTTCACCATCCCCAGACTAATTTACATATTTAAAATACGAGAAATCATCATTAGTCTCTATAAATATGGAATATTCATTCACTCCCCTTCTCTTTTAATTCTCCATAGTATTGATGAAATAATGAATATTTTTATTCACCCACGGATAAAAGCACATCGATCGTGTCAGGTAAATATTTTTCATGTCGTCCGAATTCCCATCAGATTATATCTTCGCTGATTGACAAAGTCTATGTTTAAAATTCGTTAGTGAAATTCGATGAGGACAAATTTGCCAATTGCAAAAGGAACATTTGTTAATGAGTTAATTCAATTGAAAACATAAATATTTTAAAAAATGTTGAATCAATGAAATAATTATTAAAAACGTTTTATGCAAATAAATTTCTTCCCTTCTAATTATTTAAATTGATTAATATAAAACACAGAATTAATGGCCATGAGAATTGATTTTAATTACATGATTCCCATATGCTATTTATTTTCATGTTAAAATAATTTAAATCACTGGCTAAATTTTCCAATTAAATTTCATCAATCCCAATGGCTATTATGCAACAACTTAACCCCAATTAGTATTAAATTCTCGGAGGATAACTCATAAATAAAGCTCAATTATCCATTCATTAACTACAAAATTAATTGGATGATATAAACAGAATAAATTGGCATTTCTTTCTAAAAAAAAGTGTCAAATAAAGATTTTCCCACATTCTTTACTTTCCAATTTAACAATTAACGTTGGGAAATAAAAAAATCCAATTGGAAAATTCTGTATCGTCAAATCAATTTCCCAGAGCCAAAGAAGTGATTTACAGCATCCTTTTGTCTCTCGTTTGATTCCCTTTTTTTTTCTATTAGAGAGAAAACCAGTTTACAGCGTTTGAACGAAATTCCGTAAACGCAAAACGCAGAGAATCCGTCTTTTCATATAACTCCCCACCCACTCACCCCCTTTTTCCGTCTCTTTTTGCTTATAACGTTCAATTCAGTGGTACAAACATACGCGCCAAACATGTGTCTACTATCCGATCACTTCTCCAACTTGTCCGGATATCCCACGTTCTATTTTCTACTTCCGTAAATTGCAATTCCAATGTTTTTTTTATCTCATGTCCTCTCTAGCCTTTGATAATACCCTTTCTCTCTCTCTCTCTCTACTTCTAAATGTTTTTTTCTCTCTTCCATCTCGCTTGCAAGGAGAAAAAGTTTGGCCCTAGTTTGAACTCTCGGATTTTCCCTGATTTCCAATCCAGAGAAATTGGTACTCAGGAAATTTTCTAATACCATTTTATCAAACCCCAAATCCTCACAAATTCTTTATTTTTTCCCCTTCTTTCTTTATCCCCGTTTAATTAATTTGATAAATTGCGTGTGTGTTGAGGAAAAAAAAAACGACAGGACGTATAGAATAAATTGATAATTATGAATTATAAATAATTGTAACTGTATAGTTGTTTATATTTAAAAGGAATTAAATGAAAAGAAGAAGCCAAACATCACGAAACAAATTTATCATAATGTAAAATTTATTACATCGCTTTGGACGATATATATCATTGCAAATGATGATGAAACATTAAATGTATGATTATTGTTGATATTTGAAACTGAAAACAATTAACGAACAATGAATGAGAGTGTATGAATTCATTAGTTACTGTACAGGCAATTAAATTGCATAATTATGAATAAAATGATTCGAATATGAATGTCCAATTTTGTTTTCAAATTAACTTGAATCTCCCTTTTTTTCCAATTATAATTTCCAACCCATATAAATTAATTTACTGACATTTTTTTTTGTTCATTCACAGGCTCTCGCACTTTCTGAATGAATCCAGCAAGACACTTGAATGTTTTGAAAAGCCAACGAGGAACTTTGTCATGCAGTCTGTTACACTCGAATATTCCAGTATTTCGTAAAGACCAAGAATATGAGAATAATAGAATTGTTGAGAGAATGATGAACAGAGAGAGAATATGAGTTCACAGGAAAGAAAAAAAGAGAGGAGCTTTCTGCAGCGTCACTGACAAACTGGCTTGGACTTTTGTCCTGTTACTTCATGCTGTTGCTCATTTACCAAAAAGTTACAATAGAGAATCTCCGTAGAAAATTTAACTGCCAAGACACAAAACGTCATATTTTATCCTTTCTTTGCATGCTTTATCAACTTTCTGCATAAGCCATTAGAATAGAGGAGGCCATATTCTTCCATTCTCATCAAATCTTTTGGAAAATTTCGCCTGTATTTTTTTTTTTTTGCACCTCTGATAGTTATGGGGTCAAGCTCACTGAAAGTTTATCCGTTGAAATTTTGACAGGCAGACCAGTCGTAAATCCATGCTTTCATGTTTCTACAAGCTCTCATGGGCTATCTCTTGTGACTCATCCAGAGGATAAACTTTGAACTTCACTCTCAGCGAAGATTACTATTCAAAGTTGTTTCATGAGCACGAACGAGAGGCGAGATACAGGAGAAGAGGAAGACGATGGAAACAAGCCAGTCTATAGCCCAAAACAGTTTGAAATTTAGCTGACGTCGTAAGTATTAGTGGAGACACTCTTACCAATCTGTTCACAACTTTGTTTAGATTATGGAAACATCAATTTATAGATGTTACAGGGATTTACTGTTGAACTTTTAATGATGTGGTTTTTTTTTTGTCAAATAAATCACAATTACATGGAAATATGGATTATTTATTTAACACTTCAATATCTCTGAATATCCGAATATATTCGTGAATGACCAATCAGTTCATTCCAGTAGAGTCCACGAACAATTCTCACATTATTCTCCAATGAATCATCTGCTATTGATAACTTTGATGCTCTGCAGTTGGTAAAAGCATTATAGGTGCGTTGAGCAATGAAATATATCAGTTCAATGACACTTAAAAGACTGAAGCCAATGAAGACACCACAAGTACCACCAATATCACCTGCAGCACAAAATAATGCTGATGTCAATTAAATTGCCTGCAAAGAGTAATTATTATTGATCGTTTCATCACATGCAAACAATAGCTCATAAATTTAAATAATTCGAATAATTATGTAACTTCATTCAATAGTAAACAATCCAATTAATGACAGCCATTTGAAATCCTGAATTTCCAACAATAAAGGACACTGAGACTGTCAATGCACAAAGTTTAATTTACCATCGTAAAATACCGGATATTATTGATGAAACAGTAATACCTGACTTTATAATCAATGAAATGATGGAAAACATCAACATGCAACGGATATTGGATCTATCAAATGGAAACTGTAAAATCCAACAGCAACGCAATTTCCTCGATATATATTTCATAAAAGTTTACATAATTTCTTTAATTTCAAAGTTTATGGAGAACATTTACTTACTCAATAACTCGTACCAGTAGTAACCAACATCCTGTTTAAGACGTACACTTCCATATTTCTTGAAATATATGTGCACAATGCTCTGATCATCAAGTTTAATATTCTGCCTGTAAATGAATTTTTTCATCAAATTATTCATAATCCTCAATATTGTGCCAATTTAATAATGAAATTACAGTAAACTCGTGTTGTAATCCCCTGGCCTGAGTCCAGTTGCTCTCATTTGCAGATAATAACGTATGTCAGTACATGCTGGATAACAATCTCCACATTTTAGTGATTCATTACCTTCTCCAATGGCTTTTTTGTAGCTCGATGAGTCCTCGTCGTCCGGAGTGTGAGGTAATACAGACCACCATGAGCCTCAAATAGAATATTTGAATTATAAGCACGTGCTAATATTTGATCATACTTCATTATTAATGCACTCACTTTTGTGTTTGTGTAGACAGGGTTCATCCTCTGTATTGCAAACTTTTCTGGTATCTGATGGAATATTAAAACGGAAACACATAATTAATCATGATCACGATGAAAGAATTTTGGGAATAATCGTGGAGTCTCTATCTCATCGTTCCCTAATTTAAACGTTCTCCGCAATTTCCGTTTGTTCTATCCCCTGCATTCACACGGAAATCATTTAAAATACACACACACACACACACACACAATAGGCGCAAATACAATGTAAACTGTTGTCAGATGTCACAACGAGTAAATACAATTTTATCCATTGTTTGATATCCTTTTTATGATGAAAACAAAAACAAATATTAGCAACGGTGTGCTGCCAAGATTTGCGTTTCTTGGGACATCATCCTGCGGCTGATGTTACAGTAAACTCCTTCAGGGTACTCCTGCAATGGAATCCGATGTACTGTAGAGTATCTTGTTAATTGGTTTGATGTTGTATTCATAAATTATATGATAACACAAGTCATCATTTACATTGCACGTTATTTTAGAATTTAATTTAAAAGAAAAAGGTTTTGTGATGAGATAGAGAATCACAATTGCATGAATTACAGGAAAAATCGAGAAAAGACCAAAGAGAGCACACGTTTCCTTTCTTTTTCCCCCCATTATCACATATTCTCATAGTTAACATTGGAATGGACCAGCATATAGATCATGCACAAATATCGTAATGGAAATTAGCCCTGGGGGTATACACGTTAGAGGCATTACCCAAATCCAAACATTAAACGTGCACTTTCTTTATCAGGCGCAATTACGCCTCTCTGATCCTCACATTGATCGTTACCACGTCTTGGCAGGAAGAAAGGCCGACAATAGCATGAATCCCAAATTGCTTTAGCACGACAATCAACAATGCAATCGCTATAAGTGTAGCCAGTTTGCATTGCACTTGTTTCATCAGTGAACATACACTTTCTACGTAATACTGAAACCGGTCTAATTTCATTCTCACTGTAGAACGAACTGACACTCAATTCTAGAAAACTTTCTGATGATGGAGATACCAGAGCCTCTGAAACACCACCGCTTGTGTTATCTGGATAGTCACCAGGATTGAATATCGTGATCTGGAAAATGAGAAGATAAATTCTTATTTAATGATTAATTTCGGGGGATTTTGGATTTTTTTTTTTTGTGTTGTTTACCATCCAGCCGGTTGTTGGAAGAAAAGGAAGAAGATAATCTTCAATAAATGGCTCCAGGACAACTGTTAGACCATTCGCAATTCCAGGACTTCCAATCTCTTCAGATTCTATCTTTGCGTATTTTTTGAAATCATCTGTGCTATTTAGGGAATTTAATAAATGTCAAATCGTTTAATCAGATTATTCATTCAATAGTTTACCTTGAAATATCATCTGACTCTCGTGCGTAATTAAATGTGCAGCAGAAGCCGTTCTGTGTTTTTCGAAATTTCAATAAATCCGAACAATTAGCGAGATTATTTCTGTAAGTACATGCTATCAAGATATCTGTACATTTCGGGGTCAACTGTAAAAGAACCATTTCTATCTCAAACAGTCTCAATCAAAATTTCAACATTCTCACTGTGATAATATTGACTCAACTGATTGCATTATTTCTGTGATATCATAATCCTCTCCAAGATATCTCAAAAACATGTCGTGAGTAGCTTCCACTTGTTTCCTCTTTGTAATTACATCGTCTTCATCTCTATCGAATGCTGTATCATAGAGTCCACCGAGTTTCGAAACTAATTTCAGTATGTCATCAAAACTTTTATCAACTAAATTTGACATTTTTCTGGGGGAAAAAATGGGATTATCAGAATTAAGAAAGAGTATTTTGTTAATCAATAAAAAAATGATTAAACTCACATTTTTTTGGCTAAATCTTCAGCTGCTCTTTTGCTGATTCTATTGATACTGCAAATGGCAATTCCTAGTGAATTTAATTCAAATTATTTAAAATTATAGGGGAAATCTGGGTAAAATGGACGTTCTGATTGAACGGTTGGAGATAGCGATTTTCTGATGATTTCATTGAAAAGCTGAGATGATTTTACATAGGAATCAAGTGTCAAAATGGATTTTTTTGGATTTTCAAGAAATTCGATTTTTTTCACCCTGATTCGAAGGGGTTTACCTTGCCAAAATTTGAAAAAATCACTATTTTGGCAATATCTCAGGTTCTATTGGTCGTATCTCAAAAATTCCGATTCGAGGTGAAAGGTGAGCTCATTTGCGATGAATTTATGTGGTTTTAAAATTTAAAAATACGATTTTTCAAATATTTATAGTGGAAAAACTGATTTTCAAAAAACACCCCAAAAGTACTTGAAAAAATCTTATTTTTAATTTAAAAACCACATGAATTCATCGCAAATGAGCTCGCCTTTCACCTCGAATCGGAATTTTTACGCTACGACCAATAGAACCCGAGATATTGCCAATAAAGTGATTTTTTCAAATTTTTCCAAGGTAAACCCCTTCAAATCTGGTTGAAAAAAATCGAATTTTCAAAAAATTGAAAAAAAAATATTTTGCCCCATGATTTTCATCGGAAATTTCCTCAGCTTTCCAATGGAATCATCAGAAAAATTCTATCTCCAATATTTCTCCCGATTTCTCCCTCTTTACAAGAGACTCTAACACATACATTAAACCACACAAATTAATTACATTGAAATATAAACTAGCATTGTATTAATTGTAATAATACTAATTTTTACGCTCATGACTTCACAAAATACTTGAATTGTAAATGACTTTGGCATTTATTAATTTAATAATTCAACAAAGTTTACCAGGGAAATCAAGCTTGCGGGATGGATAATTGTCCGAGTCTACTACGGTCACTACCGGTGTACATACGTACTGCTGCCACAGACCGATTATCATAAATCCGAGTGCACACATTGTCGTTGCGTGAATTACAATCCACAAAATCCTGAGCATAATAACATATTATGAAACAAACGGAACTGTGTATTATACACTTGCGCATACAAAGAGCCGGGGTTGAATTAAAAATTGAGATTATGCAGAGACACAACAAGAAAAAAGTAATTCAAATGGTCTCACATGCACATGAGGATAATAGGCATTTCCATTAATAATCATAAAATTTTATTAACGATTTAATTTCATTTTTTTCATTAATCAATGCTGAAATCATTTCCCACAGATTAGCAAGGATTAATGTCTAATGGCAATTGACATCATTAATCCTCCGAAAATCAGTATTCAGATATCTCTTTCAATTCTCATCACGAATCCATAAAACATCGGTAAAATCGGGTAATGATGTCAGCTACAATTAGCGATAAACCACAGCAATCAATATCCCAGATAACAAAATGAAAAAAAAAAAAAACCACTGAATTCCAAAGAATCCCAAAAACTTCGATAATTACATTTTTTATATTTTAATTAAAGCAATGAAATTTCATTTACCTTTCTATCCAAGGTCTCGACGATTCACTGAGATATTTATACCCAACAATTGTCGAATTCTTACAATAATCATTCCAACACTTAACGAAATAATAAACGAATTTTTTAATTCTATAATTCTTCGATCGCACTGTCCAACGATACGAATTTCCGTGTGTTGATTTTTCATCAACTCTCGTTCGCTTATTTTCCATGAAATTAAATCCAATTTCTCCGTTCTCACGTCTAGCCTCTCTCCATTCTGATAGCAAACAAAACACCCAATAAAACACACTTGTATATCATGAAGGACAAGGTCCCTCTCTCTCTCCTGTTCACGTGTCCTTTTCATGTGTCAATCGCGGGTAAAACAGGTGAAAAAAAATATAATACAACCAAGTGAATGTATAACTGCCCAGTTTAACCCGATTCACACTGACTGAACATTACTATCACATACACGAGATCTCTCATGTCAACTGCAAAGCACAATTCTCCCTGTTCATCCGCAATAAAATGTTAAAAAGTGGGAGAGCCTGAGAAATCGACGTTTTACAAATGCCAGAGATGATGAATTGTTTATGACATAGTAAAGACCTCCCAAATCGTTAACAATAATTCTTTTGTAATACGATTGTAAATAATTGATTGGAGAATAATCGATTTTATGATGGAATATCGGATATGCATTTACGGATTATTTTTCCCTCGAGACTCTGAGATAATTTCATTTATTTTCCGGTTTTTTTTTTTTGCAGGCAATTAGGGAGAGGATAAATATGTTTGGAAATTAATCGAAGCAATTGCTCACGCAATTATGAGAGGAATTATTTAATTCCGGGGGTAATCAAAGGTGAAAGAGAGCCTCAAACCATCCTGAATAATTCGAGAAAATGGCGGAATTGGAGGGAAAATTGAATTTGGAAAAAATACAGAGGCAATTTCAACGATTACACAGAAATGATAAAATAATCTCACTCCACAAATGTGCAGTTATGTACCCAAGAAACTAAGTTTATTGTGTCGTAACAGAAACGTCATCCGAGTTACTGAGCTCCAACTGGTGTAGACTACCTGCCGACATCAAAACCCTGAGAAATACACGGGGTATCTCTTTGAAAACACATACACGACCGCATAGACACACCAACACAATGTATCACCAATAAACTCACGGAATATCTCATAAAGTTTGTGCACATGCTAGGGATATGCCTTTGAAGACACTGGAATCCATCTTTTTTTTTCCTTTCAATAAAACTATGAAGACAAAATCTAACCGTCCGACCACGTGTTGCCCGTTTTTTCTTCAATTTTATTTCTTTAAACCATTTTTATAACTGTATGCGTCACGACCTACTCTCATTTCAAATTATCCGCATGAAAGTTTTCATGTTTTATGTAGTGGGCTTTTTTGGATTCCTCAGATTTACGTGAATTTATTTTAATAAATCTCGTTGTATTTACATTTGACTTTTTATCTGTGAATGTAAATGTCAATGGGAGATTCTTTTTATTAATGTTAAATTTTTTTTTTTTTTTTTTTTTCACTAATTCCGAGATATTAATGCAAGTAAATAAAACAATTTTACTCAACTGACGATAAATATGAATGTGGATTTTTCTTCTATTTTTTTTTGTTGCGGGGGGGGAAATAAAAAATATTACAAATACTGTAAGTTACTTTGTCATGGCTGAATGTATGGCTGAATGACATGGGCTTGAGTAATTTTTTTTCCAACAATACTGACAAGATTTAACCTGGATTTGGACACAATGTCCGATTCAAATGTCCGGTGAATTTTTATTCAGTAAAAAACGTTAAATTTATTGCGCACTATATGTATAAAGCCAAAATAGCTTTGGTATAAAGCGAGTAGAATAATAAAGCTCAACAATACAGTGGGTAGAAAGAGGGGGAAGCTACTAAAACTATCGTTTCTAGTTACACAAACCCACTGAAATTTAAAATTAATTTATTTCCTCCATTTCGAGATACATTGAATAATATAATTACCTGAAAATCGTTGAAACCCACGAAAATTTAGTTTAAATTCATTGCAATAAAATAATATTCCCAAAACATTTTCACCTAAAAAAATCTCTCAAACTCATTCAATAAAATTTACTCCCTTTTTCCTTAAAATTCAAATGAATTTTACCTGAATTTCTCATTGTTTAAAACCCAGAGTTATTTGCATAGTTCAGAATGTTTTTCACGAGAGAAAAAAAGGTTGAAAAAATCATTTAGAATTAAAGGGAAAAAAGGGGTGAGTTGGATATGGAGAAGCTACATTAAGCTACATTCCACGTGAATTCTGGTGGAAAGTCCAATGAGGTCATTTTCCCCAGTTCAAAAGCACTGATCATACATGCACACACAAACACGACTTTTCCCCTCTCTCTCTCTCTCTCATTCATGTGTCGTTGAGGTACTGAACACTGGACTTTCACAATGTGCAAAATTTCCCTGTTTCTGTCTCTCTCAGTTTAGTGCACCTAGTGTTGCCAGTGGCCACGAAACTTCGGGGGAATTAAAATAAAGCGCTCGGGAAGAACGGTAAGTAGAAGAAAAAGAGACAAGAATACACAGAAAAAGGAACAAGTAGAAATGGTAAGTGTTGATCAGCCGTCTTGATTACCCCTCCACTAATTGTTTCCACTTTAATTATGTTAATGGCGTATTTAGAACTCGTTAAATAACAACTCATTCAAATTAACGTGAAAAATTCATTCTCCAAGATTAATACATAAAAATAAACGGATTTATAAAAGCACATGAACAAATTATTCCATTCCACAATTTTTACCCAAGGAAAGAAAATTGACTTCAATATTTTCTCGTTCATTCCCCACTGAGAAGATTTTCATTAAAAAATATGAAGTTTAACGTTTATAAGAGAAAAAAAAAAAAAAGAGGGCATTTCTCAAACAGAAAAAGTTCTCTCGCCTTTGATAAATTTTATCCTACATCAATTCGAAACTGGCAAAGTGCTCTTAAAGGGGAAAAACGAAGATGCTCGAGTGCAAAACGTAAATGAGCGAAGGAAAACAAAGAAAAAAAGAAATATACTAGCAGTTATGTGGGAAAAAAAAAGGAGGTGAAAAGCCGCAGGAGTGAGAAGCAACTTCGTGAGAACACAGAAAAGCATTCCGAGTGATTATAACCAACCTAGCACCAGCCACCGGACGTCTCTCGTATTCTTCATCTTTCTTTCTCTCGTATTCTTGAATGGCAAAAACCTTTCCCACTCTATTCCACCATTGAGTACCTTCCTTTCACGTTTCTCTTCTCTTTCTCCTTTTTTTTTCACACTCGACCCCTATTTTCTTCATTCTTCTTTTGTTTTTTAATCCGCTCCATGAGCACAACGCATTTTTTTTCACGAAACAATCGACCTACTCGACGATTTTTTACCCCTTTTTTTTTTACTTCGTAATACAGTAAATGGTACTAGACTTAGGTGGATTATGCAGTTGAGATTACGTTTCATTTTTTTAGTTTTTCTCGTATTAATATTCATGGAGTTTAATATTTTTGATAAATTCAGAATTATAAATAGAGCGTTTCATTGTTTTTTTTTTCTCTTCACATATTCACGAAAATAAATTGCTACTGATTTTTTCATGAGCACATTTGTACCACTGAAATCCATAAAAAAAGAGAGAATTCGATTGAAATTTAATAATTCCGGTCTCTTTAATGAAAGAGTCACGCGAAAAGTTGAATAATCTGATTTTTATTGGTTCTTTTATGGGAATTTACGAGAGAGAGAGAGATTAATGATGAAATTTTGAAGTATCTCGAAATACTGGGGCAAATAAAATAAGCAGTATCATGATATAAACACAGAGACAATCCGAAAAAAAACCTAGCAACCGCTCTCGAACGTGTTTATCAGTAGACAGTTTATATACTGAGAGAGGAAGTTAACTCCATTCGTGACGCTATCGGCATAACGAGATTAGTTGAGTCTCCGAGGTATTTTGTGGGAATCGAGAGAGGGAATAATGAATGAATATGACTGAGAAATATTTTGTGGAAATAAAAGAATCAAGACTGAGAAAAATTTCACCTGTAAATTCCAAAATAATTGGATGTGAAAGAGTGAAATATTATTTGGCCTGAGGGTGAAAAAGCACTTGAAGTGGGATTCGAAGAAGATAGGAAAATCGTATCGGTTTGAAAATGCACTACTGTCAGATAAATGCCTTTGGTGATTTTTTTTCTTTACTCTCAAATGGAGAAGAGTCGTTTTACTAGTGAAGAGTACGACGCAGTGTCGTTTATACGACGTTTACTCTTCCACGAATGAGCGGGTAATTTAAGTTGAAGTGCCACTTCTTCTGGAGACATATCGAGGACACTGAATAAATTTCAAAGTATCATAGATATTGAGTAGATTTATCAGGCGAATCCTGAGAATCTTTTTTCGGGGAATTGTTTGAGATTGATTTTGTTTATTGCCCGGCATTTTCACGCCGATTGAGATATCATTATGAAAATTGGTGCTGATATTCTGGAGACCATGAAGAGTGTCTGCATCAATTTTGAGCCAAAAATATTCAATAGAAATGGAGTTATGAATTTTTGAAATCCAATAAAACGTAAATCACTCATTTCTATTGATCACTCTCGATTAAATGACTCTGGGTAAATCCCGATGATCATTGAGCGATTTCCAATGCATTGTATCAGTACAGATTAGTTTCAAATTCAAATCAATTATACGCCTTCACCATTGGCCATCGTAAAGGCCTGTCGGTGAGGCCTGGCTACATGGGGTATAATTAGTAATGCCAATTTCGGTCCAAGCCCCTAATTGCACCCGGGATTGTCAACGAAAATTTATGTGGTCCGGCACACACGTGTATTGGCCATTGGTTTATTTATATTATTGCAACAAGCTTACAGGCATGTTATTCTAACATGCACAATGATCTAGAAAGAATCCCCGAGAAAAGGAAAAAAATATATAAAAATCCACAAAACAAAATAAAAACAGAATTATTCCCTCGACTTTTTCCCTCGTGCTGACACATGAGGATAGATTTGTGTAAACAGATGCAGAGAATGAGAGAGAAAAATAATAGAACGAATAGATGAAGAAAGAGACGGAGAATCGGATTTGGATAAAAAAAACATTCGCAGTGGATTTTGTTTCACTGGAGCTTATCGTTGAACTCCAGATGCGTGACAGAGCACGGATTTTTAATTACTCAAGCCCAGTAGATGTCACCATTGAATTCAAAAAAATAACAATGAATTTTCTGTATAATTCGCAAAATCAAATTTATCTTCAAATAAAAGCAGCAATTAATATATATTTAATTCACCTGTTTATGCACATTTTTTGTCGAGTGTCGGTGGGTAAATTTAACCAGACTGCAACGTCGAATGGCCGTTGTAAATATGCAAATGACCAATGCCATGGATCCTGTGTGCTAACGTGAGAGAATCCACGACATTGTACAATTTTGTTGGATAATGCAATTTTATTCGTGTTTAGGCTGCATATGTGTGCATGTGTGTGAGAGAGTTCAGAGTGAATTTGTGTGCGGTGTTACAAACATTTACTGACGATAGCCAGAGGTGAGGGAGAGGCCCAGGGAATAAGGGTAGTATACAAAGTAGAAAAGAGGGGCTTCGTTGGACATTTGCATTTAAAGCGGTATCGTCTTCTGGGACATTGATATATTTCTGTCTATATCGCAGTCTAAGATCCCGAAGTTTATTTGATAAGAAGAAAGAATAGGAGACGAGGAGAGAAGAATAATACTGGAATATAAATGATTTTTTTAACGAAAACTGCTTGTGTAAAGTTTTGAAAAATCGCTTAATAATTTTGCAATTCAGAAATTCATAAGAAGTTTTATAAAATCGAATGGAAAAATACTTGTCCAGTTACATTGAATACTTGAAATACTGTGAATTCTCTTCGCCTGAGTTTGAACGACGAAAAATCTCTATTACAACATTCCGAGGAAGTATTTAATCGTGAATTGATAAGAGGAAGTGGAAAATATTTGAAATAATAGGAATAAAATGTGAATTTCACTCGTTTATTCTCCATAAAATATTGCAGAGTCCAAGGAGCATGAATTTCCTCAATAAAACAGAGAAATTGGAGAAATTAAATGAAATTAATTTCGTTGAGTATTTAATCAAATTTACCTGTATTCTCCGTTTGTATCCATTAATTTTTAACCTGTCCTTCACTTCTTCATTATCATTAAACCAAAAACAGGAGCCAGATAAAATGTACAACTGTGAATATCGTTACAAACTCTCTTCAACTCTGTAAATACAACGAGTCACCCGGGATAATCGGTTTACAAGGCATCCTTTCCGGGTATTTCATCCTGTGCTTTTACAACACTCGCACTCTCGCGAAACCTGAGACGCCTCCAGCCTGTTTCACCTTCCCAACCCCTTCTCCCACCTCTCGCACACCCCAAAGTTTCGGACTTTTCGAGGAAACCAAGGTAAATTCATCCAAAACTAAGGAAAATCGTAATTACCAAGCCTTGATTGCAAGCAATGCCCACAGGGCATCAATGAGTAAACGTGCACGTGAGTAATTTGTTTCTTCATGCAATAAACAGCCCCAGGGATTTTTTCCTCAATTTTTTTTCCATTATTTTATTTAAAAGTAAATCCACGACGAAACATTATGAGAATGATTCTCCAACCATAAAATTCCTCGTTTCTCACAATTTTCACTCTTGGTGCAAGAAAATTAAATGCAACATTATTCTCACCCTGTGTATCGAGTAGTTCACTTTAATCTTGAAGTAGAAAATTTTTAAAGAGGTCAGACACAACTCTGTGAATTATTGAATTATTAAATTATTAATGAAACTGAGGATTTCAGTGATGAGTGAAAATACTTGGATTTCGTTTATTTACTTGGTAGAGAGAATTTTCCAATTATTTTTTTTCACTATTCTCATGCCAGAGTGTAATAGAACTGAGTTTAACAGTTGGCATTTTAGAGCGGAAATTTTTTACCAATACCACTTGGAAGAGAACGAGCCTCATTCGAATGAAATGGAGTTGGTGAAAAGGATTGAAAATGGAGAACAGTGGATTGTGTGGAATAAATCATTGTTGCTATAATTTCTTTCTCCAGTTTTATCCGTTAACGGAGTTATTCAACTACAGCTAACAGGAAAGGCTATGGCATTAGGGGGTGGAGGTTGGGCATTGGAGGGAGTTGAGTTGAATGGGGACAGGGAGGATGCTTAAAAAAATCCTGGCAGCATGGGCTCTGGGCCATAAATGACCGCAACGACGGTATAATGTGGCCACGACGTAATTTATTGTCGCGTTACGGATTGTCCCGTGGCGAGTGCGTGGATATTTATGACTACTGCGTGCTGCTGTCTCCCAAACGAGTGCATAAACCCCCTTCTTTTTTTTTTTATCAAAATATTTTTGTCATGCTCATTTATTCGAGAACAGAGATGTGAATAAAGCTCGATGTTTTTGATTCTCATTTTCTCCGGGGAATTTCATTCTCAAATTGAGGATAATCAAACTGTTTTTAGGAGGATTTGGAATGGGGGGGAGGTGACAAACGTAGAATTGGAGAGTTTAAAAAAAGATTCTCTATTCGGTGAAGTTTGCAGACGCTTGACCTATAATGCCTCACTGAACATTCCCCGTGGCTGCACCAATTAACTTGCAATTAAGCCTGACCATTTCCAATATACTCGCGCTTTACGTAATTCCGGGGTAAAAGTTCGTTTAAAAGTGTGATGTGATGCCCTTCCTCATGGTAATCATATTGCGGATCAATATTTACTGGGAAAAATAAATTGATTCAGTGAAACTATTATTATTTGAATTATCCTCAATTAAATTCAACGTGATATTACATTAAATATCATTCAGCCTCACCTCCTCGATAAACTCGAACTCTCGAGGACAATCCCAAATGCATATAATCCCTTCCTCTCAGGATAAGAAAAAAAAGAAGAAGAGAAACCCCACTACCAAGTATCGTACTCGTACAAGTTATCTCGTTACAGGGGGTTTCGTTGAGTTTAGTTTTCCAAAGTTTCCGAGACTCGATTTGAAGAAGCTTTACACCTCTGGCTCCATTCAGTGGTCCCTGGAATTGCTTGAGATAAAGGAAATACTTTATTTTTCTTAATTTTATTTTCACAAAATAACAGAAAAGAAAAAAATTCAATGTGATATTTGCCTCGAGTTGTGTTAAAGCCACTCTTCTTTTTTCTCCATCCCTCTTCTTTTTCTCATCTTATTGGCTTGAATATTCGTGACCGTATGTGAAGAGGTAGCAATCGGAAATGCTGAGGAGTCGAGTCTGATTGGGCCGCAGTTGGCTTCCTGCGGTGAATTCGATGTCTGACGAGACTGGTTCAATTTCCGGTCGACAAGGGGAGATATCTTCTCACTTTGAAATCCTGCCTTGTACCCCCCTGCTGTGTTCACTTACTCTGTCCTTCTCTTGGCCTATTCTGTACCCTGGGATCGAGTACAGAGAGATAGCCGGAAGGCTATTTCTATCTCATGCATTTTGGTCTTGTCGATGGTACTATCGCATGTACAAGACTATGTGGAAACGTATGGTGACACAATTTTCCTAAATTAGATGCACAAGGGTTTATCTCATTTTTTTTACTATTACTCTGTTCGATTCAATTGAAGAAATGAAAACATCTAATTTTAATCAAAGGTTTTATTAAATTAGATGAACAGAAATGGGTAAAATACATTTTTTCTGCATACTCCATTGCTCTGTTCATTTGCTTTCCTATTAATTATTCAATATCGTTGGAGTTTCACTCAGGCAGAAATTTCCCGATTTCATATGGTTTAATTGAATGGCTTCCAATCTGGCGAGTTCGACAAAACTAACAAAACAAAGTATTGCAACAAAAAAAATGACATTTTTTCCAACATTGTCGCAGGTTTAATAGAATGGGTTACTATCCAAACTAGGAACTGTGTGTTTGGAGAGATTTATTCAATGTGATTCCAAAGTGATGAGTTTTACTTTTTTAATTATTGAGAGAGTACTTAATTAGGACAGAAAGTGCCTCAACAATGCTCATGTTTAGTTAACATATCAAAGCACACTTTTGCCTGTAAATTTTTCAAGACAAATCTCTTGATTAAACTGGTATCATATAATTCCCATGGATCCGTCATTGCCTGATGTATAGCAGCCTCTCTTTTAGTCAACAAAATCGAATTCCATGGTGACCAATCAATGTTGGATTGAAATCGGAGCAGACGTAATTGAAATAAATCATCAAACTCAGAAATACCGGATTTACCATGCCAAATCTTATTGACAAGATGATGGAGTACACGAGGTGTTATTTTGAATGCTAGACTGTCTGTTGAACCCATTTGAGCTTCAGATTTACGTAAATCCTTCAGCATTTGTTCATAAGGTTCATACAGAATTGCTGGATCCTTGCTGGGTCTGATTGTCGTGCAATTGTTGCAGGCTGTCATGGTTCTTTCATCATCAGCAAACATTGTAATTGGCAGCAATTTTCCACATCTACAAGAAATTAATTAGAAAATAATGAGAAAATGAAGAATTACTCAATTAAAATCACTCACCGAATACAGAATTTTGTGATGTCTCTTGATATTCTTCTCTGCTCCTTCGGCTCACAGGAGCTCAATGCAAATTGAAAAAATGCAAATTTAACACGTTTCTTCAACTGGTCCATCATCCTTGGATGAAATTTTTTCCTTGAAAATTCCATCTCCTGGTCAATGAGGTACTCAAGGTCTCTCGAACTTTGGCAAGTGTGACCAAGAATGTACTTTTTTAAAGCTTTGAGCATAGAAATGCGGTTAGCATTCTCAGTAGTCAATGCATGGTACATGTCTCTGCACTCACGTGCTTTTGCAACTCTCAATGTCTCTACCTCCAGTATTTTTCCATCTCGTGTTCTCCAAGGATTCAAGCAGAGAAAAATAATAAAAACGTTAAAGAAATGAGAGGTAATAAATGTAGAAATATAATTCAGCATGAGGCATTAGTATTTTTCTCGTTAAATTTACTTTTCTTACCTCCATATCTCTGGTTTTCCCAATATCATCAGATACTCAAGATTACGTTTCTCTCTTCTCTCATTTTGTACTTTCATTTTTGCACGTTCTATTGAACGCAGAAGCTCAATCTCCCGGAGTAAAATGATGGCTTTAGCAGCCATTTTTGAACTATCAAATAATCTTCGATCCACACGTTCATTCTCCAAGATTCTCCAATGGTCCAATACATTACGTAGCATCTCAAAGTCTGCGCGTGTTCGTGGTACATGGTGATCAACAATCTCAAATTTATTGCCTTCCGGTAAATTAACTAATTCCTCGGTTACCGGTGGATGAGTACGAGTTTGTACGGCAAAACGAGCGAGCGAAGAGATTTCAGTTCTGGTTTTACAGGCCCTTTAAATTCATGGAAAATTAATTTTACTCAGTCTATTCTTGGGGAATTCATGATCCTCAGAGTCATCTACCTGAAGAATTTCTGGATTTTTATGGCACTCTCCTCTTCCAATCTGTAATTACATCGGAATTTTATGAATTTCAGCTTTTTTTTATCATTAAAAAACAATTTAATAATTTTCCTATACTCAACCGTGAAAATTTTCGAGTGAGAAATAATTCTCTAGCTCTCATACGTATCTCCTCACTCTTGAGTCTCTCACCCGACGACGAGGAGGGTGTGAGCAATCTGTCGTCCAGGTCAGGCCAAAAATAAGTCTGAATAGCACTATCACGATACACAGCTGTATACTTGCATGCTGACGTGATAACGACAAGGGGTCTCACTTCAAAATCGACGTGATCCCATGAACACGTTTGTGTGGTAGCATCGTGATACACTTTTCCTGTTACAATGTTTTTCCATCCACCAAGGAATTCCTTATCTTCCGTACGATCTTCAATCTCCACCACCGTCACCATTTTTCTCCCTGGAAGACCTTTTCACCTCCTTTTTTTTCCTCTCAACTTCAGCAAAAAAAAAAAACGTTAGGAAAGTACGAGTTTTCGAAAAATTCTCATGTCAATTTGAATTTCTCAGTAATTATGCAGAGTGAAAATTTTCTCTTACATTGTGCAACAAAATTTATAATGAGATTCGAAAGTTTTGGATATCCGAAACAGACGCAATTTTCATTAATGAAAATTCCATCAAAACTTTCCTCAAAATCATTTTCCAAAATTAAGGAAAAAACATGTGTTCATAATTTACATCTCATTAAACTCAACAAAATGAGATAATTAATTAAATTAAATTTTTTTCCGATGATTCCATTGGAAATCTGAAACATTTCCCAAAATGAAAACATCAACGACAATTATCTCCATCCCCAATACCCATAAATTATTTCGAATCGTAGATAATCAGAGAGCTTTCACGCATATGGATTTCAAAATTGCTCATGAAACCCTTCAGCAAAAAAAAAAAAAAAGCCTGCTATTCTGCCAACTGGGAAATGAATAATTTATTTCAATTCCAATGTCTCATATATATTACCAACTAAATGACTAAAACACTGAATTGAATTACATACTTATTATGCAAACCAATACAGCAGTAACGTCAAGCACGTATATCCCCACTGGTTTTACGTATATATTACAAGCCCGTTATTGATTCAACCGAAATTTCAATTCCCCGTGAATAATTCAATTGAAATTATGCCATGTAGAAAAGTGAATCAATAAAAAATCTTGACCCCCATTATTTCGAATAATTACATAAACACTGAATAACTCCTAAATTTGAATCGACCTTCTCACTCATACTGCACCAAGTTAATAAACATAATGAAACATGGGAAGAAAATGGGGTGAGAATTGTGAAATGTTGAAGTTTTGGGAGTTGAGGATTGTGGAGGAAGTGAAAACTTTTAATCGTAATAATTTCAACAGCCTTAAAACCCACCTCCCAACTTCTCTAATTTTCTTCTTCTTTTTTTTTTTAGAGAATCAACATAATTAGCACCCACAATAATTGTCACTCTCATGACTGAAACTTCAATTGCTGTTTCATCTAAATTAAGATGAATTAAAAGGTGAATATCCTCGTCAAGTGAAAATGGGAAAAAATAAAGTGGGGAATTTAAAAAAAATTGAAGTTTTTCATGCACAAGTAATTCATATGAGAGATGCACGTCCATACATGATATTAAAGCATCAAAAAGAAGAAAATCCATGAGCCTCCGGCATAATTATAAAAAGTACATTTTGAAAACACATGAAAAGTAAGTGGAAGTGTGGATAAAAGAGAGTCTAGTAACTGGTAGACTACTGTATGGCATAACTTTACCCACTTCACAATTCGTACATTACTCTGAGTTACTAAAACTTTTAACCACGCGAAGATGTTTCGAACACAGGAGAAAACTTGAATGAGAGATAACTCAATGATAAACATGAGCGTTGCACTCTCTTTTGCATAGTTTCTTTAAAAAATTCATTGGCAAGTGAAATAATTGACTGAGAAATATTCCACGAATACTCAAAGTTTCAATTTTGTTGAATCCAGTGAATTTAGTTTCTTCTATTTGACTTAACTTCAAACAAAACTTATTCATGAATAATTATATTTAATAAGCCTTATTTCTTCATTTTATGAAAATAATAATTCACAAGTACCACTTGTGTTCTTCATTAATTAATGAAAATTATAATTAACGACGTTACCTCTCACTGTATTCCCCAATTTAGAGGCAGTTTGCCACTGTCATTACTCAAAGATTCAAAGATAAAATCCCTCAAGTTTAGTTTGTGAGGTTGATGGAGGAGGTACAACGTTTAGTAGACAAATGAAATTCCTCAAGATCCAAGTAGTGGGATAATGTCGTGAAGGAGTTTTCACCAGTTGCCAATAGTTACAGCAGTGTTTGGTCGATTATTCCATTCATTCCTGAGGTTTCAGGGAAACTAGAGCACTGGATGCTTCCTCAAAAAATGATTCATCTCCTTTAAAATCCCTTTTTCACCCTATTCCACATAAACCACAACATAAGAAGGATTTATTGAATTTTTTCCACTTTTATTACTGCCTTTTAAAAATTCTATGAATTTTGAATCAACTGATAGCGATCAGATTTACGAAATTTCTTCTCGAATTTCGTCAACTCTTCAAAATGAGTCCTCGCCATTTCATGAGCCAGCTGGACTCTATCAAGCAGCACTCTCGAGTAAACCGTTGACAAATCCTCAATGTAATAGTGCGCCTCAGCCTCTTCTTCAGTCAGTAATATACAGTTCCATGGTGACCATTCCTCCTGGACATTGAAGCGAACCATCCGAAGACGGAATATATCATCAACCTCACTGACTATTGATCGACCATGCCAGATGTTGCAAACAAGATGATAGATTCCTGGTTCTTGTATAACGTAGAGAAGTGAGGAGAAGCATTTCCTCCGTTGTTCATCCGCTCTGATGCCATTCAGCAGATACGTATATGGATCATAATCCACTTTTTCAACTGTGTGCTGGCGTAACCAGTGGCAACCTGATTCAGATAAATGTCACTTTGCATTTTTTTTTTCTCCTTTTCTTTCAATATTCAATTCCAGTATCGAACGGTCAGTTTTATGTCCTTTATATGCATGAATATGATTACGTGGAATTGAATTTTGTTGCTGAGGACATCTTGCTCGGTTTATTTTATTGATATTTTCAAAATAGTGTGTTTTATGAGATTTTGGTTGAAATGAAGGGTTTTTTTGTAGATCATAAAGTTTCTTTTAAACTTACCCAAACAACAGGACAATTTTTTCATTCTCACGTGAACGAGGAAACGTGTACTTGGCAATATACGCATACAGCTTTGGCAAAGTAATTTTTCACCCTCGTCTGGTTCATCCAATTCTAATTCCATTGATCTGTCGTCATCGAAACAGCAGTTGTGGCAGTGACGAATAAAGCACAAGAATGATACTGGAAGGGAGAGATAAATCGGTGGTGAGGTAACAAGAAATGAGTCAATTTTTCGTGAATATCTCGGGTGAGATACAAAGATTCTCGGTTTACTACAGAGTAGGATAAAAAGAAAACCCATCAACAGATCTCCAGACATTCAGCAAAAACTGATGACAGAGTTGGTTCAATTTATCATCAAAGATTTTGTTATCAGAATAATTACAGGAAATTCTTCTTCTCAAATTCTCTAGTGATAGTTCTCTGATTTGCCTTGATGACAATAGAATTTCCTGTTCAATTAAATCTTTGAGCTCGTAAGCAGCTTTACAATTGTGTGGCGCAAGTGTACGTTTCAATAAAATCAACATTTCCATTCTATCCTCCAACTTGACATTGTTCCTGCACAGACTATCATGAAGTATTTTATATTCACGTGCCCTTTGATTTCTCATTGTTATCATTTCGATTGGCTCCCCACTGCCACTATTCCACTTAACTGGCTTACAATGAAAGTTGAGAAAGTTGAATAACTTTTTTTCACGATGCCTCAGAAGAATTGACTTTCTTTGCTTCTCAACAGACTTCAACATTTCAACAGTTTTCTCCAATACTTGACAGTTCTCAGCATTACTCGAAGCTCCAAAGAAGTTTCTTTTTATCAGATTTAAACGTGAATTTCTCCAGCCTTCAATAAGACTATAAATTTTATCAAAATCCGAACGTTTCTTCGGTTCTAACTGACGAAATATTTCAATGTGATGTCTCTTCCTAATGAATAATACATAATTCTAATTTGTTTTTCAAAAATTTTCCTCAATTAATTCGTGACTTTGTGATACCTATGTAGATCATCTCTTTCATTCTCAAATTTACGACAATCACTAACAATTCTTCTGTACTCTTCTGTGCATTCTTTGATGTTCTTCAACATTTTCCAAGAGCGATAACATTTTTGTATTATTCTAGCTTTACCATTGTAATCAATTCTCTTTTGCATAGCTTCAAAAGGCTCGTACGATCTTGCTGTCATGTATTTATCATTGTGACTTGGTACATAACAGTCTGACCTGGAAGGAGAGATTTAATTTTAATTTGAAAAATCACACAGAGAAGAGAGAAACATGTTCCATTAACACGAATTAAAAAATGGGGTGGATTCTCCTTCTGGAGGGTGGAGAATAAATGTGTATTAACGTATAATATTTTTAAAAGCTCATCCTTATTTTTTATTTCTACCTGCACATCTGTGTAGCAACAGTCCTGTTTGATTGGCTTGATGTATCCCTTATGTCTGTGTACTGTACACCACGACAACAAGTATTTTCAGCATTGCTCTTGGCTAATGGCCCCGTTTGTGATGCGGCATTCAGATATATCAAACCAGTGACACGATGCCTCCAACCCCCAAGGTATGGCTTGTTCATTCTCTCCACTCTCACGTTTACAGTCATGATTCTTTATTTGTTTCTCCCTTTTTTTCCTTTCTTTCGTGCACATTCAACGGTATTAATTTCAAAGGATTATTACTATCATAATGATGCAAAAACAAGGAGCAAGATAAATTTGCAAATCATTTGTTTCACTACTTTTTTCGCTTGTTCTCAGGGATTACTTCGTTGTTTCGTATACAATGAAAGAGGCTGAATATGATTAATGGATTTAATTAAATTAATTCAATGTTTATTCACTAATTTAATTATTTATTCGCAGGAAAATTGATAGCAGTCTTTTCTTTTTTTCTTCTTTTCTTCTCATTTTCATAATTAAAATTTCTTGTGTACACATTATTCCATTATTCTTTTTTTTATTATAAATTAAAATCTGCGTTATTGCATTTACATCGTTCATATATAGCTCAATATTTCTATTTCTCATTTAAAATTCAATCTCAATTACTTAATCTGTTTTGAAATTGAATAATTTCATTCGCGTTCAACACGAGTTAGTAATTTTTTAAAAAATTATGAAATCGAGGGATTAGTTTGATGGAGAAGAGGAAAAAAATGGGGTTTATCGAATCACTATGTTCTCAGGATCTCTCTCTCTCTCTCTCTCTCTCTCGTTGTTGTTTTTTCCATTCATTCACAATTCATAAACAATAAATTACTAAAGTTGATATATTTTTTTTTCATCATATGAAATAGAATTACTAATGAAATAAAAATGATAGAGAATGGATGGTTCATTCAAACTATTCTTTCTCATACGAGTTTTATTATTGGAAAATGTTGATGACATGAAAAATCAAAAACTGGAGGTTCTTTGGAATCTTTCTTGTGGCCATCAGCCAGAAGCTTTACAACGATGAAATTCGTCTTGGCTACTTTCAGCAAATCAACAATCTGTAATAAGAAAGAATATATTAATTAGTATATTTTGATAAAGTGAGGAATCAGGCTAAATGAACTCCTTGATGAAGTTATTCTGAAACAAAATTACAGTATTAACTTGTCAAAATATTTTATCATGGAGTTCATTTCACCTCAGCTGCTCTCATTAGTTAAACGAATTACCTCATTAGCTGTAGTGGTATTTTTATCTTGGCATAAAGATAGTGCACAGTCTAACATATTTTTAGCACGATGAAAATGTCTACACGCTGATGAATAGTGCATTTCGCTAGTTTCACTCGTTTTCTAATTTATGAAAATTCAATAATTACATTAGTCATAATCGATTAGTCTATCGTAATATTAATATCAACATTAATAAAATTAATAATTAACATTACTCACATTTTTTCTGTCCTCATGAAAATCCGTGAGATCCAAGAATTTCTGATAATCAGCAGCTGGTGGAATTAATAATGACGAGAATGGCAGTAATCTGTGCTCATATCTGACTCTCTCAGAATCAAATTCTCTTTCTGGAAATGGTATTTTTCCATCCATTCTAAATCCAACGAGTGCCTTGAAATAACCACCACAAATATTCTGCAATACCTGACACATGAGTATCTCCAAACTGTATGGTCTTGGTGCCATTTTTTTCTTCTTACTCTTTGCACTCTTCTTGCCATTTCTCCCCTTGTGCATTTCACTATGAATATCTTGCTCCATGAGAAACGAATCGGCTCGTGTCAGTGCTGATACTAACCAGCCATAGAGGAACTGATACAAATACCAAAATATATAATGATACTCGTGAACAGAATAGAGTTCCAATTCAAAACCACTCAATAAATACATAACCATGACTCTCAGAGTATGATAAAGTATCCATGTACCAAAACAAGCTAAATGAGACCTCGACGAGTCATTCTTCAACGATAACGTATTCAAATGTCTATCAACACGTTCAGCCTCGTCGTGCAGTGTCGCAAAATCCTCCAATAAATGTGCTAATTTGTCTCTCTGCCTTGCTCTATTGTGTCCACTAAGTTGCAATAAACTACCGAATAACGATGTACAGTGATAAAAAAATGTCTCTACACACTCTCTAGCCTGATGATTCTGCAACAAGGTACTCTTGGTTAAAAGTGCTGGTGGTGCTGAGAAACTTCTCGCAGCTTCTTTCAGGATATCCGTGAAGTTGTTAGTACCAAATACTCGGTTACCAACTGGCAGATAAACAATCTGAAGCATTGATCTCGATAAAATACATGGACTCGTTCTCGAAAATTCGAGGAAAAAGTCTAGTGTACTGTGGAAGCCATTGCAGCTTGATAACTTCGTTACTGTCTTTAATCTATTCAATAATTCATCTATGTGCTCGAGTGCCTCAACTCGTGGCTTTATCTTGGTGTAACGTGGAAATGTTGGTGGGAGTAGTCTCTGATTGACCATTGGATCGAAGCCCATTATTGTAGGGTGATTGGAAGTGTCGTCGAATTTCTCACCATGATTCACTGTTTTCAGCATCACTTGGATCATGTCTGAACAATTGGCTAGAAGACGCTGGCAATCTACTAAATTTTGGGTGAGGTTTTCCTTCTTTCCCATTAGTGACAATGTCTGATAAAACATTTTTGTAAATCTTATTCTTGCGTACAGAGCAAGTCCATCGTTGTACTCTCTCTCAGTTTCTTCATTAACCGGTTTAATACGACTTTTTCTGTGTAATTCTTCTTCAACTTCACGTAACATGGATATTGTTTTTTGCTCAGTTATATCCTGCTGCAATCTGTAGCCATAGGTAATACTTTGGAAATCCTCTTCTTCAAAAACCATAGCTCTATGAATTGAATCTTTTATAATATCGATGATTTTGTAAACCGTAAAACAAAATGTCCTCAAGGTTTTATCGATAATGTCTTTTGGCTGATGTAGATAAAGATTCGTGAATACAGTTTGGGCTAAACTGTGTCCCTCCAGCCATGATACGATGCAGGAATATGTTGAATCAATTATACCAATTATTTCAGATGGTTTCAGATTATCAAGACGTATTGAACCACATTCAACAGCTTCTTCAAATGTGTATGGTTTATTATTTCCACGATTACAGAGCATACCAGCATCCATTTTTGGATCCATCATTTCAATCGCTGACATTGCCTCAAAAAGCCCAAATAATTCGTCATGAAGAAGCTCACCAAGCTCAAGATCTTTGAAGAAAAAGAATAATATATAACATTATTTAATTTAAATACATTAAATTATTCTGATGACTTTGAAGTGGACTTTTGTGCCCTTCAAACAAAATAATTTCACATTAAAAAAATGATTCAAATAATTCCCCTGTACCTGTGATTGCATGGAAGAAATCCTGGGTAATGTCCACCCAATTGTAAGTGACCTGTTCGAATCTAAAAATAATAAAAATTGTTATTTATTATTATTAAAAAATTAATTCAACGAGTGACAGAAACATTAACAAGGTTAATCCGTGGAATTTACAAAATAAGTGACACAAAACATGGAATTAAATACGCAATCATACTACTCTAATCAGATTTCTTTTTTATTAAATGAATAACGTGAAATTAATTATTTATTCACTTACGTAGGCTCTCCATCATCGTTCATATCAACTGAAATTTGCTCGTCCACCGAGGCCGCCATTGTTTGGACTAGACTGAGATCAAACAGGGATGCCAAATAGCATTTCACGGCTCCATTTTTCATGCAAAGTGCTCCAAAAAATCGCCAGCAGTGCTGCCATTCCCAAATAACCCTTCAATGTTGATAAAACAGAGATCTACAGAGTCATTCCCTTCTTTTTGGAGCCACCACGTGTTTATAACCTATTGTGCAAGTGTTTTGGAGCCAAAACATGTGTCATTCCTGTGTCAATTGATTCTGGAACTAATTTCTTTATTTTTTAAGGAAAATACACAAAATGAGGAACCTGACAGTTCTTTATCACACAATTCGAGGATTAAAAGAGGCAGATGCTATAAACGATGACTTTCATGAAGCCCTGGAGAAGGAGATAATCTGCTGCAATGATCCTGACAGTGATACCCTCTTTATTCTCTCAGAAAATCATCTTTTTGTGCTTGACTCAAAGGAGAAAATTGAAATATTAACTGAGAAAAATATAGACGTCCAGAATAATGCAAAACCCATTGGTGCAGAGTACTGGAGTGACAATCGTGCACTCTACTGTGCCTATGAATCCGGTGAATTAATGAGAATAACACCGGAATGGCCATTTGAGCAAGAGCTAGTTGCTAATATTGAAGATGGAATTAAATGTATCAAATTAAGCCCAGACCAGGAAGTACTTGTCATAGTTAGTGGATGTGACAGTGTCATGACTATGATGTCAAATTTTCAGGTGCTATCCAAGGTCAGACATTACGAGTTTTAACGAAATTATTGAATTAATTCTTAATATAACTTGTTCTTAATTTTAGGCTGTTTATCCCCAGCTCTCTCACGATTCAAATGTTTCTGGCAAAAATAGAGTGTAAATTAATGAGGAAATTTTTGAGGAATTTTAGATTGACGAGTTTATTTATTTTTAATTGCAGGTCAATTTGAATGACGAGGAATTTGGCTCCAAGCAGTTTGTTACAGCTGGATGGGGTACTAAAGAGACACAATTTCATGGAACAGAGGGTAAAGCAGCAGCAAAAGCTAAACTCCAGATAATAGGGAGAACAGATAAAGATAGTGGCTCAACATCAATAACTTGGCGTGGTGATGGGACTCTATTTGCTGTGACATATTTGAATAGAAATAATGATTCCAGACAATTCAAAGTATTCAGTCGTGAGGGTGTGCTTCAGTGGACAAGCGAATTGACAAATGGTTTGGAGGAGAATTTGTCGTGGAAGCCATCCGGTAATTTATTAGCATCGAGTCAAAGATTGCCAAATAAACATGTTATATCGTTGTTTGAGAAGAATGGATTGAAGCATCGTGAATTCACTCTGCCTTTTGCAACTAATGAGATGGATATTAAGAAAATAAGCTGGTCACCAGACTCGGAGATTCTGACGATCTGGGGAAAGAGAGTCGAGGAGAAAGGAACATTCCTTCAATTATGGACAGAGAATAATTATCACTGGTACTTGAAGCAGACGATTGAATTCAAGGAGGATAATCCATTGATATTTTACAATTGGAGTACTGTACCACGTGCTAAGAAACGTTTAGTAATTTTGACGAAGGCTAATATCGTAGTTTATACATTCAGATGGAGCGTTGAATGTACCAGAAGACTGGCTGATGATGATAAAGCTGTCGTAGGTGTTGTTGACGGTGATAAAATACTTCTCACTGGATTTAAGGTGGGCATAGTGCCACCGCCTATGTCCCATCACTCACTTCAAATTAACACAGCCAATGGATGTTTCTTTGCACCAGCCAGTAAGAGTGAGACTATGTCTTGGCTTAATTCCAACTGTCTATTTGTACACTTGTATAATAATCAATTGGCACTATGTGTGCATCAGGAGGTAAAAATGTCATTACTCATAATCATAACTATGATATTATGCCAATTGATGATTTTATTTATTCGCAGGAGGGATTATTGGAGTATAAACATGTTGGAACGTTCGATTTAGAATGGGAAGTACCGAAAATTATTGATGAAACTTTTGGATACTGTATGCATCATTTTGTATGGATGAGAGAGGATGTTGTACTTTGTTCAGCGGTCGCTGAAGGGATCAATTATCTTTGTGTTATTGAGATAAGGAATTTGGATGTGGAGAAAGGAACTGGAAGTCTCGTTGTCAGGTACATTATTTCAAAATTCGAATCAAAGGAATTGTTTATGAAAATCACAGGCGAGCCCCTTTTTCGACAGTGAATAATAATCATTTGGAATGGTAACTGCTCGAGATATTTCGAGATTCGGGGATATAAATAATTATTTACTGGGAAAATTACTGGTAAAACGAGATGAGTCCACTTGTTTCTGATTTTTTCATTAAATTCGTTTCACGTTTCCTCCATTAAATTTAATGCATCGTACTAAATTTCCAATGCAGCTAATAGAAATTCCATGAAACTACTTCCTTATTATCATTCAAATTCATTGTATCAAAAATTCACACCTGACATAATATCCTAATTGACAATTTGAAATGGTTTGTTGATAATAAACAGTGATGCACTGATGATGGACGGTAGTATACATCACATAGCTCCAACGTGCGACCCAAACTTAGCATACCTGATTGTGGACAGTGCTGTGTTGAAATACACCCACGGAAACGGTATCACACCTACTGAAATAATTTTACAAGAATTTTGTGATCACGTCGAGGTCATTAAGATCGGCACGAGACACGTGCTCATCACACTTGGTAGTAGAAATCGTCTCTTCCTTGACGGCGCAGAAGTTGCAAATAATATCACAAGTATCTGCATTCATTCGGAATTTCTACTACTGACAACGCTTCAGCACGCGCTCGTAACAGTTAGAATGGATGAAGCGGCTTTCAGTAAATTCTCCATTTCCAATTTATCAGTGAAATCATGGACAGATATGGACGAATCTACAGGTAAATATAATTAATTAATTATTTTTAATGACTTTTAAGTTGAATTGTCCAGGAATTTTATGATATTTATGATTTTTTACAGGTCTGAGCCTCAGAAGAATGGAACGTGGTGGAAGCCTCGTCATGGCTTTACGAAGAGACTCCAGAGCAATACTCCAGCTTCCAAGAGGTAATTTGGAGACAGTGCAACCCCGTTCCCTCTCTCTCCACATAATCAAAACGCACTTGAGTGTTTTAAACTACTTCACCGTATTCGACATAATGAGAAAACAACGAATCAATTTAAACTTAATCCACGACCATAATCCCCGAGTCTTCATGGAAAATGCTGAGAAATTCATCGACGACATTAAAAATCCATGCTGGTTGAATTACTTCATATCTGAATTAGTCGAGGAGGATGTGACAGATACAATTTATCAGTCTTGTTACACAAAAGAGGAGAATTCAAAGCGAAGAGATGAATTCGAGAAACCAGATGGACGTAAAGTTGAGAGAGTTTGTCAGCGTTTGTTGGAGATAATGGAGAAGAAATCGGAGAAACGTAATTTGGTTCAGCCTATATTAACGTGCCTTGTGAAGAACAAACAAATCTCAGGAATGGAAGCGGCACTGCGGAAGATCAAAGAATTCAAAGCGAAGGAAGGAACGAAGGAGGGTCGTCAACAATCAGCAGACGAGGCCCTGAAGTACATGCTGTACTTGGTCGATGTTAATGTTCTCTACGACATAGCCCTGGGCATGTACGACCTGGATCTTGCGAAATTCATTGCATCAAAATCTCAGAAGGATCCAAAGGAATACATCCCTTATTTGAACAGTCTGGCTGAAGAGGAAGAGCACTATCGTAAATTCCGAATTAATCGTGACTTGAAGAGATACGAAGCAGCACTGGAGCACATTGCTCATCGTCTCGATAAATTCGACGAGTGCATCAATCTCACTATCAATCAAAATTTGTACGTTAAAGCTGTCAAAGTATTTGCAAGAGATACCAGTGAATTCCGTAAAGTTGCTAATATAGCAGGTGATTATTTTGCGAGGAACAAAAAATATCGTGAAGCAGCATTGATGTATCACCGCAGTGGTAATTTGGAGCGTGCATTACAAAATTATAAAATAGCTGGCAGTTGGCAGGATGCCATAATAGTGTCAACTGAAATGGATTTAAATCCTGGTGAATTGAATAAGATATACAGAGATCTGGTGCGTCAAATGATTGAAGACAGGCGATATCGTGATGCTGGTGAGATATCATTGAATTATCTGAAACGAGAGGAGGATGCTGTATCATTGATGTGTCAGGGTAAAGAATGGCGTGAAGCATCGAGAATTGCGTATACGCATAAGAGATTGGATTTAATTGAAACGGAAGTTAAGCCAGGGGTTGAGGAACATGCTGCATGGTTGTTGGCAAAAATTGCGGAGAATAAGGAAGAATTTTTGAAGTATAAGAAGAGACTCTTGATTGTTAGATATGAAAATGCTAAGAGAGAGGCTGAAGAGGCTCTTGCAGAGGAGGAAGAAGCTGCTGGTGGCGGAGTTAGCGATTTATTGAGCGAAACGAGTAGTCTCGCTGGATCGAACACTAGTCTCAGTTCCGGGAGCTCCAGGAGCTCTGGGAGAAGCTATAAATCGAGCAAGAATCGAAGAAAACACGAGAAAAAAATTCTGAGCATCAAGGAAGGAAGTGTCTACGAAGATTTGGCACTCGTTCGGACTCTGCATACAATTGTTACAAATTCTTATGCACAGAGAGAGGAAGTCGTTGGTGTTAATAGAGCTTTACTGAATTTATATCTCGATGATACTGCTGAGAAGTTGCAAAATGCTCTTATCGATATTCTTGAGATTATCGAGAAAAATAAACATGAGATTTGGCCGAAGGAGAGTGAAGAGGAACAAAGTGGTATCAATGGACAGAGAAGAATTAATGCGAAAAAATTACTTGAACCCAAATTCACTTATTCACCGGAAGTGTCTTCGTACAATTGGAAATTGGATATTTTTCCATCAGTTAAACGCACAATTACTGTGTAAATAATTGTAATTAATAATGGTTAATAAATCAAGTTTTTTTTAGACTTAATCTCTAATTTTATTTATTTACATGAAAAGAATCGTTGTTTTTATTTAATTCGTCACCATATTGACGATTTTATTTATATTAATTCTCGGAAATTTATAAATCGTCCGGCGTTATGCAATTTTTCTTTTCATTCCAACGTTTTATTAATTAATCGATATATTACAGTACTTTTTTTCATCAAAGTGTTGACCGAAAATTTTTAAACTAGTGATTCAATAATAAATCTTCATTGAAGAGAATTTTCCAAATTTTTTTGTTACTTTATGAAAGTGCGATTTTTATTTACAAATGCATCTTCCGTATTTTCATAGAAATTTTTGTTTTTTTTTCTTCTTTTCATTTCGTTTCTTATATTTTATGCTCTTTCTATAAATGTTTAATTGATTAAAAATATATCATTTCAATTATAAGAGACATATTTTATCGAGAAATGACCATGCGGAATATTCATGTTTAATTTAATTCAAAAATAGCCGAGTAATATTATTTACACCGGAATGATTACTAATTTCAATGTCAAATATTTAAAAAGAGAAAAAACATGAAGAAAAATACGATATTATATCAAGAGACAATGTCATGCATCCAAAATACACATCACAGACTTTTTGATATAATACCGACTCAAATGCGTCTATATATTATATTAAAACACCAAGTTTATCACGTTATTGTCAGTTATAGAATTAGAATTGAAAATAGAGTGTATCAAAGATGAAAAGACCATTACGTGACAAATGTACGTCGTATAAAAAGGAAAACATTGTGGCAGTGTATATAGCCTTACGTGTATATTCAGAAATAGAGGGCTAAAATATCAAATATATTATCACTAAAAAAAAAAAGATTGTGAAAAAAAAATTAATGGATGCCTCGTACTCAGATTCACTAGAAGACAAAAACTAGAAGAAGTAAAAAAAAATCATTCCACAGTATTTTTTTCCCATCTCTAAAAAAATATTCTGTAAGGTCTAGTAAATCCAAATATAATAATATTTTTTCTATCCTTATATCTCTTTTATCTGAAAGAAATAGCATCCAATGAAACAAAAAAGTTTTCCTAGCAAATTGTTTGTCAAATGTCGCTTGTATAAAAAAAAAAGAGTCTATCGAGTTTATCAAACGGTCAAGCTAAAGTTTCAATAAAAAGAAAATTATTAAATTTTTCCAGTGTCTAGCACTCGACATTGAACAAACAGATTGCTCCCGAGGAACTTCATTAGCCTAAACGAATTATTCCTTTTCTCTATCGCTAAGAAAAAAAGATTAAAAAATCTCCACATACTACATGTGGTTTTTTTTCTTCTCTAATAACTCGAGTTCACTGAGCCTTGATATTAGCAAGTAATTGAAGACTAGGGGACTTGAGTTCTGGACGTAGACTAATCTTCATGTTCTTCGCATGGAAATACTTCTTTCTGACAGCCTGATATTTGCTCTTTTCTACATTCACTATTATCGTAGCAATTGCACAAACAACTGGTAGTATCTCCTTCTTCGTGTAAGTACTGTAATGTACGAGGGTACTGGTCCAAATGACTTTTCCATCCTTGTCATCGCTCCCAATAACACTGGAAAATGGGAAAAAGTGTGAATTTAGTAAACATTCAGAACCGATTAAAATATTGAGTTTAAAGGATTCCTGAACTCACTAGAAGGCAAGATACATGGCTGCAGCTGCAATGAGACTTGGTGGATGATGGCACATCTCATAATGCACGAGACTCTGTTCCAAGAAGTATTTGGCCATCGTGTGATGCACAGGGAGAGCCTAAGGTATTTATAAATAATTAATAAATGCTCTTAAATATAAAAATTGATGAAAATGTGAAAAATGTAATATACCCGTCCCGCCTTGCTGTATCGCCTCAAGAAATGCAATGGAAGCGGTCGTCCAAACGAGTAATCAAGCGTTCTCACAATCAGCATCTCCATCTGCAGTATTTCAGTCTTTTCATATGCATTATCAGTGATGTAAACAAAGTCACCAATATCAGGGGAAAACATCTCCTCGTATTTTGACGCTATGAACATTGCAGCAACCCCTACGAGTTGTAGTCGTCTCCGACTGATGGTTTTGAAGGACTAAAAATAAAATAAATTGAGAATAAAGATAATACGAAAGGGTAATTAATTATTTTTACCTGTAAAAATCTGTCGATAATAGCAACTGTCAGATAGAGTGTCTCCTGCATCAAACGGAATTGCTGATGAACCTCAACGAGCCAATCGATGAGAACACTTCGCATTTTCGGTGTGACCTCTTGTCCAGCCAAGTAACTTTCCTTTATCGGAAATTCTCTCTCGAGTTCCCTCAAATACTTATATATATCATTACTATAGGCAGTAACCAGATGGGGATTTCCTTTATCTGCCTCGTCAATATCCTCAATATGTAATAAATCAGCTGAGAATGCATCAATTTTAATTGTTGGTACAGTATCGTGTAGAGTCAATTTCTGCTCAATAGCCTTTGTTTCAATTGGCTGTTCGGGCTCCTCTTTTTGTACTGGTTCAGTAACTTGTACTGTTTGCTTTTTCTCAACTGCTGGCTCACTCTTTGCTGGTAATTCTGGTTTAACCACTGGCTTCTTCTGTGCCTTAGGCAACAGATTGGATGTACCACGTACAGTGTTGACTCGATTACCAATTTCACCAAGTGCTGCACGTCTCGATGGCACTGGGACTCCATGTGTTACTGATTTAAGGTTCTTCGTATTCTCTTGGTTTAGAATATTCTGGAAAATTTATTTTTCTAGCTCAATCCAATAATACAATGAAATTCTAATAAATTTTATAATTATATCTACAAAAAAAAGGCTTCGGATATTTTATCCTTGAGAATAAACATGAATAATTCTATTTAATTCGAGGAAAGGTAAATAACAGAGGGATATTCTGCTCGGTTTATTGTTTTCACCTTCAATGCTCCTTTCCCACCCTCTCTCCCTCTATCTCCATGGAATGTGTGTCCAAGTGCCCCTTAGAAGCACAGGTAAATACAACCCGAGTTCAAAATTCAAAAGAAAATGATAAACACAAGAATTTGAGTTGACTCGAGAGGAATAAAGGAAGATAATTGAAAACAAAATGAAGAAAAAGGAGGAAATTTCATGGTGCCATGAAAAAATCGTTGGTGACGCCTATTCGAGCATCGTGTTCTTCTCGAAAAAAAAAAAATATCCTTTTTTTTTTTTTAATATTCATTTTTCTCTGGAATTATTTAATTAATTCGATTGATGACGATGAAATTCATAAAATCTAATTATTTTAATGAGAATACCGTTATTGATATTTGATACGTTGGGCTTTAAAGAAGCCTGGGCATTTAAACGCATCGACGGTTACACCATCCCCACATCTCCTCCCCAGCAACTGTTTTTTTTCCCGCTTGACCCCCCTCAATTCGCCATTCAGGAATTAACCGACGAAAAAAATTAATAAATTTGTGACTTACCGTAAAAGCTTTACGATTCCTCGTTGCCATTATTAATTAATTTACTATTAAAATATTCACAAATTCCTCTGAGCAATCAGATTTTTCGAAAAATCTTCCTTTATCTTTTTATTTCTTCGTCAACCAGAGTCGCTCCTTCTTGACCAAACACAGCGTTCCAGATCGCAGTAACGACTCCAACGATTTGAATTTGTTTGGCCCTTGGAGAATTCAGTTGAGCGGTGATTCGTCAACTGCCGGATGTTTCATCGCCATCTATAGACGGCGCTTATTGAACGGAAGCGACTTCAGGCGAGACTGTTCATTGGTTGGAATTTACGGGGCAGATTCAAATATTGGATTTTCGTTGATTTTGTTTTATTATGAGAATCAGGATAAAGTGAGAGGAATATTGGAGATAGTTTTTGGGTTTAGGTTTGGAAAATGTCAATTAATTTGGACATCAGGTTGAAGAGGGCTAGTAAGATTTATCATGAAGGCGTGAGTATTTAATTATTTATTAAGATTTCGGAATAAATAATGAGGAAATTCTAATAAAGAGGTTATACTTAGGAAACGGTTGCTGGACTGCTTCTGCTGCAAACAAATTCAGATGTCAAACACGATGGAATCTCTCTCACTATGGAAGGCTCTGTTAATCTGCAATTGAGCTCGAAGAATGTTGGAATTTTCGAGGCATTTTATAACTCTGTGAAGGTTATATCAACAAGTTTGAATAATTAGGGGAGATTGGGGTAAAATGGAGATTCTGATTGAACGGTTGGAGATAGCGATTTTCTGATGATTCCATTGGAAAGCTGAGACGATTTTACATAGAAATCGAGTGTCGAAATGGATTTTTTCGAATTTTTAAAAAATTCTATTTTTTTCACCCAGATTTGAAGGGGTTTACCTTGGAAAAATTTGAAAAAATCACTTTTTTCGCAAAATCTCTGGTTCTATTGGTTGTAGCGTTTTCTCCTCATTTTTCCAAGGTAAACCCCTCCAAATCTGGGTGAAAAAAATCAAATTTTCAAAAAATTGAAAAAAAATATTTTGGCACATGATTTTCATCGGAAATTTCCTCAGTTTTCCAATGGAATCATCAAAAAAATTCTATCTCCAATATTTCTCTTAATTTCTCGTAATATACAGTTTCAAAGTGAGCATGTGTCCATCTTACTCCTCATGGCCTTCTTTTACCCCTAAATGAATTTTAAAATCCTCACAAATCCATAATTTTTATGATCCAGCCGATCCAATTGGTGCAGTACACATTGGCAGTGGCACCAGCTGGTAAAATTCCCAGTGGAAAAACCGAAATTCCATTTGAATTGCCTCTGAAGCCACGGGGAACTAAAACTCTTTATGAAACCTATCACGGCGTATTTGTTAATATACAGTACGTAATAAAATGCGACATAAAACGGAATTTTCTCGCCAAGGATGTCAACAAGTCACTGGAGTTCATGGTGGAGAATAAGGCGCCTGTGACGAAGGAAATTAAAGAGCCACATAAGACTGTTAACTTTAAAATAATGCCAGAGTCATTACAGAATATACGAGATAGATCCAATGTTCCTCGTTTCTGCATAACTGGGAAAATTGATTCAGTTGTGTGCAAACTTACAGAGCCACTCACTGGAGAAGTTGTTATTGAACGTTGTGAAGCAACTATCAAGTCAATTGAACTTCAGTTAGTCAGGGTAGAGACTTGTGGATGTGCTGAAGGATACTCTAGAGATGGTAAGGAATTTTCCATGAATTTTACGTTTTTCATCAACAATAACACGTTCTGATAATTTATTTTCTCTTTATTTCGTTACTCACAGCAACAGAAATTCAGAATATACAAATTGGCGAGGGGAATGTATGCATTGGATTACCAATTCCTATTTACATGATCTTTCCAAGATTATTCACTTGTCCAACATTGAGCACAAGTAATTTTAAAATTGGTGAGTAATTTCATGGCAATTCATGAGAATAAATGAATTTAATTCCTCTATTCCTCATTTCAGAGTTTGAAGTCAATCTCATTGTTGTTTTTGAGGACGATTATCTTGTTACAGAGAATTTTCCTATTATACTCAATCGTCACTGAGTTTTCATTAATTTATATTAATAATTTGTAATAAATTTTACTAACAATTATTTGTATAAAATTGTACATTCGTGGTCAATAACAAATATTATGGAAATGTGAGCTTCTTCTTGTAGTTGTGTTAAAAAATGTATCCAAAAAAATTTGATAAAAAACGTTCGATTCTAAGTCAATGAATTTAATTAATCGAGTCCAAATTTTTGAATGAGAAATCTGTAATACTTTTCAATACTTCTATTCTGACTCAATCCAACTGATACCAGTAAAACAACGTATCCAAGAACAAACGTGAGAAATTTGTTTTGCTTGAACCAACCAACGAGTCCAGTGCTATCAGTCTTCCTGAAAAAGTAATTGAATTAATTGAATTGATAAAATTATTTATTTTCCCTTGAATTTACCTGGATGAGCAGAAGTCTTGGCTGTAGACGAGCAGATAGCGTATTCTCACTAAATCACTATTCTGCGCTAAATAATACTTGTTTGGGATTTTACCACGTGCAGTCACTTCAAATGCTTTATTAATATCCCCATCTGTACAAAAGCAGAATCATTAATTGGGAGAACTTCACAGTTGAATAATTAATTAAATCGCATTTAATTACTAGTATCTCCTTTCTTAACGTCTGGATGATCAACAACTTCGCATAATGCAATGCAACTCATTTCACTCCCAAGCATACTACCGCCCCATCCATATCCCACTGGGCTGAATCTCAAACTCACACCAAGTTCACTTGAGAGATAAATGCCATTACCGAAGAGGCCAGGCTGAAAGAACAGTGAATGGAAAAAAAAATTAATTTAATTAGTAAAACCAGTCGAGTCACCAGCACTCGTTGAGCCTATTATTTTGATTTCTTCTGCCAATTTACGTGAAAGAAGAATCAATAATTTATGATAAATATTCAGGAATTTAAAATGTCTGGTTTTTATTGTTAAAAAATAAATGTAATTATCCTGCAGTTATGAATCATTATTCTCTTCTCTTTTTTATACTTAAAAAATGCACTTTTAATGCTTTATCCATTCTTTATAGGGTATTAAATTATTTAAATTGAATATTCATGAATTTTTGTTTAAATTATTGGAGACTCCGAAAAGGACCTGTTTACCTTGCTCATGTGTTGCTGAATACCATAATGAATAATGGAATGAAAGTTCTCCAATCTACTGCCATGGTAGGCGTAAAAAGTAGAATGACCTTTTATTGATGATTTCCAGCGTTCCTCTTTGGCTGATTGATTTGGACTTGCTACTTGGAATATCAAATTTGGCCTTGCAACCAGAACTTCTGATGGCACTTTGCTCAGAATCGTCTCATACTTTGAATGAAAATGGAAGTGGATTTTTTAGTCTCCGGGTTTTTTTTTCCGCAGGGAATGAGGGAGAAGAGGCAACTTACGTTGTCTTTTTTAACGGATTTCAAACTCGGATCTCGAAGGGTTATCAAGACCCAGTAGAGTAAATCAATAGCTTCTCGGTGATTCTCGTAGACTTTTGGATCCTCTAATCTTTGGTATACAATTGCAAGCGGGGGAATTCCTTCGACGACTTCTCTCTAAATAGATGAAAGATAAGATAGAGAAAATAGATTGGAATTTGTGGAAATACTTGAGATAGAAGAACTCGAGAAAAACAATTGTCACATATCTAGAAAATAATTTTTCCTCACCAGTGCCTCAATATCCTTGCATTCATTCTTCATAAAAACCGGTGGAAATGGCTTCAGACACGTGTCATGCCGATAAGTATTGCAGGCAGCAATAAACAGTGCCCATTTAAAATCAGCAGCATGTGGATCACGATTTAATAAATTTTTTAATGCCAAAATCTTCTTCTCGTACTCCTGAAGTTCAACACGTTCAATTGGCGTTTGATTACTTCCTGCCGTCATTTTTTCATGATTATGTGAATTAATATTGTTAATTTTTATTTTATCTTTCAATGTCTTTTTTCCACACCATTTGCTGTAGATTTGTGGTGTTGTTTCTAAACATGCCATTGCAAAAATTCGTCGATTGATCTTTGAATAAATGAATAAACTTATTTTTCTTAATTTTAAAAATTCATATTTTTATAAATCAAAATTACTTACACATTCAAATTACACGTAATTTTATTCAAAACATTTATATCATATGATGATCCTTGTACTGACATGTATTCAAACTCCAATTGTTTTTCTCAAAAATTTTCATTTGTCTATTCTCATCACGTGCCCAAAATAAAATGAAAAATCCTCAAAAAATTAAGATCAACTAGAACAAGAAAAACACGTATCTCATTAAATTCATCCAATAAAAATCCGGTTCTTGTCGACGTAATTTTTTCCAATGTTTACAATTACCCGAAAAACTTGTCAATATTTATTCGACACACCAACGTGGCGAGTAAAAAACAGTCTAGTTGTAAATTCTGTTTCTCCCAGGCTCCGTAGATGTCACTAGTAGCGCCGCCATTTTGTAAAAAACTCGGGTTACCGTGAAAAAAGGGGGAAAATCGTGATAATCACCTGTCGTTATAATTCTCCGATTTAAAGACCCGAAAAACGCATTAAACTCTCATTCCGCCATTTTGTCGTGCACCAATTAATCCAAAACTTCAATTCAATACGTGAAATCACAGAGACAATCTTCCCCCACCACTTCTCATATGTGAGAAATAAAAAAAAAAAAACAAAAGAATGGATTGGCAAGGAAAATGGTGCTTTTTGTAATTGTGGATTGGCAACTGTGAACTTCAATGTCATGCCTCAAGGTAAACTATCGATGACGTCAGTGTACGTCACTTAACAAGTGGGAGTGGATGGATGGATGGATGTCGGCAGACGGTTGTGGCTTTTCGCAAAATTGCCCCCACGGTGTATCTTGTAGCCGACCTAACCGCTTCGACGCGATAATGCTACGTGTGTCTTTAAGCAATGAGGGCCAACCAATCACATACAAAAAACCATCGACAATTTTAACAAAATTCATCCAAACATTGAGAACAAGAGGAAAACGATAAAAAAAAAACATAAAAAACGAAGGAAATATCAATTTAATTCTACAATAAAACAAAAAGTGAATGAAAGTCAAGTAATTTTGTGATAAGAAAAATTTATGGTTCTAAGTCACACGTGTTATATATTGTTCTATCGGTGGTTTGAAGAATATTTTTCTCCAAAATTAATCTCAATTTGAGAAGAAACTAAAAAATAAAGAGGCAGGCGATTTTTCACTTGGTACATGGAAAATCACCAAAATACGTTTGCGCATGCCCGCGCCCGCATGACGTCACGAAAATTGTGGTTTTGATCAAACGAAAGAGAAGAAGAAAAAAAAAATAAGAGGAAAGAAGAAAAAAACACGAAGGGGCAGTTCAAGTGTTCCTCATTATTATTCAAATGTGCCTAATATTTTAGTTTAATACTTTTTTACCCCTTTTTTTTTTTCGTTTACGTTTATTTTTTTTTTTAAATCGTTGATATTTGAAGGAAAAATTCATTATTTTCTTCGTTTATTCATTTATTATTATTGTGTCGTTACAAATGATATCATCGCGGCTCGGTTGTGTTGGAGGCCGATGATGGGTGCCTCTTGTTAAATGATTTGACTGGCTGGTGCTGGATTTCTTTTTTTTTTTTTTACCTTTTTTTTTCGTTTCATTTTATTTTTTTCTTTCCTCAGTAGTTAGAGAGGAACGGATAAATAAGATAGAGTGAGAGGTATATATGCGAGTCAAGTGGTGTTTTAGTGTTAAGTTTTTTTGAGAGAAAGAGAGAAGGAAGAGATAAGGAGAGAGAGGACTGAAGAGGAGAACAGTAGTGGCACGAGGAATAAGAAGAGGAGAGTCCCGTGGTGTTGGTGGACGCCGCGGGAATTGTGCCGGGTATATATTTTTTTCAACATTCATCTGTGGGAATGCAGGAGAAGGAGATTTTTTGAAAAAACAATTGGGTGAGTGTTTAACCTTTATCATTATTATCATTATCTTTAATTCACAATTTTTTTCCAATTTATCATAATAATCTAGGAAATAAGAACACATGACATTGGAAATGTTTTATTTTTTGATACAATTGGAGAAGAAAAAAATTGAATCAGTTCACTGCACTTGTGACAGTTGATTTTTCCTTGTTATTGAGAGAATTATTAAGTGCAATAAGAATTAATGCATATACTAAAAAATTTGAATAATATTTTTAAAATATTATCTTATTAATTACAATCAAATAATGTGATTATTGCACGAGACAATTGTTGTCCCTGGCCTTTAAATTTAATAATTCTCTTTGAAATCAACTTTATTATGAAATAGTCTTATGTTTGATGAGGACTTGAGGAATATTAAGAAAAAGAAAATCCATGTGTAATCATATCTCGTCAGAGGAAAGAAAGAATTATTCAATCAACGTAAACAAATGGTGTTACTAAACAAAACAATTGATGGATTTTTTTTCCTCTTATTTTCATTACTCTGAGTAGATTCTGTATTCTTCTCTGGTCGTGCCTCTTCGCGTGGAGATAAAATGAAATGGAAAGAAAGAACGCTGGTGAATAAAAAAAAAGGAGAAGAAGGAGTTTGCAAAAAAAAAAAAAGGAAGAAGGGAGAATCGCGTGCATAGGTCTCTTCGCTGGATGAGCTGCATACCACAGATTTCCTGGCGTTTTCATTCCTTTTTTTTCACTCTCCACAAACGTGAATCGTTTCACCAGCTCGTATGATACCGCCATCTGCGGTTTCACATTACTTATCTCCAATGAAAACAAAACTGTATCGGTACTGCAGAGAGCTGTTTAATTATAATTAGTTTTTCTTTTTAAATTCATTTTTTAATAACACGAGATTAGTTGACTCGATACTGCACGTATCAGAACACAAATACATCAGTGGAGATTGAAATACGCATTAAATCCTGGAAGCAATTCCGATGACAAAACAATGAGTAATGAGTAGTTTCTGTGAGTTACTGGGAATAACCTCGGTTAGTTTCAAGCTCAAATTAATTTTAATTTTTGATTATTCTCTCATAATTATGCATCATCGAAAAATAAGATTTTCAATGAATTATTTCGAGTGAAATGAAAAGGTGAAAAATAATTCCAGTAGATTCTTACAATTATCGGTAACTGACCACTGCTAATAAATAACGAAGGTGTAAAAAATAATATTATTACGTTTATTATACATTGAGACGGATTATTACATCGTTAAATACACGTGAAGTACAAATATTGCGTGATTACATTAGTTACGTTAACTCTACAAAGTTGAGTACATAAAAATCATGGATATTATTTTGACAGAATCAGTGAGAGATCAAAAGGTCATTGGATTAAATTATTGATAAAGAAAAAAAAAAGAGAGTACATGATAATACTAAAAAAACATTCCACTCCAATTAATTAGTGACTTTTTTAATATTCTTTTTTTTTTGCGTGAAAAGAAAGGATGATGAGAGGAAAAATAAGGAGCGATAAATTATATAAGCTTCGATATCACGAGTTTTATCCATTCAATCTGATCTCTGAGAACCTAGACCTACGCAACAGATAACACAATACCTGTAGGAATTCTTCGGAGATTAACAATGATATTTTAAAAAAAAACGTATGAGGAAAAATAATAATATAATGTGAAACAGATAATAACGGATTTATGAAAGAGGAGAAAAAAAATTACGAATGAACAAAATAGTTTGAGTTCACATTGTCCACGACCTCGGAAATCCAAACAAAGAAATATTCAATGTGGGTCCTCGGTATTATGTTAAAATTTTCTTCAACGCCTGTGACCTAAACGTTGACTCTTTTTATTAACTTTTGAGAGAAAAAAAAAATACGTAGATGAAGGAGAAGTGAAAAAAAAAAAAAATGTGAAAAAACGTGACAGAAACGACACCTCTACACACTCCGAGGTATCTTCACCTCATATGACTTCCTTATACTCTACTTGACAAGGTCTTTTGCTGCGTACATTCATTAACCATTAACATTACCGAAGTTTCAAGTAAAAAGAAGTGAGATGAAAAACTAGATTTTATTAATTAAATTTAAACAATTATTATTCACTCAACGTCTTCATTTTTCGAGGATCATGAAACTTTGATGCAGCTCGATAATTCGATAAATAATTAATCATAACATAAACACATGAATAATCAAGAAAAATCATTATTAATTCATTCCCCCTGTCTCCTAGAATAATTCCCAAACAATAACTTCCGAATTTGTAGTACATTATAACTTTTACACATTAAAAATTCAATTTGCGATTAAAAAAATAGGGGAAAAAAGGTGAATAAAAAAAATTGAATACATCGGAATAATCTGAATAAACAGAAACAGCATGGACAATAAAACGCAAATCCAGATATGAATTGAGTCACGTAGAGACAGGAGATGATAGGATTTATCGAGTGAGGAAGAGGGAAGGGATTTCGATGAAAAGAGGTCCTGCACGTGGCAATAGGACCACGTGGGGGGCCTTTAGCCTGCGTCACCCAAACGAGCACCTAACCGACACCCCATCGTGTATTGATTGAGGGTGGCCATGGTCGTTTCCATGGCAACGTTTCTTTTACCTGTACGACGTGCACGATCATCTATACAGTGTGCATGTGTAACGTCGTTGTTACAGTGCTCAACGACGCGCTCCTGGCATCCACTCACACACGTTCACTCGCTAGGGGAGGCTCAGACTTTTTACCTGTGTTATGTGCCCTCACCTGTTCGCATCTCTGGTACTTTAAACGGGGGTAGCAGGGGAGCCTTGAAGGTTTCACATAGCACAAACACACCCACGTATTTCCTACCCACGTATCATGTGTACAGAGAATTTTCCAAGCTAACTACTCTCATTCTGTCTCTCTCTTTCTCTCGGGTTCTCTTTCTCCCACCTTTCCACTCCTTCAATGCGGTGTATGCCAGGGGTTACGTAAGTGGTCAAGGAGTAATCAGGATTGCATTATCAAGGACGAGTCAAGTCCAAGCAGTCCATTGAAATTTTGCGGGATCAATATTTTTGGAAAGTCTGGAATGTAGAGGATAATTATGAGTTTTGTCTCATTTTTATATTTGAGAAAATTGCTTTGTATCAATGAAATCGATGGATATAGGTATCTTTTCTATTCTCTCAGTGTCTAGACTCTATGAGGAGAGACTCGGCTATATTTTGTTTGGCTTTTAACAACGGTCTGGATATAGACGAACCTAGGGCATTTGTTCGATCAAGTGAATTTTATTTTTGCATGCCCACATGTACATTTAGAATAAATTCGATTTTGCATGTTATTTTTATTTTGACTCTTTAACTTTTTTAATAGTAAAGAGAAATTATTTTTATATACAAACACACGTGTGAATTATATTTTTGTCTCAAACTAATATTGTTAGATCACGAGAGTGCATTTTTAGTACTCACGTGATTCTAATTCAAGTGATGGAATTTAGTACTTGCATCAAGGTTACTTACCTCAATTTATACGTCATTAATAAATTCATGGGGTTTCTTTATTATTAGTAGTTCAATTCAATTTAGATGAAGTAATTCAAACAAGAGGCTGTAACTCGATTAATCTGTCATAGCTCAAACAGAGGCTATCGAAACCAAAGGGCACTAAACCCATCAACACACTGGCTTTCTCACCCCAATGTATCCCCTTCATTTCCCACTGGGAGCCAACCAAACTACTCTCTCTCTCTCTCTTTCTCCCTCACTTCTCCTCAATGGGGGTGAATTGTAGCCTGTTGCTCCTACATCCCTCCGACTCTTGTACCCCCATCTAAAACCCGAGGCGAAAAGTTTTCGCGATAAAAACATCCGGAGAAACTAGAAAAAATCAGAGAAATACTCAAAGCCAACGTTTTCCATTCATCTCAAATTTTTTCCCTCTTCAATTTTACATAATTTTCTTCAACATCAAAGGGAAAGTTTTTTTCAATTAAAGAAGAAGAGAGGAAAGAAACATTCCAAGTACTTCCTTTACAAATTGTGTAAAAAATGGAGTCGGATGTATTCTGCTTCGAGCAGTTGCATTGTAAATAGACACCTCAGAAGCACTCGTCTTCCTCCATAAATCTGTACGCTTCTAATCCTCTTCAACTTCCCAATTTTTCCACACTTCCGTTGAGTCACGAGTTTTCCATTCCCCCCGAGAATTGGAAAATCGTTAAAAAATATAGAAAAACCACGAATGCTCTTCGTCGACGTTTGGCTCGGATCTAGTTCGATTCTCCATCTCTCTCTCTCCCTCCTTCGTTGAGAGAGACACTCTTATTTTTCGTGGATGTTCGGCGTGGTTCGTCAGCGCGAAGAGGCTTGAGGTGATGAGGAAGAGAAAAGATGGCGGCAGAAGAGGAAGAAACAGAGAAAGATTAGGTGGAGTAAACAGTAGCGAGAGGAGAGAGAGGAGTGAGCGACGCCGGGCGTCCAGTGATCGCGCCTTAAAAGGTCCGACGCCGTACGCACCCGACAGCTGCCAGCGGGCCCTCTAGTCCCCTCTCCCGCCATCGTTTTGCCCTCTTCCACCAAACAAGGGTGTTGTGGAAGAGGGCCGCGCTCTCACCCCTTCTCCCCCTTTCTCTTGCGCTTTTTTTTCCTCATTTTTATTTCACCGATAGCCTCGTGGTCCACAATCCACCAAGATTGTGAAGGCATTTTACACTGTTTCTCAGTCGCCTTGAAACGCTTCTGTGTTTAATACCCGGCCGTCCGGGTGACTCGGCCGCGTGCACACAGGATGGTGTCACATTTCAAGCTCATACGCACCGGCAACGGCTGCACACAAGTCGATGTTAGCCGGCGCCTCTGACCCGTACTTCAATTCCACCTCTTTCTCTCTCTCTCTCGCGCGTTATTTACCCACTCTGTGGGATTTTTATGTTAGGTAGGGTGCGATATGCGTGCAGAGACGAAGACAGACGTGAAGGAGGCCTGCGTGTGTTACACTCGATCAAGCGAACAACTTACAATGCCTCGGAAAACTTCAATTTATCAGGTTCCTAAATAGGCCGATTAAAAATTCAAAGATTTTTAACGAATTATTATCACAGGTACTGGTACTTATTCCAGAGGAAAAAAGAGAATTAAGCGGAGATAAAAGCAGACTCATTTACATAATTCACTTACAACTTCAAAGAAAATAATAACAATATTCCTTGAGTGAGTCGAAGGGCAGCGTATAATCGATTACAATAAGGGCAAAACAATTATGTACTCTGTCCACGTAACTGTATAGAAGCTTTCCAAGCACACTGATGAATACATCATACTATTACATGAATAACGAAGGATATTGTGTAAAGATGGAGAGAGGAATTGTCTTTGAATTTGATGCTTTCAGAAGAAGTTCTTACGACATTCAAGAGGACTCAATGAAAATTTTGTAATTGCTTTATTGATATTCATTCGCGTTTATTCGGTGAATTATTTGGTAGCTCTTTCAATTTCAATTAATAAAATTCATGAAAATTTCAATTTTTCTCCTCTTTTTTCACTCTTCCAATGATCGATGATGGAGTAACTCTCGTTTTCGTATCTTCTGGCACACGTGGCTATCATCCGAGAGGGGTATCCAAGTGTAACATGTGTTTTTCAGCCTCCTACAGAGGCACACCACGGTTTACTGAAGTCCAGGGGATAAGATGAAGCACGTGGGAGGGAAAAAGGGATTCTGCTTGGGGGCAGAGTGAAGAGGAGAGGATTTTTCTCTCTACTAAGATGCATTATCACCACACGCGTGATCGTTTCACTTTTCAGTGGGGGCCATGTGAATTTTGTAGACGTAGATTAATTGCTGATAATGTTTTATTGACGAATTAATGATCTCCAATCGAAACGGGAGCAGACTCATTTTATTAAATATCTCGAATTTCTTTTATTAACATTAAAAGTAATGTATTCCTTTTCTCATTAAATTTCGTGGAATTTATGAATTTTTTATTCAAAGAATTAATCCGATGGAGCACTCGAGGAGATTTTTGATACGAAAAACACTCGAGTAACTGGAGTCGCTTGTACGTGTATGTGGAGAAGGTGCAGAAACGGGGAGAAATGAGGGAGAGAGAGAGAAGTCTTGAGATGTGGTCTCTTTTCTTGCCAGGAAGCTGGGCGTCTGGAGGCTGTGCAGCTTGCGACGATAATTGATAGATTTTTCATGCTCGCGTGTGGCAGTTGGAGAAAGGGTTAGAGTGAATGTAAAAATCAGGCTGGGGAGTGAGATGAAGGAGGTAGCATGGCGTTCGGTTGTTTTGGCATGAAGAAGAGGAGGAGGAAAAAAAATTGAGTGAAAAAAAAACGAAGAGAAAGAAGGTGAGAGGAGTGTGACGCGAGAGAGGAGGATGAAACGATATATGGCACACGTCACCGGGAGCACGTGCTCTGGTTTCTGGCGGCTGCTCCTGCTCAGCCTCACCCCAGCATAAAGATTTGTTTCTCCGCTCTCTCTAATTCTCTCCTTAACTGTTTAACTGTCTTACTTCAACTCGGCCCCCAGGAGATTTAAATTTAGCTCGTTTGGCTTTCGCCGTGTCATAGGACACGCCGTGTGTGCTTGGTAGGCAACGAGAGTTATACCAATAATGCGTTGATGCTGATTTTTGCGTCAAACTTTTTCGTTACATTATGTAGAGAAAAATTTCATGTATCTCAACATTTTTTTCCCTTCTTTTTATTTTTATTAATCAAGTCTATTTTTTCGATTTTTTTTAACTTCTTTATATTGTAGAATCGATTATCCGGTAATGCTCGTTCAACCTCATTGTTCATCCCACGTTCTATTCAATTTTTTTTTTTCTATCATCATTATAGTTTCTTTTTGTCACGGGTGTTTAATGCATCACATCCTCACGACGACACTTGAAGAATGAAATAGAGTCACGTGAAATATCTATTGGATACTATTTGCGGTTTTAGAGGCATTAGTTAATCATGATATCTGTTTCAAAGGTAAATTTTATCACTAGGAATCATTAATTATTGATAAAAACATTCGGATAGAATGAATTAAGTCCGCTTATAGTTTTAACTTATAAAAAGATTAAGTGTGAAATTTTCTTATGCATGGAAAATTTAGTGAAACCAGTGATAATTTCATCCCTCATGAAATAATCAGCAGCTTCCTTTAACGTCTATATTTCAATTTATACGTCCTCTCAAATGGTAGACGTCATTGGAATTTACAATTTGCTTCTACCCATACTTTCCAGCACAGACACATTGGATCCCTGCTGCAGGACAGGGATATTGATAAAGATTTATTTTTGGAATGACATCTGAAGTTAAGTCGATAGAATAAGGTGTCACCGTATGACCCTTTAACACTTTGCATTAAACTGTGGGTAAATTCATTGAAATTGTTAAAAATTGACCTACTATCTATTGTCAGCTCAATAATTAATTTATCCTGAATTACTTGGCATTACATTGGGAAATCAGGTTTTTCTGCAATCTCGACTATTTTTTGACTCTTTCCGTTTGAAAATGAGGACAAAGTACAAGTGACATTTCCTCTCTTATCACGTAATTAGTAAATTAGCAATTAATCAGTGAAATCCATCAAGGATTCACCTCTCCTCTCATTATAATAATTATCAGGATAATCCTGATGGAATTGGTAATTCTGGAAAATTCATCTAGCCAATCCGGGGGGGACTTGTAAGCTCCCCTGGATTGTCACATGTCCTTTGTACGTAACCTGTTCCCAAGGCACATAAATTGGCTTCCTGCAGGAGTAACACTGATAATTACATCTCGTGGCTGGGGATACAGAGTCCCTCCTGGACTGTAGACTCCTCAACACCCCGTAAGCTTATATTAGAGCACGGTGTTAGTTTGGAGAAGCAAACTGCAGAAGCAACAGCAGCCGGCAACGGCACGCCGTCAGCTGCCGACAGATTTATCGAGTGGCACGTGCCGATCCCAGAGTCAACTATGTCGTTTTTACTTTCCTGTTTTCTTCCACCACCAATGGAACAAACTCAATGTTTGAACTAACTGGATTTTAAATATTAAGAAAGTAAATATTTCAATGATTTATTTATTCAATTTTATTTGCATTTTTTTTTCATCACAATATCATGAGGAAAAGAAATGTGGCAGTCGAGCTTCTGCTCTTTTTCCTTCATTTCCTTCAGAATAATTGATTTATCGATTTTAGAAAGTAGAATTCTGACATTTTCTTGGGTTACAATCAAAACTTGGATGCTTCAATCTATCCCATCTCTTTTCACCTCGATGAATAAATAATTGCATCTATTTTCAAGTCATCTTCTTGAAACGTATCCTCTACTAACTCGTTTAAAATCTCTCCCAAATATCCAATGCGAAGTGTACCAGGGTTTCAGTATGATAAGTACTAAAATATTCACGAAGAAATCATCTTTCTAGTGATCCACATCCTTGATAATTCCATTGTTATATAATGATAAAGTTTGTCCTTCTTCAGTAGCTGATTATCAGAGGACGATTCACATTCACACACAGAAAGCTTAAGTGCTTCATAGATTCTGTGTATATGTATTCAGTGGAATAAGGAAAGCTCTGGATAGATTGGTTTCAATTCAATTACGTCACTTCAGCTTGGCTTGAAATTTACCATCCATTGTCCCACACATTTGCCTGGTTAATTTATACAAGACCATTGGCTGAATACTCCATGAGCCTTCTCTACTCTTCCTCCTTGATTTCACGTTAACCAACTGCATTTTGACTTTATGCGATACGTCTCATGATATGCCATATCGTTTCTCCACTGTGACATATATCAAGAGGGCTTTGGCTTCTGCTAAATTACCCATGAACAACCACAAAATTCACCTCGTTCGAGTGTATATAATCATAGGATTTCGACCTCACCAACACTTGCAGAAACTCTTCCACTACTAGTTATCTCTCATTCTCCTGAATTTTTCATCATAAAATTCGAAAAGTTATTGTGCATGACAAGGGGAATGCGGATGCCACACTTTCCGAGTGTCGGAGAAGTGGATGTGATGAATATAATTGAAGAATATTTATGAAATAACGTGAGGTTTTAATCGATATCGACCCAAATGTCATGAGCATTGTGGATGATTCCGCAATTTATAGATTTATAAAATGGAAATTTTTGGACAGAATTTAATCCGCCATCATCAAGCTCTTCTATCACAATATTATTCCCTGGAAGTGACGATGGCCTCTTGAGCTTTTTATTTTTTTTCTCTCTTCTTCATATGAAAAATCTGGCATGAAGCCTACGACCAAATATCCACGAAGATCAGCAAGGAAGCATGAAAGAAGGAGAAGGCGTTGGCGATTATTGTCCTAAAAGTTCTTTCTCCGCCTTCGTCTTGCCGTTGGATAGCTTAGTCTTTGGGTATGAAAGAGTATAGGCGGAGAGTTGTGTGTGTGACTCTGGGGGAGAGCAGATGAGAGCATTACGGGCGCGGCGGAGTGAGCTTAAGCATTTTGGTGGATCCAGAAAGGGGGGTGTTGTGTGGGGAAAAAGCGTATCGGTGTGGTATTTTGGTTTTGGCTCGGCACGGGCAGCGCGCTTCTGGGAGTGGAGTTCTAAAAACAGCGGAGGTAAGTCCTACCAGCGGCGGGCAGCTGCTCTTTTCATTGCTAACTACTATTCGCTTGATATCGTGCGTGATACCTCATTGCTACAAATTCAATCAAACACGATTAAGACTCGGAAAATGATTATTTCCTTACAATTCATCAGGCATCTCATTTTTTTGTTCTCCCCCGATAATTATTAATTTTGTTTTTTTTTTTCATTCAACTGCACTTTACGTAGAATTTTTCCATTATTATACGACATTAAAACAATCTAACTCCACTGGCTCTAATCGACGCAATTTCATCACAAAGCCCTCCCAAAATTATTCCCTTTTATCCTTCCATCACTCTGTCCAATCACCGCAAAATCCTCAAGCGATCTGATTCAACATCGCGCACTCAGTCACTTCTCTTCTTCTTCTTCTTCTGGGCCTCCCTCGAGTGCCGAATGAGTGTATAACCCCCCCGGTTAGCTTCCCCGATTTATTTCTTCACCGCCGAAAATTATTTTTGGTATCTTTTCCTCGGTTTGTTAATACTCCACTGGCCAACAACCACCACCTCTCTGTACACTCACTGGCTTTTGGGTTTTGCTTCTAATACGGAGGCAGCTTCAAAATGTAATAGCCTACACAACGCTAAAATTGTAACCCCCTCGTTTCACTCCGAACACCACCCCGGTTACGCACCTCTCCATTCGGGTGGATCATTTCCTTTGGCTTTTTCCCTCTTCGCTTCTCAACAACATCATAGTTTACTTGAGTGGCTTAGTGCGTTCACTGCTGGCAATCAAAGCGCTTCGATTATATTATTTATCAATTCATAAAATACTATTTAAACAAGTGCATTTTGTGACTGGCGCCATTCCATTCCCAGTATGACATTCTCCTCGTTGTAAGTCTCATTATTATCTACTCCAATCTCACCCATTTCCCCAATGAATCATACAAACTCTGCATCTTTTTTCCTCACAACCATTTCCCACGTCTTTCATCACAAAATGGCCGCCCCATGGTCAGTCTCTCCATTCAGTTTATTTGATTATACGTGCAATCAAATTTTGCACCTCAGACCTCGGGCTCTTCTCAATCAATATCACCGATATTCATATTGAATATCCTCCACTGCGGTTTCCAAAGCCATTTGCGTAAAATTGTCCACGGGATTCTTCTTTATTATCCGCTCACACCTAGACTAGATTTCCCACATGTCCATGATTCATCTCAAAACTAATTCCAATATCTCGTTCATTTGAAATTTTAATGCTACGTCATGATTCAGATCAGTGTCGAGGCTGTGAGGAGTCGCAACTCATTAGATACTTGCCAATTTCAAAAACTCTGTTCCAATGATATAAATACACAATTACAAAGTTTTGGCGCTGTTTCGCTTTTTAATGGATGACAAAACTCATTGATAATGCATCCAATGAGTAAATCCAAACAGTTAGTATCTAAAAGTTGCAACAATTTATATTGAAAATACATCGCAACAAGTAATACATTGAATATACCTCATTTTGTTTGTTGTAATAGAGAAGCTCATGATATTATGGACATTATACGAGGGATTTTGTCTGGACAACTGAGGCTTTCTCTTACCAAACTATTGAGTAAGCTGTAACAACATGTTTTGTAACTGAGGAGAGCATTCTATTGTCCATTAATATTGTCAGTCTCGTGATACTACAGGACAGAAATTTCATTCAGTAAAATATTCTCCCCTTCATTTTCATTCCAATGAGTGAATTCACTTTCGAGGAATAAAACGCATTTCAATACACATGAATTGCTGTGATTGTTATCATTGAATTCTCCGCGTTTTCTTTTTAAATGAAATATTTCGTCGAAGAAGAACCCTCGGCGCAAAATGTCTGTGATTTCTGGTGCGTTCTAACCTTCCCTCACTGTAATTTTTTTCTCTCTTTTTATTTTTTTCCTCTACTTCTTTTTGTTTTCTGATGCTGTGCCAAGTGCGCAAAAGTGCATATTCCACGGCTTAGTCATGGCCCTTGTTGTACATGAAACTCCGCCCCACGAAGACGCCTCCTTACTAGTTTTTCATCGTGAAAATGTTTTTGAGTAGATGAGAAAGAGGCTGAGGAAAAAAAAAGAAGGTAATTACGAACAAAAGACATCAGCCAGAGTTAATGGTTTCTCAAAGCCCCATCGGAATTATCTTCATCTCGTCTACTGAATTTATCATTATTATTTTTTTTGCCTCCGTAAAAAAGGAAGAGACTACTACAAAATTAATTCTAAAAGCCAAGACGTTTAAATGTCACTTTTTAATACTTGAAATACTTCCTCCGTTTGGTGTACTCTCCCCTGATTTCTCGGTGGAAGACAGGGTGAGCGGAAATCCGGCGGCACGACACACAGAAAGACAGAGACAGTGAATGAAAAAAAAAAGGGAGAAAAATCTTCTCGTGCTGTAGCTACTCGTGCTCAAGCTAAAGACTAAAAACACGAGGATTGGTGGCCACCTGGTATTTTGGTTTGGGTCAAGACGTCGTTTCCTCCATTCACCCTCTTGGGTACGCACGTTCCTAACAGAACAGGGTTTATCCCAGCATCTTCTCCCTTGCAGCATCACATGTTGGCAGTTTGACTGCGGATGTTGGGATCTCACGAGAGACGATACGCCATGAGGTCGATACACCCGAGGGAAACTTCCTTAACACGAGTGTCTAACCATTCTCGATTTGTCCCAGAGTGCCGCGGTTAACCGGTCATTAATTATTTCTCATTTGTAATCTCAAATTATTCGGTAAATTTCACCCTTTCTCTCTTCTCTCAACAGAAAAAATTCATTCCAATCAGCAAATGGATATCAGGAGATTCATTATTCCCATTAATTAACCAATGGAATAATATTTGCATTCACATAGCATTAATCCCATGAATATGTGAAATTTTTTAAAAATTCACTGTCCATTGGCACTTTTGTAAATGCTACCTTACAAATTGAATATTCCCCGAGTCTCCACATTTTCTCGATACATAATTTACGTTTCAACTGATGCCATGGAAAGCCAGGTGGATCGATATATCGATTGTTAAAGGATCCTGGACCTCTCCGAGTGTCCTCCCAGTCTCAACCCCAAACTCACTCTCTCTCTCTCTTTTTCCCACTAAATACTGTGTCGCCATGAGCCACGAATTCTGTTGGCTCTATATGTGCACTCCAGATCTCTCATCCCTCTCTTCTGCCAATTCCACCTCACGTCGATCATTCTTCTCCACCCGATAGCCACCGGGGCCAGGTTACGAATCTATTTTCAAGTTTGGCTTTTGATATACTGGGTCATGCGGTTAACCAGTATTATTTGATAATGAAAATGGACTTTATACGATTTTAAAGAATAATCCAGTGGGAGATTACTCGTATTAGGTTGGATGGTAAATTTCAGGTGGATTGACGTCAGACATTTAATGGCCAATGATCTGAATAATTTTTAGTTATGAAAATTTACGGTGGAACTTTTTTTTATGAAAATCCTTTCATCTTTATCGCAATTGTTATTTATTTTTCTGTCTCTTTATTCTCGAGTTCTTTCAGGCGGATTGATACCTGGAAAATTCATAGCGGGAGACACGGTTTTCTTCGGAATTTCTGATGCGTTTCAGGGATGATCGTGATTATTGAATATTCGAGTGAATAACATCTCGTTTATTTATCGTCTCGAGAAATTTTCTAGAAACTCTGTAAATTTAATTAAATGATCGGAAATAATCTATTCTCAATATTTCCCTCGATTTATCGTGATTTTCATAATTTTGTAATTGAAATCAATTATTCGTCCATTATCTTGTTCTCTCGGTGGCTCTTCAGAGGTTTAGCCTCAGTAATTCTTGATAATCGATAAAATGTCGAATGGCGATGCACTCAGATGAGTTGAGAGGTGATTCTAAAATGCTGTCTACTATTTTTGAGTTTAACTCAATGAGATTAATATTTATTCCTCATTTTTCTATTTAAAAAAGAAAACATATTCAAGATGATTCAATGATACATTTCATGGAATCACGTATTCAAGGTAATTAACTTATTTAATTCCTTCGTGACTCAAACCAAAATGTCAATTACGTGGAAATTTCAATGTTATGTAATTCAATCTCAGTCTGATACTTTTAGTAATTCCAAAATAATTCCATTATCATAATCATTAATTTCTGAGTGTTGCTGGTAAACTAAAAAATTTAAATTCAATTTTCATAAAATTCTCCCGCATTCTGGATAATTTTAAATCATTCAAATAATTAATGAAAACTCAGGCATTTTAAATTCGATAAAATTGGGAGAAATCATATTTATTGATAATCATTAATGCTCAAGAATCCAAAATTATCTGATCAGAATAATTTAATCAAATTGAGATGAAATCATGTCAGAGGAAAAAAAAATTATTTATACACTTGATTCACTGGATATATAATTTTTTTCATGAAAATTTGCATAAAGCATTCCCAGTTGATTGGACAACTGGTATCCTCTCTCTATTCCGACATTCTCTATACATCTCTGAATTTTGAGTGACACTGGGATTTGACGAATAACTGTATTATCTTTTGCCAATGTCCACGAATGAGACAATGTCAATGCTCAATATTTCCTCAATTTTCATCGGATATTAATCCTATTTGTCACTGGAAAAAATATAGGGGAAAATGAGGTAATTGAATATTACGAGAAATCAAGAGAAATATTGGAGATAATTTTTTTTTTATGATTCCATCGGAAAGCTGAGGAAATTTTAGGCGGAAAACATGTGTCGAAATTAATTATTTCGATTATTTTGAAAATTCGATTTTTTTCACCCACATTTGAAGGGGTTTACCTTGAAAAAATTTGAAAAAAAACACATTTTTGTAAATATCTCCGGTTCTATTTGTCGTAGCGCACTGGGGTTGTGCTTAAATTAAAGGCCTCGTCATTCCCCACATTTTCGTTAAACTCCCATCGATTTTTATCAAAAATTGAAAAAGTTATGGGCCAAAAACTGATTTTCATAAAATGGCTTGTAAAACCCCTTCAAATTTGGGTGAAAAAAATCGAATTTTCAAAAAACTCGAAAAAATTAATTTCGACGCATGTTTTCCGCCTAAAATTTCCTCAGCTTCCCAATGGAATCATCAGAAAATCGCTATCTCCAACCGTTCAATCAGAATCTTCATTTTACCCCAATCTCCCCTATTAAAGAAAAAATAATGATATAATTAAAGAATCCCTCAATCGAAATAACGTCAGAATGAATTCGTTCAATGTCCCAATTTAAATTTCCACGAAAAAAAAAGGAGAATTCTGTCAGAATGTCGCTTTTCTCTCCATCTCCTGTCTCCTGTCGTCTACTGATTCAATTCTCTCCTCATCCCCGTAATAAATAAATAAAACAGAGAGAGAAAGAGATAGAGGAGAGAGTGTGATAACCCGAAAATGACCGAATTCCGTCAAGCTGGTTAACGGTTTTTTATCAACTGCCCTCCTCACCGACTTGATAATACAATTTACCAAGTGAATACGATCAACGTCCATTATTAGCTGAAATTGCAAAATTCTTTGAAAATTTCCGGTATAAATGACTATCATAATTAACTATTTCATTCGTAATTGAGTTAAACACGAGTGATACAATTAATCATTGGGAAAAAGGTAGAAAAATTCATTTAATCTTAGATTCTGAACTTTTGTCGTAATTATTTTAAACTGTATTCTCAATTAATTCAATGATATTCCGAGTGAATAAAATCGTCGGGTTTAACGCTGACCGATATCACTGATCAAACCAAACAGATCAGAATTACCTTTGTACATTGAATATTTTTTTCATTTATTTAATATTAAAAATTGTTTGAACTCATATCAATGAAACAATTATTTCCAATCGCAAAAAATAGAATTTTCAATTAAGAGTTTTACTGCGTTATTAACCACGTAAAAATAGAAATAAAAAAAAAGGTAATTCGCAATTGAAAATTCTGTAAAAAAAGCTCTCTCTTAATATCCTCGAAAATTGAATGAAAATTCACTCCCTGTAATAATAACTAATCTATGAAATCTGTGATGCAATGAAGCTCATTCTGAATGCACGAACTCGAGAAAACTCCCACGATGAGGTGGAAAAAAAGAAATAAAACACTGAGAGGGAGGTAAAGAAAAAAATTAAAAAAAACCCGGTGAATTCGATTCTCGCATTTTCCTCTTCTCGCATCAATTTAAAACATACCCGCGTCACACATACCGTTTTCCCTCCCAGTGGGGGTTAAAAAACGTGGAGGTGAAGAATAAGAAGAAAAAGAAGATAAAACGAGAAAGACAGAGAATGAGGGAAAAAAGAAGGAAACCCGAGAGAAAGAAGAGAGAGAGAAAATAAAGAACTACGTAAAAGCGATGAGAGTGTGTGGGTGAAAAAAAAAGCGTTGGTGTAACGCGCACACGCAAAGAAAAACAGACGCTGGTACTTGGCTCCTCTGATTGGCTGAATAACGACTGACGTAAGTTGGTTTATCGACCAATGAGAGACACCGGCGCGGCCTCGTAAGCTTTTCCCCCGAACTAACTGTTTTCTCCCACATGTGTGCATACATGTGGCCAATACATTTTCATTGGTATTGGTGCGTTGGTGTATCTGTTTTGCGTGTGTGTGTGTGTGTACTACTCGAGTTGCCGAAAAGCACTGGTTGAAACAGGCAGCGAGTCGTCGGGACTGGTACACGACGGCCGGTCGCTGGCTCTTCTCTCGTTAAGAGCCACACGCACGTTGTCATTCGTGAACACACATTACACATTTCGAGTAATAATTCAAAGATATTTCTCTCGATCCGAAGGATTCAAGTGAAATTTTACAGTATTTATGTGAAGATATTTTATTTTATTATCTCGTTCATTTTGTGTTTTCATAGTAACGAGTGAAGTGCGAGGAGACACATTTTCAGAGGAGTTGAGGCGGAAAAGATATTTGGGGGAATTTTGAATATCAACTAACTCCCTCTCGAGTGCGAAGAATAACATATATTTACACAGTGAAGCCGTGTATGGAAGCAGTTGCGGCTGATACTGTGAAGTGGATAATACTGGGGACTTCATTATATTCATGATAATAGGATTCTTTTTTCTTTGAGAGAAAGAGAGAGACTTTGGAATAATTTGTGTGATTCGGTAGAAACTTTGGAATCCGTGGATACGTGTCAACACGTGCGTTCACTTGAAGCACGTGATTTTGTGCTAATCAAATATTATCTAAATTTGAGATAAAAATTCTAGTCAAATTGTTATTTATTTTATCAGACTCGTTCTTCATTGAAAATTCTTAAAATTCTCGGTAATTCATGATAATTACTGGGTGAATATTTCTGTGAATAAGAGCGGGAAATTTGAAGTAACGTGAAACAGGATGTGGTGTTGTGCTTTCCATGTTATTGAGACTGAATAATAGACTAGAGTTTGGACAAATGTATAAATTATACTGTTGGTAATTTATTTTATTTTCTGAGTGAATTTACATGAGAATAATCACAAATGTACGTGTAAACTTGAACGAGATAGAAGCGCAAGTTTTTTGAGTTTTACCTTTTTTTTTTTTCGGTGAGTTTTAATGGCTATATTTTTAGGATTAATATTGCAAATGTGTATGGTTGGATTTAGCACTGTGAACCCTTGCTTTTTTTTATTTCAGTTCCTTTTCTCCTGGGGGACGATTTTATTCCGATTTGATTGAGCAATTGAGCGTGGATAAAAGAGAAACTGAAATAATAAAAAAAAAAAAAAAACGTAGAAATTACGAGGGGAATTGAGACGTAAAGTTTCGAATGGTAATTGTTCGCATGTGACTTTGCTAAAAGTTTATCACAGAATAAAAAGGGATTATTGTCTCCAACTGTCTAGGGAAATATTAACCCTCTCCTCTGTACAAGAATAAACCTCTGTCTCTTATTTTTTCTTTCCAATATTTATTTAACTTCGACGAGCGCTCAGAGTAATTTGCAAATTAATATTAATACAATCTCCAAGACATCCGAGACGATAGAACATTTTCCCGTTAATTTGAGTGACAGAAGCATTGACGAACCACAAGTTTATGTCACAGTGGTCGGTGAACCCGCCCATCGCGTTTACTCTTGTATAATAAACCAAATTCGATCGGTAGTGACCCAAGAGTTTTCCCTCAACGTACCTCACTCTTATTTCCAGCATTATCCCCAACATGCAGACAGACTTTGCCAATTATTATTAGAAATAATCCCCACAATTGTATTCTCAATTGCATTAATTTAGCATGTACCTCTCATCATTAAATACATTTACTGAAAATCAAATTAAGAGAGAACAGTGGGGGGAAGCCTGAAATTTCCCACGACCTTCGTAACAATTTCGGCGATTTTTAGGCCGTCACGCTCGTATCAGATCGATGTGTGTATACGGATGCTCGTTGAGGTGGAGGGCGATAGAGAAGGGTAGCTTGAAACTCGTGAGAGGCCACATGCCGTGAGGGCCGATATTTGGGTCGCGTGGGGGCTACTCCTCTTTCCACTCGATCGAACCTAAACACCGATCCAGGGATCCATAATCAGTTAAGTCCTTTTCCTGCGCCTTTTTCCAATCATGAGAAAACTCCACTTATTCTCCATTTTTCAAACAACTTTGTTTATGTTTCGTATGACCCTCTGAACTCTTCGGAACTCATGCACCTTGTCGCTTTCTTAGCGGGGTGAATGATCAGCAATCCGCCATTCAAACGCGCCAACCCGAGCGATGTGGATAACGTACGAGCTGCGGTCAGTTGGATCGATTACTTCGGTGGCTATACCCACCACTGTCCCTCCCCCTTTCTCCCCCTCATTCAACGAATGATGCGTCCCATAAGGAGAAACCCACGGAGCCTTTACCTTCTCTATAAACTAACCCATGTTATTCTTTACGTACTTATTTCTTTCTCGTTGTATTTTTCTTTTTTTTCTACTACGTGGATTAAATATAATTATTCACATTTAAAAATACCCCCGGGGAATTTAATGGTAAACACAGAGCAATTGTTGGATCCATGGGGAATTTTCCGGGTTGACACAGTTTTCATGGAAATTCATTTATTTCAATTGATTCAAATTCATTACTCTGTTATCCCCAAAAATGAATTAATGAATCAACTTATGTCATATTCATGAACACAACTGAGTTCTGTCAATGAGGGATCACGTGAGATCCTTATCATCTAGTTAACACGCGTCAAACAAGATGCATGCCACGATATTCGTTAATTTTTAATTACTCATGATTCATGTGGATGGTGAAATTAATTATGAATAAATTATTAAAACTCGTGTCACCTGACCCGCGTGAATTTCACATTTTTTTTTAGGTGGAAAAAAAAAAATTCAAACGTACTTTCGCCCACTTTTAATCTACAAACCAAAAAAAAAAAAAAAAAACGGCAGATGACAATGTATAATACTGGAGTGAATAAAAAAATAATAATAATAAAAATAACGAAAACATTGCACGTTTTTGTTGAAACAGAGGCAGAGTACGGCAACGTGCCGGGAAAAACGTCGATAAGACGCGCACACGCCGCGAGTGAGACAGAGAGCCCAGCCACCCGTGGCTGAATTAAAAGTCGATACGCTCCGTTTTTATGTTCACTACTGTCATTCTTCTTCATTTTTATATTTCCCTTTTTTTTTTTATTCTTCAATTCTTTACTCTTCAAATGTTTGCCATATCAGTAGTCACTCGACGCTTTCTTCAATCACCTCAGACACACGATTTTAACCATTGTTTTTATTATTTTTATTTTATGTCTTTATTCTGACTGAGCTGGTTAACTTGGTAATTATCCGTGTGGCTCAATTGCGATGATGTGCGTGACGTGGTAACGAGATGTGTGTCGATACCACACTCGTGTCATTGTAGAATTAAACGTTGCGTTAATGGCTCGTTACTGTAGTAATCAGCTTATGCATTTGTTATTCGAATATTTTGATTAATAGGTGGATTTGTACAATTATTTTTAAGCGATTTAAATCAACTCTTTTTCTTCTAATGAATGATTAATTACTCTTTTTTTTTTCATTGTTTTTGATGGAAATAAAATCAATGAAAAAGACGTGAAAAATAATAAATTAAGAAAGAGTTGGAAAATTGTTGAGTTGGGGGGATAAAAGAGAGATGGGATTATCACGGTCGTATTCATTATCAGGCTTACCAATACTCGGTAACTTAAGACAGATAATTTCATTTTTTTAAAGTACATGTGTGTACGGAATTTTACAAGTACTCATTTTATTTAAATTCATATGTAAATAATAGAAAGGTTTTATTTTTAATAATTTTCCAAGTTTTCAATGATTCATCATGATTTTTATTTTTTTTCATTATTATGTTTCAGTGTTTTTAACATTCCATCCGGATATTTAAAATCGCGTTTACTGGTCCAAGGATTTCTGCAACGATGGGTAGAAAGAAGATACAAATTTCTCGTATCACAGACGAGCGGAATCGACAGGTATTTTATTAATTTTTTAATTGAATTTCATGAAATTAATTTATATTGAGGCAAATAAATGATGAAAATTAATGAATTTTAAAATTAAAACCAACAGGTGACATTCAACAAGCGGAAATTTGGCGTTATGAAGAAGGCTTACGAGTTATCAGTACTGTGTGACTGTGAGATTGCACTGATAATATTCAGTTCGAGTAATAAATTATATCAATATGCTAGTACTGACATGGACAAGGTACTATTGAAGTACACTGAGTACAACGAACCACACGAGTCACTTACCAATAAAAATATTATCGAGGTGAGTTTATTTATCCATTGACGGTATTCAGAACTGGTTTTACACAAGAAAACAACACCGCGCGAATTAAATTAATTGAGAGGAGTTTCTGGGGGGGAATTTTAATCTTCTAACAAATTTTAACAAATGATTGATTATCGAGACGTGGCACTATGAAGTGGAAAAACCAGAAAAGTTGCTTCCCCTTCAGCATAAATTTCTCTCGAATTCCTTTGAAATTAGTGGGAGACTGAGATTTTTCCTTTTTTTTTTGATTAAAAAAAAATGGAGACAACAGGACTTTACTCGTTTTTCCACAAGAGAATACCGTAAATAGTAGAACTCGAATTTAATTAGTCAATGGGTTTGCGAAATTAGTATAAATCTTATTAGTATTAACATGCACATTAAGTGATGGTTGAGTGCCCTCGGGCGGTTTGGTCACGTGAACCTGTCTGCTGACACTTGCAGGCGCTCAACAAGAAGGAGCATAAGGGCGCAATGTCACCAGAGAGTCCGGAGCCGGATGCAAACGAGTACAATCTCACACCGAGAACAGAGGCAAAGTACACCAAGATTGACGAGGAGTTTCAAATAATGATGCAAAGGAACCAGCACAATGGGACAAGGGTAAGAATTACTTTTTCTCTCATTCTTTTTACCCTCTTTTCTTTTTTATTCCACTTCTTAGTTCTCGTTTCAGTGATTTTTTTTTCTCTCCGCTGCTTTATTCTTTCTCAATCTAACATTTTATCGCGAGCGAAGGCCAGCTGTTGTTCGTCGATTAGACAAACAGAATGATTAAAGACGATTCATGATCCTCGAAATTGATTTATCAATTTTATTGTACATAGATTTATTTTTTCACATTTTTTCATGGTAAATTGTTCTATTCAATACTCAATAGGGTATGGGACAATCAAACTACACGCTGCCAGTGACTGTACCGGTTAACTCTTACGGCGAATCCTTACTTGGATCTAGTCCACAAATGGCCCATACTAGTATCTCACCAAGACCTTCGTCATCTGAAACTGACTCAGGTAAATATTACGTAATTTTCGAGTTAATTGTGAGAAGAAAAATGGGATTTTTCCTATCATTACTTTTTCCGCAATCTAATTTTTCCTTTCCTTTTCTGCAGTTTATCCACCCGGTGGAATGCTAGAAATGAGCAATGGCTATCCACCATCAGCATCGCCATTAGGCGGTTCACCATCACCAGGTCCATCGCCGGCACTAGTAGTTGGTGGTAACAAGGGTGCAAATCCGTCCCGTCATTCGCCCCAACCGCCACCGCCACCTCATCCACACAGAGCAAATTTAAGAGTCGTAATACCTACACCACTCACACAACCACTCTCTGACGACACCAGTTACGATGTGAGTATTATTATTCACTATTAAATCTTCTCCTCTTAACGAATTAATAAAAATCGATGAATCCTCCGAGAACTCAACTCCAATGTGTGTCATTAATTCAATTAAGATTAATTAAATTGGAGCCACAGCATCATGATATCATTCTATTATTCATAAAGTCACTCAAAGTTTCCATTAAACTCATTAATTTACTTATCAGGGAGGTCACACACAAACTGCACTGAATACACCGGTCGTTGCGCTACAGACTCCATCAGTTGCTGGTGGTTATTCAAGTTTTGGCTCATCAGATTATTCGTCAGATCTTGGCAGTTTAACATGGTCCCATCAGAGGTACGTTGATGACTTGTCAATGTATTCGGCAGCCACCATGTCAAGCATCAGGTAAATTTCATCTTAATCATGCTACATTATTAATTAATGGAGAATCACAAATCATATCGAGAGAACCTTGAAAATCCTCATGAAAATTTCCATAACAATGGTTCATTTGATAATTCCCCATAAACCTACTAATTCTCACAATGTTTATACAAGAATCAGCGCGAAATTCTTCTCACCACATTGCTTAAGCACTTAACTATCGAACTGAGCGTTAAAAAAAATAAAAACACATGTTCTCACCATTCAATCATAGTCATGTTCCACACCATTACCAGAACCCATAAAACTTCCACATATTTCACGACTAAATCATAAAAGAAGAAATGCTTTTTAAAAAAATACCAGGTCAATGTGTCTCATAAAAGAAGAAAAAAAGAATGAGAGAATTCGTTTTTTAAAAAAATATGTACCTCTTGTGTTTGCAGTAGCCTTCCTCACTTAGCCGTGTCCAGTAGCACACCGCCGCCGTCAACGTCTCCCCTCCCAGTGAAAATAAAGAGTGAGCCAATAAGTCCACCACGTGATCCACACGGTAGTAATGCTGGTAGCGGCGGTCCAACTAATTTGCATCACACAAATTTAACAGTTGGACCAACAGTCAGCTCTGCTGGACCACCTCCACAGCATCACATAACTCATACAGTACCGCAAACGCTGAATCTCGTATCAACAAGACCAACAAGTAATCCACCGCCAACGCATTCTGGTAGTATAACACCAACGAATTTACCATCGCCAAGTAATTCTGGTAATGTTGACATGAGAACGTCACATGGTACCGGTGGTGGCGGTGGTAGTGGATCAGATTATGAGAATGGCCCATTGATGAAACGCTCGAGAATCACTGAGGGATGGGCCACCTAATGCCGGCCATTATTGCGGCCCTATTGGTCCTATTCAACTTCGTCGTACAACGGCTGAATAATCAGTGAAGATTAAAACGAATAAAAATAAAATTAAACAAATGGAAAAAAAATTAATGAAAGAATATTGAAAATTTTATTAATTAAAATTAATTTTGCTCGTATTGTGAGCTGAATTTTTTTAGTGTTACGAGAAAAAACACTGTGGCTAGGAAGAGATGAAGAGAGCTGATGAATTTACGAAAATGGTAACACTTGTTCCAGCACTCGGAAAATATTGGAGGAATAATTTACGATAGTAACAGACTCTTAACGTACTTTGTAAAAAAAAAAAAGATTGAAATAATGGGCTTTTCACCTTTATTGAGGGTCAACTGCAATCTCCCGGCGGATTTTAAATTCAGTTCTTCGTTCATCAAAACGCATTAGGGGGTAATTGGAGGAATCCAATTTTTTTTTTCTTCTTTTCGAAAGTTTAATGATGATACTTGCGGTGCCATAATGTTGAGACTTTATATATATACATATATATGTATTATCTCGATATATATATATATATATTTTCGTATAATATAAAGTATATATATATATATATATATTTTCATGTGTATAATAAGAGGTGTTGTTTGTATATATGTCGAGAAAAAAAAAAAAGTTTGTAATGGTTTATCGGTATGGCACATTCACTCATATTACATTATGACATAAATATTCTTTTCTCTTCTCTCTCGTTTCTATTTTTCTTCTTTTAAGTTACATTTTGACATTTTTTTCGGGGCATCTTCAGCTTGCGGAGATGCAGCCAATTATTATTTTTTCGCTCTCAGCGATATGTTGTTAACGTGACGTAATACCGAAAAACTATGAGAAATTATATATATATATAAATATATATATTATTATTGAATAATGAAATTAAATAATTGAATAGATGGGAAAAAAGGCGCAAGAACTTGCGAGAAAAGGGGAATCTACACTGAGTGTGTTTGATTCAAAGAACAGAATCTGATGTCTAGAATTAACAATTGTTATATTTTTTTTTCTGCGTGGTAGTCCAATCAGCAGCATAATCCGTTGATAATAACTTTACCTCATTGCAATCGTGTGTGACATTTATTATTGAATTAATTTTTTTCTCCCAGTTTCAATGATTTTTTTAATTTTTTTTATTAAAATAAATATTCGGGTCAACTTTCACGAGTAATTGATCTAGTCAAAGAAATTATCAGTACTAAAAAATGGAAAGAAACTAATTGAAACAAAATTTAGTTAAATAATTGGCTGAAGATTTATTGAATGAGAAGAAAATTGATTATCTTGAGGTTTTTTTTTTCAATTACCAAATTGCAGTAGAAGCTTTTTCTTTAGATTCATCATTTGAATTGATTTTTCAACTGTCACAGCTTTATTTTAGATTTACAATTGAATGATTAACTTTTTTTTCTTTTTTTAATTATTATTTTATCGTGTAATTTTATTTATCGATAATGCCTCAACATTTCGGTACTTATAAGCCGAATTGAGTGAATTGTTAACAGACATTAAATAGCTCATCGATCTCAGTTAATGAATTAAAAAGAAAAATCATCAATGATAGAACGAATGATTCATGGCTACAGTAATATTTTCACTCGTTTCATTAACCGTAATTACGTTCATTCTCAAGCATGATCTTCAAGGTGTCTCACTTTTTTTTATTTTTAATTTCATTTTTCTTTTTAATTATTATTTTATTGAATAGAATTTTCTTCTTAATCCCTTGAGTGAGTTTAATTGACGGTCTATGTCTGCTGGAACAATGTAATGAATTTAAAATTGGGTAAAAATTATAAACACACGATAATCTGTGAGAATAAGATTCGAAATTAATATATTATATATGAATTTATTGAAATGAGAAGAAATCGATGAATAAAAATTTAATATAGTTAGATAGGACACACATTTATGTAGCCGTTGATTAATAAATGATAAGATAAAGATTTGACATTAAAAAAAATTAATAACTACATAAAGAAAATAATAATAATGAAAAAAAAAAAACAATTATACACACTCACGAACGCATATAAATCTAATGTATGTATGTATGTACATATATATTATATCCATACATATGTCTACATTTTCCACGAGTATTTTGCACATTTGATATGAAAAAAAAAACAAGAAATTAATGAAATAAAGTGAAGTTTAGAAATGCAGCCCTTTCTACCCTGAGAAGAGCAAATTTTTTAAATTATAAATGAGAGTCTGGCTCACAGGTAATTGTTTGAAAGATAATAATAATGAAAAAAAAAGAGAAAATTGTGAAATTAAAATTCATAAAAAAAGAGAGGAACAAGAAAACACGTGTTCAAAAATGGAAAATTCGTACCTAAGCACAAGGAGATAATATTCTTGCATGAAAAACTAAATAATTAAAGAAATGAAAGAAAAATTAATAAGCCTTGCTTATGTTATTGTTTGTAAAATTCTAATTAACCATAGTTAATGATTTTCAACAAAAATCTGATGGGACTCACTCTCTCGTAAAGAGATATATTTGGAGGAATAAATTAATGAAACAGAATAAAATATATATATATACATATATATATGAATTAAATGTAATTTAATGTATCCTAATGGAGTACACAGGTATTAAAAATAAAATAGTGCCTGGCACCATTTGTGGCCCTCGACTCGTAATAATTAACAAAAAAAAAATGAAGAAAAATGGAAAAAAAAAATTACAGACATTTCTTTAAGTGATAACATACAGAATTCGTCTGACTGATGTTAATCCCTTTTATTCATTTGAATTTTCAATGCGATGTGTCTCATAATATTAACACGAAAATGTGCGGAATGGATAAATGACTTGGAAGAAATTAATAAAAAATAATTTGAGAAAGAATTTAATAGTCAGACTGTAATAACGACTCAATAAGATGATCACAAAGTGCAATCTTTTAGGCAATGAGAAAAAAAAAAAAAAAACTTTTTTATCGATCTAAAAAGTATAAAAAGAGAAATTGTTATTTTTCATAAGGAAGAAATGAAGTTTGATATATTGAAAAGATTATAAGTCTCTAGTTATTTAAATTGAGAGATAAAACATTTTTCTTAATCATAATTACAAAGAAAATTATTGATTAATAATTCTATATGAAATGATGAGAGAGAAAAAAAAAATTGAATAAATTTGAATGACGATTTATTGATATTTTTCCAGTGTAAAAGAAATGATTAAAAAAAATTGTACAATAATCAATGGTACAATACAAATTATTTGTTGTGAAATAAAAAAAAAATGAGAATTATCGTTATGTCCATTTGGAAGATGAAAAAAATGGTGTTAATATTCAAAATTTACCTATTCATTCGTCATTCGTGATTTCCTGTACAAAATTAATGAAAAATTGGGAATTTAATTGAAAGAAAAAATAATTATAACGATATTTCTCGTGAATTTTCTTCTACTGACGTAGAAAGAATTTTTCGTCGGATGCTGTGACTATTATGGACCATCATTGACATTAATGAAATTTTATTTATTGAATTTAAAGAGATTTGAATAGAAGTGAAGGAAAAAAAAATGAAAAAAATCCATTGCACATAGTCTGCATGAATTAAAGCAAATAAACATGTCTCCCCCTCCTGCAATTCAAAACATTTAACTCTCGTTGGCTTTTAACTAGACAAACAAATGGAAAAAGTAATAAAAATAATAAATAAACTGAAAAAAAAAAAAAAAAAACGACCAGCAAGTTATTGTAATGCACAGCACGATTAAGAAAACAAGACGTTCGTTGTAAACAAACGTAGTAATGTTTTAAGATTATATAAATGAAAAAGAAGAGAAAAATGAGTTAAAAAATAATAATTAATAACAGAATAAATACAATGAAAGGAATAAAAGAAAGAGGATATTTTTAAAACAAAAATTAACGATGTATGTACTAGCCACAACTGTTTTCACAGCAGATTAAACCGATAAGTTATTGAGTTTAAATACAGATTTAAAAAACTGGACATATCTAAGACGCCAAGTAGCATCCACACATTATTTTTTCGTTTTCTTCACATATTAATGTAAATGGATTGAACAATGTATGAAAAAAACAAGAAAATTACAAAAAAAAAAGGAAATAATTGAAATCCATTTTAGTTTTAATAATGGGAGAATATCGATACATTAAATATTTAAACTGTTATGACAATGTGCATTTTAAAAAATAAAGAATTGTGGATGGAAATTTTAAAATGTACTCCGAACAGATGGATTAATATGAGAGAATTTTAGTATCAACATTGTGTATAAGAAATACTAGTGTATAACAATTGAAGCCATTTATTTGTTTAAAAATATGAAGATTATAAATGAACGTTAATTAATTACACAAAAAAAAAGGAATAATTACGTGAAGGGTTTTGAATATTAAAAGGAAAATGTTGAAAGCTGTTTTACCATTTCTTTTCATTAATTTTTTTCTTTAAATTTTCTCTTCTCTTCTTTTCTTGTATAAAATAATTCTAGTGTCATATCAAATTAATTCTCAATATGAATAACAATTTGAGTAATTAACAAATCTTCATAGAGAGATTGATTTTTTTTGTGAAATTATGAATACAGAAATGATGTTGCTTATGTGAAAATAATGATGAATGATGGAAAAATTTTATTTTTTGATTTTTACGTAATGAAAAAAAAAAATAATGAACTTAAACAAATGAGGAAAGTAATTCTTATAGTGCCATTGTAACAAACTAATTTAACGGAATATCACCTATGTTTTAAGTAGAGTGTTAAGAAAGAAAAATGAATTTAAGAAGATGAAAAAAAATAATTGTAATTGAAGAATAATTACATGAATAACAGTGTTGAAGTAAAAAAAAGAAGGAAATATATACAAAGACACAGTCTTATGTTTGTACTAATTGTTATAATGTTTGCCAAGCATTATATATAAAAGAAAAATGATATTAAATAATAATTAATGATAAAAATAAGTGTGACACTATAAAAGAAAAATGTTGCGATGAATTTCAGCGATAGTTTGTCAATGAAAGATGTCATCCAATTAATGCACATAAAAAAAAAACAATGCCACGCAACACAATCGAGAGGTACCAGGAGTTTTTAATACTTAGGAAGAATCATTTTAAATGAGTAACGAAGGTGGAAAAAAAAGTGATAATTAATAACACACAAAAGGCAAACTCGTTTTGAATTTAGCATATGTATCTCATTTTGGTGCTCGACTATTTTTCCTTCATCCCTGATTATTATTATCGTTTTTTTTTTAAATGTTACATTGGATTTTTCAAATTTTACTGGTCAATAATGATCAATCATATAATTGCCTATTAATCGATCAGTAAAATCAGGACAAAAGAAGAAATGAAATAATTAATGAGACTTAGTGATTAATGATTGTTATTTCGTAAATGCTCTATGTACATCACAAACACGTAATTTACAATTACCCCCTTTTACTTGAAATGAATTAAAATGAAAAAGAATATTAAAAACAATATGAAACGACTAAAAAGAAGATAACTTGTAAACACACACAATCCGCAATGTGGTTATATTTCAGTGTACCAGCATAATTGCTAATTATTATGATGTTGCCCATAGAATACATTTTACTTTGTTTTCTATATTTTGCTGTATTTTATTCCATGAGTACTTATAGAATTTTCTTTTCAAGATGAAAGAAAAAAAAAAAAGGGAGAATTATCCTAATTTCTGCATGATCTTCATTTCCCGAAAATATTGAGCTTCTTTAATTTATTTATTTTTTTACTCAATTTGTCATTCATCTATCGTGATAATAAAATTATTTTTTCTTTATTTTCAGTTTGATTGCAAATTGTATGGTAAATAATCCTTGGATCCTCGGTAGAAATGCCTTAACGTCACGTGCCTCGATTTTTAATATTTAAATTATTCACAATTAAACGTAATAAACACCTCTGTTTATCTGTAATATTCTATATAGTGTTAACGTATGAAGTAATGGAGAAAATTTTAATGAAGTGAAATGAAGATGATGAAATGATAATCTGTGTAAAATCGAACTTATTCTTTGTACTACTCTTGTAAATACATTCTGTAAAATTAATCGTCAATGTTATGTGTTGACTACACGTGCTTTGATATGTTTTTCACTACTCATTTAGTTGAAGAAGATAAGTAGATTGTTGGCATCATTTATTCAATGGAGAAGGTAGGTGAAATATTTTATTTTACTTTTAAAAAAATTAAAAAAATTAAAAAATTGCATAAATTACATTTTTCAACAGTTTTACGATTTTTTCAAGACTTCTTTTATTATTATTACACACACATTAATTTTTCTTTGTAGTTTACAAGTAAATATGTGCTCTCACTTTGTCGAAAAAATAAATGAGGCATACAATATTCTTTTTATAAATTTATATATAATAGTGTTAAGGTAAAATCTAGAAAACATTATTTCCACTGAGATATAGAAAAAGAAAGAAAATTACTGGACCAAACACTTATTTAATTACTTCATCTCATATATGTCTCTGTCAAAAAAAAAAAAATCATCAACTCATTATTTTAATTTACTCTAGTAGTCAGATTTAGATCGGAATGGCCATTACTATATACTTTTATATAAATATTTGTATTCTTTTTCAATGGACAATTCGATACTACAAAATTACATGAAAAAATGCCTATTCAACAAAAAAAAAAAGTAATAATTAAACTACCAAACCATTTTTGTTATTTCTCTTTTCTTTATTATTAATCATTATATATAGAAGTATTATAAGCATTTGTGTTTTACAATAAAAAGAATGATAATAGTCCATGTTATTAATTCTCTCAATGTCGTACTCTAATATTGGGTATCAGGTAAATGCATTTATGTTTTCTATCAATCTTAATTATATGGCTCTTTCAGATGTTAATTAACTGTAACCACTTTTCTTTTTTTTCACAATTTTTTAATTATATTAAAAATTAATTTTGATTGTGCATCGTTTCAGAGAGCTGATGATAGAAATTTCAACGAAACTCAATTGAATTACAATACAAACCTGATTTCTTTGAATAAAAAAATAATTAGGAAAACATTGTCTTTTATTAATTAAATGAAGAAACAAAAAGAGAAAACTGGAACAAAATCATTCACAGAAAAAATTTGTGATGATTCGTTACTTCTTTCTTAATTTGTAAAGAATAATTATCAGCTATCAGGCATAATTTTTTGTATTTTGGATTATTTAGATTCAACTTATTTGTTTGAGACTGATAAGATAATCATTGCTCCTGTTTTAATGATAAATTTCTGACCCACTAAACGACTCTTGCAGCATAGAATGCTCCGATAATCTTAATAAGTTTAATTAAAACTCTTTTTTTTTTTTTTTTTCTTGAATTTAACAGATCTTACGCTTACATAAGGCGACAGCGCTCCTCCCCCTGTGGATCTCCCTGTAATACGAGAAGAGAAAATTAATAAAGTCATTGAGAATGTTTTTTCAGAAGAATTTTAGTCCTCCAAACCCAACATGCGTGAGTTATATTCATAACAAATTTGTACATAAGGATAATTTTTTTTTCAATAGGGGAAATTGGAATTAAATGGACATTCTGATTGAACGATTGGAGATAGCGATTTTCTGATGATTCCATTGAAAAGCTGAGTCGATTTTGCATAGGAATCAAGTGTCAAAATGGATTTTTTTGAATTTTCAAAAAATTCGATTTTTCACCCAGATTTGAAGGGGTTTACCTTGGAAAAATTTGAAAAAATCAGTTTTTTGGCAATATCTCTGGTTCTATTGGTCGTAGCGTAAAAATTCCGATTCGAGGTGAAAAGTGAGCTCATTTGCGATGAATTTATGTGGTTCAAAAATGAAAAATACGATTTTTTTAGTGATTTATAGTGGAAAAACTGATTTTCATAAAACACCCCAAAAATATATTAAAAAATCGTATTTTTAATTTTAAAACCACATAAATCCATCACAAATCAGCTCACCTTTCACCTCGAATCGAAATCTTTACGCTACAACCAATAGAACCGGAGATATTGCAAAAAACTGATTTTTTTCAAATTTCTCCAAGGTAAACCCCTTCAAATCTGGGTGAAAAAAATCAAATTTTCAAAAAATTGTAAAAAAATATTTTTGCACATGATTTTCATTGGAAATTTCCTCAGCTTTCCAATGGAATTGTCAGAAAAAAGATATCTTCAATATTTCCCTCAATTTCTCGTAATATACAATTTCAAAATGAGGATGTGGCCTTTTTACCCCACATTCCCCTATTAATTCCCTCATTGTTTGGTTTTCATTAGTCACAGTGATGCAAGCAGTTCGTCGACAGCGAGAAGAGTCTTAATTTAATAATTAAGCAAAAAAATATAAATATATATAGCTGTATTCAATTATTTTTTTCATTGTTATAATGTTTCTGTATTTTTTTTCACTCTAAACTCAATATTTTTTACTCGCTGAATATTTATCTGTGGGGTTTAATGGTTTGAGGTTCTTCTTTTAGTGAAGCAGTGATAAATGAATAAGAGTGCTTAGTAAATCGATAAATACACTAAGCAAAGAATTAAATAAAAAACATATTCCTGAAATGAACAAAATGAAATGCCATGAATTCGATGAACATCTAAAGACGTTTTTTTCAAGTAGTAACTTACATAGGCTGCCTGTTGGGAGCCGTGTGCCCTCAGTTTATTGGAAGAGAAATCTTCTCTATGACAGAAGAATTGAATTGTCAAACTTCCCCCCCAAATATAAAGTACTTATGTTTTTTTTGTGTTTTCTACTTTCGCTTTTTGACATCTCAACTGCTTGTATCCAGACACCATGTTTAACTAACATATATTCATGTAGAGTGTTTTTTTACGTAATTTTTCCAATGTGAAATGGAAATTTATGGAAATTCATGGATTTATCTCTGTCTGGGTGCATTTTAGCACCAGATGTTAGTTAAACATGCCCCATCAAGACCTCAGAATAATAGGAGAAAGATTACTCTCCTACTATTCTTCCACAACCTTTTTTGTACTTTGAATTAAATCGAAGAAATTCAGTAAATCAATACCTGTTGATGGTGGAGGTCCTCAGATCCTCTAAACCCCAAGTTTTCCCTGTGTCGTGAGTGGGAGGTTGACATTTGCTGCCTTTTACGTTCTGAAGTTGCCATTTCCTAAAAGAAACATTAAAATTAATAGCCGAATTCACATGTTATTCAGCAAGCATCAACACATACTTCTCCTTCATTATTCAAAAGCGTAGTGGTCATGCTGTCACCGATGAACCATTTCTGTCCCTTCATAACGATATTAGATGGTGGCTCATGAGCTGCGCCAATATCTGCTGACCAAACGAAGACATTCGCACCAGGCTCAACTTTCGCAGTTCTATGGAACTTGAATACAGTCTCCAGACCTCCTGCTTTACGAATTATCTGCCATCCACTCAAGATTATTTCCTAAAAAACACCAAACGATTTGAATTAATTTAATTTTATCAAGAAACTCTCGAAATGAACCTCAAAAAATTCCAAGTAACATTACCTTGCTTCCCTTGTTAGTCAACTTGACGAATCTTCCCTGAGGATCAGCCTCATTAATCTCGACATCTCCCCTGGCCGATGCAGAAACACTGTAATCACTGCTGCTCCTTTCCTCACTCTCCTCAAGAAGCGTACGTTTACGTTTTCCACCTCTAACCGGTGTATGACGTGAGGGTGTACTTCTACCAGCTGATACAGATGAGCTCGGTGACTGAGCAGGTGTAATATTCAGCCTCTGCTCCTCCGACTCGAGGAGTTTCCTGTAAGCTGCGATTTCGAGATCAAGTGCTACCTTGATGTCCATCAAGTCCTGATACTCTTGGAGCTGTTGCGCCATTTCATCGCGCATTCTGCTCAGCTCAGCCTCGAGCATGGCAAGACCCTCAGCGTGTCTGGCACGTTCGTTCTCTCTGAGATTCTCCAGATCTCTGATACGTGAATTCAATGAATTATTAGCCGACTCCAGCTCCGTAATACGTTGATTCAATCCCTCAATACGTGTTCTAGTCTGCCTCAATTCTTCAACAGCCAAACTAGCAGCTCCACTGTTGCGCTGGGCGTGTGTGGTCAAATTCTTGATTTTACTCTCGTACAGAAGCTCAATCTCCTCACGATTAGAACGCATCTGGCCCTCGTACTGATCACGCAGCTCCTGCAGCGATTGCTGCAGTCTTGCCTCATACTGCTCTGCAAGACGTCCATCAATCTCCGAAATCTCAACCTGGCGACGTGTGCGAGTCTCTGTGAGCTCTTGCTGGAACACCTGATCTTTGAAGCTGATGTCCTCCTTCAAACTCTGAATGTTGTTCTCGAGATCAATACGCTGGAGTGTCTCCTCTTCCAAGTGCTTTCGAGCATCGTCCAACAGACCCTTCAGTCGCTCAACCTCTTTCTCCAATTCACGCTCACGCTCTTGCAGCTTCTTACGCTCAGCCTGGGACTGATTGTACTGAGACTGGAGATCGTTGGAGCGAGTCTCGTAGATTGTTACACTGCGTTCAGCTACCTGCAGGTCTTTTGTTTTCTTGTCCAATCTGTAAAAAATAATAATAAATCAATATCTTCAACTTCTTTTTGTATGGAATTTAATGTAATAAAAGTCCTCGGAATTTTATCCATCAACTTATCGATTTTTAACGACTTTACTAATGAATTAGTCACTCAAACGATTTTCCATTGACGATAATTCAGGGGAGGCTCGAACAAATAATGGCCTTTCACATTATTAACCCGTGGGCGTGGATTTGGACAGTCAAGTAAATGAGCGAATTACTCATTAAAAAATAAGAAAATATTCAAATTGTTCATGTTCCACTAACTCAGAAATTCTTTCGCTTAAAGCTTCGAGCATGAATGACGTAAAGGATCAAATTGGTAGTTACACATATTTACTCTGTGATCTTCAATGATACAGGTGTGACCTTGTTTATATAGTCAACAATAATTCACCAGTGACAGTGTAGCATTATCTCATTATCCTTGGCCCACTAGTTAACCGTGGCCATTAAGAGAAAAAAAAAGAAATCTCAATTTTATCTACAAGTTCTTGCTTATCGATCGCTCGATATTCTCGGACTATCAATGTACTGGTTAATGGTGTTGTTATCATTTTTGTGCGTCTGAACTCGCCAAACTCGGGGAAATATTGAGAATATGTTTTTTTTTAATCTGAAATAACGATAAATTGAGAGAAAAAAGCGGAAATAAATTACAGTCTCATAGCCGTCTATTTCTGTCGATTCGACCCACATTGTGAACGTTATTTTCCGCCGTTCCCCAGTCGTCTCTACTGCTGGATCAAGGACATCAGCAAAAATTAATGATTTCACTATGGATTATTCGATCGAATAACTGCGGGAGGCAATTAAGAATTATACCGCATAAAAACGAATGAGCTAATGCATTCAACTATGCAGGGGGTGAAACGAGTCATTCGCAATGTGCGCGGCTGGGGCCTACACTGTGCTTCAGCCCAATGTCAAGCTGCAAGTTCAATTTTTTCTTTACACAAATATTCATTCAACTGTATACTTCATGAATTCCATGACGAATACTAATCAGTGACATTGGAGAGAGCAAAAATTACGGAATAATCATGCCGCCTTTCTACAACCCGAAATAATGATGACGGCATTGTAGAATGACGTCAGATTGAATTTTTATGAGATAAAAAATTGTTGATGATGACCTGTTCAGCATCTTCAATTTTTCTGGATAAAGAAATGATTATATTGATAATTTTTTGAAGAAGAAGAATTCTATTAACATTTTAAATTGAATTCCCCATTTTTTTTTAAAGAAAATACGAAATATTGGAGTGATGTTATCATTTGGAGTGAAAAAATGACATAATTTATTCGTGAAATCAAAAATAAACCGGGAGCAGAGGCGAATGTCTTTGTATCAGGTAATACAAACCGGCACCAGGCCTGACATCATCACCACATAGTAAGCGTGACGCAATAGACTCTATAGTACACGACGAAGGCATGGATTCGGCTGTGCCCTTCATGAAATACGCCGTCTAAAGTTTACGCTCTAAACAACCCACGTACTGCATTAAACGAAGGAGGGGTCCCGAGTTGAAGGGCCCCGGGGTTCAGATGATATGATTATTTACATGAGCATACCAGATGGCGCATTTTCTCGGATAAAATATCATGGGATTGGAAAAATATACCACACGCCCTTGAGCTCCATAAACCGGCCGGCATCATCGTTATTTTCGGAGTCTCTGTATTAATCATCATGCATCAATGAACTTTTTTTCTCTGCAAATTACAGAATAACCAGGAATTCTGTAAATAACGATGTAAACATGAGGTTTTTTTCCTTTTTCATGAATTCAAAATTCTCTCCACGTGAGAGACTGAGTAAACAATGGGAATTTGGTGAAAAATCATCCAGGATTTGAATACGAAAAATGCCAACAGATGCGGAAACGAATGTACCACATGTACACCCATTCATGCTCCTTATCTCGGAATTCATTAGATAAGAAACCTATCCAAATAATGATTAAGAAAAATACTACGAATATCGTAAAAAAGGTGCGCCAATGTTGAGCATAGAATTGTCATAAATTCAACAGATTAATTGGCAGCACTAATATCCAATGAAAATAAAATATGCATTACTTAGTCTTGAGATCCTCATTGTCATCCCACAGGCGTTTCGTATCAATCTCAAGTTTAGCCCTTTCTCTGGCAGTTTCATCGAGAAGTTTTCTAGCATCAGACAATTCATGCTCGTACATGGATTTTATATTAGAAACTTCTCTTGTAACAATTTCTTGCGATGTTTGAACCTCTCTGGAGAGCCTCGAATTTTCCGTCTCCAGGTGACGTACTTTCTCAATGTAACAGGCAAGACGATCATTTAAATTCTGAAGATCCTGTTTCTCCTGAAGTCTTGAGTAACGTGTTGGACTAAGTGGACTTCCTGGACGCCGGCCTATCGGCGTTGATGTACTTGGCTGTGGCGATTGTACTGAGCTAACGCTCGAGGACGCCGCAGCCGTTTTCTTGCTCGATTTTGTTGACATTTTTGATTAATTTCAATGTTAAATTAAAGAGTTAATGAACGTCCACAAGACGACACAAAACAATTGAACACACGGAATCAATGAATACACGTAAAGATTCAGAGTTTACACACAACGATATGTAGTTTCAATTTGTCGGTTAATTTTTGACTCACACTCCTTTTTTTTTTTATATTGAGGCACCAACTAATGCCTTTTTTTCATTCGTTTGCGTGTGTGTGTGGCTTGTGTGCGCGCGTTTCACTGCTGGCCACACGGTACGACGATTTTCCTACTACTGCAGTCAATCGAGAGTGCTAATGGCCTCCGAGAACCAAAAAAAACGACGCGTTGCGCCAACGGTTCAAGTGAAATGAGCATCATTCGATGACGCCGATCCTCAAGCTATTCTGATTGGCTGATTGGTTACATGCGACGCGCCATCTTGCGGACGCTGCTGGCGTTAGAGGCTCATCAAAATGGCGGAACTGGCGGGAAATACGGACAGCAGAGAGGCACAACGTTCAGTTCTCCATGAGGATTGGATACTTCTTAATAAGGGAAGTGTCTGAATTCGAAAAGCCTCCTTCTTTATTCCTCCATGTCCGACAGATGGACATACTGTCGATCGTGCCTGTGACGTCACACATTTAAAAATTCTGGGATTAATTTATGTGTTTGAATAATGAGTATTTTAATATTCTGATCAAAATTTATTATGCCTTCTCATCAATTTTTTTCGATATTTACACTTTCTTTCTTTACAATATTTATCTATTTAAATAATACACTATTTGATATCACGAATGAAGACATATCAGATCATGAATGAAGGAATTGGTAGGAATTTGCGGATAATTAATGAAAATTTATTTTTCAACATCACAATATAATTTATTTTAACAATCAGCAGTAACAAAGGTAGACGTTTTTTTTTTTTAATGCAATTTATATAAATGGAAAACGTGTTCCCACGAATATTTCAATGTTGGATCTTAATTTCATTATTTTTATGTATGATAAAAATACATTGATAATTGTAATAATATTAATTTATTCCTGTTCAACTGTTGAATTCCTTTATCATTTGGGATTCATTTTTATCTAGAAAGAATAGAACAAAATAATGCCTCTCCTCCATTATTTCAGAGTTAATTAATAATCGATAGTGACTCTTAAGATTTTTCTTTTTTTTTTAAAGAATAGTCATCTCTAATATTAAATATATATATGATTTTTGTATAATATAGAGCTTTTTTTTCTCAATATATATAATTTCTTTCTCTTGCTATCAATAATTATTTACATAAATGTTCATGTGTCTGAATGACGAGTGAATTACAGTTATCCTTCGTATTCAAGTCGAAACAACATGTTCGTAATTCATTTAAGTTCCTCGAATTGTTTCTCTTTTTTTTTTGGTCTTACAACATTGTTGCTTCAGTCGTCTTTGGTTGGTGTGCGTTTATTTAAAACCACCTCATTCCAACATTTATTAATTTTTGCGTCGATAATTCACTTCTCGTATCTGTTCCCTGAGTTGGTATACAACCTTTTCAGTCTTTACCACAGTGTAGATTTTTTTTTTTTTTCATCTAATTTCATTTTTTTTTCTAACTAAATTTCCATTTCACAGCAATTACCATACCATTCAGGTAAAACAGTCAATGAATTTCAATCTCTTCTATCAACATTCAAAGGCAAAATTGTCATTATGTTCAGCAGAAAAAAGGAAAATAATAATTAACTACTCAATTTGTGTCGATTAATTGAAGGATAAATTTGATCATTGGTAACTCAGTACCGATTTTCCATCCACGATGGATAATTAATTAATTAATGGAGTTATTTGACTCGTGATGTTTGAAAAAAGAAACAAATAGGATATTTATCCTACAATTGCACACCCATAAAAGAAAAAAATAATAATTTCATTCTAATAATTAACAGTAAAAGTAATAGGTCATTTAATACCTCTATAATTTGAGTTTTCAACTAAATTTTGTCCACCATCAAAAACCAAAACAAAATAGAAAAAAAAAACAATTCATTTAACATTCGTCTACCATTAAAATCCTACAAATAACTTCAAGAATTATAATTCCATGAAGCTTCGACGCAAAATCATATCCCTCATTTTTCATCAAAGAAGAAATTAATTTCTACATCAACATTAATTAAATTATAATTAGGAATGATTGATGCTGTCAAGACACTTGATAAGAATCGCGAAATTTCCATTATTCTTTCATCTCTTATCTTCTTCTTTTTTATATATATAAAAAAATATGAAGGAACAATTTAACTACCCTGCTAATCAATGGCAACAGCACCATATCTTCTGGGCCGTTTGCCAGTTTTTTGTTTTCTATGTAAATTACCTTCACTCTTTCCCCTGACCCCAGAAGACTCAACAGAACTATCAGAGCCACTTGCCTGCTCCAATTTTCTTTTCTTCGATCTTGTAACTGGCCCACTACTGCTACTATTGCTGCTACTCTGTTCATCAACATCAATATCCCTTTTTCTCTTCTTGGCTTTTGGTATTTCAATTGTCTCAACTATTCTCTCTCTTCCCTCAATAGCAATTCTCGGTGAATTTGATTCTGATGAGGATGATAATGAGCTTAAATATTCATTGACTCTGTCTTCACCGAAATCAAATGCATTTGGTTGTGCTGGTGATGCTGATGTTGTCATTGACGTTGTAGCACTAGGTGGTCTCAGTAATTGAAGCGACGATGGACTGGACGACGTTGTGGAAGCTGAGGATGATACTGATGATGATGTTGATCGTTTGTGTAATTTTCTCCTTTGAGCCAACTTAGCACCCTCAACATCCTTCAATCTGAACGATGCTGGTTTCTCATTGACGCCAGATGTAGACTCAGTTTTAAACGATTCAACAGGTGGAGTAGAACTATCAGCTAGCCAAGTGTGATTAACTAAATTCTGTGCTGTTAAACGCTCGTTTGGATCGGCTGTCAATAAGCCTCTCGCTACAGCTTTACCAGCTGTACTTATGTGCCTCCACTCTTCGCCATCGAAATTAATCTCCCCGGCTCTAATTCTTCGTGCCAAATCTGGACTGCCAACTTTAAACGGCGGCTTACCAGACAGCAATGAATACAATATTGCACCTAAACTCCACAAATCACAGCTCTCGTCATAGCCCTGACGTGCCAATACCTCTGGTGCTGCATATGGGAGAGTAAAACATGGTGTATGAAGTGGCTCACATGATCTCTTCAATCTTGCAAAGCCAAAATCAACAACTTTAACTGGTGAATCCTCACCAGCATGAGCATAAACTAAATTCTCCGGTTTCAAGTCTCTATGAACAACTCCACGTGAATGCATGAAATGCACTGCTGATGCTAATTGCTTCATTATCCTACTGGCCTCTTTCTCCGTTATCTTACGATTTTCACGTATCAATTCACCGCCAGATAATAATTCCATTACTATGTATGTGTGCGCACGATCTTGATAAACTTCAATTAGTTTAACGACATTTGGATGACCCTGGCACGCACGTAGAAGATTCGCCTCACGTCCACAATCGACTCTTCTGCTAACGATTTTAACGGCGTATTCTTGTTTGGTTTGACGATGTCTACAACGACGACATACAGAGAAGCTTCCGTCGCCAAGTGCATCCTCACGTGGATCAATCTCGTAATGCTGGAAGAATGTTGATTCATCGAAGCGTGAAGCTAATGCATCAGAGGATGATGATGATGAACTTTCTGGGCTTTTCACTGATTCTCTGAATATATCTTCACTTACTACATTATCACCGAATAAAACTGAGGGCGCTACGTAGGAATAGCCACGAAATATTTTATCATAATTCGGTGGCACAACTGCTGGACTATCAGCAGCAACCATTTTCGTGAATTCCTCGGAGAAATTACTTGTATCTAATTCATGAGCAATACGTGGTACAAAAGGCGGTGGTACACGTCTTTTTTCAAGTGCCTCCCAGCTGAATGGTGATGGTGCCTTTCTGAAGAATGAATGTTCTTTCAATTCTTTAGCATCCCTAGGTCCACCGCCCAATCGTTGCCTCGGATCCTTGACTAATAGCCTAGCAATAAAATTACGTACAGCTGGATTCAAATGACTTGGAATTGGTGGCTCAGTTTTTAATATCCTTCGTGATATTTCTTGTTGAGTATTCCTTTCACCTTCTACGGTAAATGGTGAAGCTCCAGTGAGAAGTTCGTATGTTAATACACCTACGCTCCACCAATCTACAGCCTGAAAATGAAATAATGGAATTATTAAAGCATTAGTAACCTTCACCACTCTTCTTTCATTATATGATAATTAATAATTTGTTTATGAATTTTTTGAATGTGCTTATTTCGCTGATTTTCCTTATATTTTTAAAAATATACATGAATAAGTGATGAAAAGTTTGATGCAATGAGTTCAATGAATACGTCAAGCGTCTTTCGCAACAGAAAAAATAAGTAAAACGTGTCATTCACGTGATTGAAGGTAAAAGAAGAAGCGATGAAGTAAAAAAAGGTGAATTATTTAAAATATACTTACAATATCGTGACCGGCTGAACCACCGCGTACAACTTCCGGTGCCATGTACTCAATGGTCCCACAAAATGAGTATGCACGTGCATTATTGTCTCTCTCATGTGGCAAAAATTCTTTACTAAGACCAAAGTCAGTCAGTACAATGTGACCTTCACGATCCAATAGGATATTTTCTAATTTAATATCACGATAAATGATGCCCAACTGTTGAAGATAAAAATGAAGAAAAAATTACAATGTTTTCATGCCTGACAATAATATTTATTAATCAATATATTTGGGTTGAGGCAGGTTATTGGAGTACCATAAATAATAATATTTCTTTACCTTATGTAAATGCTCCAGTGCAAGAATAATCTCACCAATGTATATCCGTACTTCATCCTCAGTAAAGTGCTCACGTTGATAAAGATGGGTGAATAATTCACCGCCGCTCACGTAATCTGTTTTTAAAGATAGAAATTTTCAATTGAATTGATGAATATCGTCTTTAAAATTCACAGTGAAGAACCGTGAATTTTTCATGAGAAAACATAACCAGAGGATTTCCGGATCAATATCTCATTTATTTAAAATCAATGTCAACAATGATAAAACCAAAAAGAATTTCTCCATTTCACGAGTCTTGGAAAAAGAATGTGAAAGAGACGAAATACCTTTTTTTTTTTTGTTCTATCAAGAACATTCCTTTGTGAATGAGAAAGTTTGAGAGAAAATCAATAAGCCTGAACAGAAGGTGCTCTGATAGACCGAATAGTCTTACATTTTATAGAGATTTAGAGGAAGATGGGGTAAAATGGATATTGTGATTAAATGGTAAACTCCTTTAAATGTTTCCCAAAAAAATGGGAATTTTTGAAAAATTAAAAAAACTCAATTCTGGCCTTGTTGGCCTCCAATTTTCATCCCTTCTGTCCTTTTTACCCCTTTATATAATTATTTTTTCATCATACCTAGGATTAAGTGAAGTTTAGCATCAGTTTGAAAGGCATAATGGAGTGTTACTAAGAATGGACTGTCTCGTACTGCCTCAAGGACTTGTCTCTCTGTTTTTGTATGCTCCGTTGTCTTTTTTTTCTGCACAATTGATGCTTTTTTCAATACTTTCATCGCATACAGACGTCCAGCGTCTGCACCAGTTCTCTTTCTCACTAGGAAGACTTTTCCGTAGGCTGCGAAAAGAAAAAAGAAGACAAATGATGTAAATAATGCTTTGAGAAGGAGCATATCCATCAGAACAACTGACAAATAACAAATGATTTGAAAGTGTATCTTTTTTATTCATCATATTCTTTACCTCCAGTTCCAAGGACTTTCAGGAGATCAAAGTGCGTCATGTCGACCCTCTGGCCACCGCTATCAGCTAAATTGACTGAAAAAAGATAAGAATAAAGACATTTAAATTTGGAGAAAGTCATTTTATTAATCTTTTAATAAATCACTTTAGTTTCTCCCTCTCACTTCATCATCAAACAACAATTTTTCGTTTTTTTTCTTTGCTCATTGGCATTGAAAAAAAATTCTTGGACTATTCCAGATGTTTACTTCCTCTTTGTGCAGGTGCACCGGCCTTGGAGTATCACCCAAGACGCGACAATAAAAATATTTTGCACTTGTAATGGCAAATTTAAATAATCAACCAAGACTCTTCATAAAAAAAACCCAGTTTTCACCTCCACAATACTCAAATTTTACATAACTCTCCATTGTTTAATCCAACGAAATTAAACTGCAAATAAACTTTAATATTTTACAAAGCCCTCATTTATCTTGCAAGTTAATTTATCAGCAATGGAAACTCTCATCTTATCATAATTAAATGTTTCATTTGATGATACCCCACATTGTGGGTATTCGTAATGCTACTGAAAAGTAGAACACATTAATATCTAACTGAACCAGGTGAAATTAAAACTGAATTTGTCTCTTTCATCAGCACTAATGAATTCTACAAATTAAAAATTAAAACAATGTCATCATTGATATCTCCAATGCTCTCAAGACTCTTCCGCCTCTAATTTCCCCACTCTCTCCCTTTTATTCTCTTACAAAACTCCAAAGATCTCTTAGTGTGTGTAGTATATCTGTGTCAAGGTGGTGGAATGGTTGAGTGCGACCGTGATCAACACTTTTGTCTTTTTACCTATGTAGATAAATTCGCAGACAAAACCATTTTCACTCAATCCAAAGTAAAAAAGAGACAATCACCCAGGAGAGTGTCTTAATGTACATAGATTTTCTTAAACAGGTGTAGTTGTATTTAGCGACCCAGTTTTATCAGTCTATACACTTTCGTGGCTTCCGTTTCTGTCTCCGCATATCATTGAGTTTTACTAGAGTATGATAAAGAGACTCAATACAATAGAAACGACTAATGAAGAATTTACTTAATTATTTAGGAGGAGGTGGGGTAAAATGGACACAAGGGGAAAATCGAGGGAAATATTGGAGATAGATTTTTTTTTGATGATTCCATCGGAAAGTTGAGGAAATTTTAGGCGGAAAATATGTGTCGAAATTAATTTTTTAGAATTTTTTGAAAATTCGATTTTTTTCACCCAGATTTGAAGGGATTTACCTTGGAAAAATTTGCAAAAGTCACTATAAGTCACTCAAAAAATCGTATTTTTAATTTTAAAACCACATGAATTCATTGCAAATGAGCTCACCTTTCACCTCGAATGGGAATTTTTTTTCTACGACCAATAAAACCTGAAATATTTCCAAAAATGTGATTTTTTCCATTTTTTCCAAGGTAAACCCCTTCAAATCTGTATGAAAAAAATCGAATTTTCAAAAAACTCGAAAAAATTCATTTCGACACATGTTTTCCGCCTAAAATTTCCTCAGCTCTCCAATGGAATCATCAGAAAATCGCTATCTCCAACCGTTCAATCAGAATCTCCATTTCCCTCCGATTACTCTAAAAAAATGTGTTTATAAACATTTTGACATGAATTATCTCAACTGAAACTTCTGATGAATTCTTCCCTCGTGCAATCTAAATTTAGCACCATCTAGACTCAATTCTTTTTTATCTGAAAAAAAAAAACAAGAAGTTACACTCGGTAATAAACATTTGATCTGTGGTCTTGTGGATGCATTTAGCTGATGCTTTAATACCATGGGCTTATAGAACCTGGTATTCCTCTTCTCCTTTTTCTCTGCCTCTTCTCTCCTCCCCTCATTCTCTCGTCTGACCCCTACGGAAGTTCCGCTTTTGTACGACCCAGATAACCGGCATTCACTCGCTATTTCGTAACGGGACCGACTTTCTTTCGGTTACCTGACTCAGACAGCTTGCGCGCTCAGCAAGCCAATGGCATTCTCTTGTATATCACTGCTCCCTTCAGTTTCCCAAACTCTCCAACCACCTCTGCTATTGTTTTTTTTTTTTTTAAACCATTTTGTAACTGAGTCTCATGTTTTCGATGGCCACTTTGGCGCAATCCATTAGCAGCTAATTGAATTTTTCCGTTTTATTTTATTCCACTTCCATGACGGATGAATTGGGTTGGAAAGAGAAAGGATAACTCTGAATCTCAGTAAAAGTAATTGTTCTCGTTTGAAAGATGATTTTTTTATGATTTCAGAGACTAACGGATGTCTTTCGGGATTATTATAATGATAAATCATTGCGTCGATCAAGATAGAGAAAATGGAAATTTTAGAACGGAGATAATTCAATTTTCGAAAGAACTTGGAGAATCTTTTTTCCACATTTTTTTAATCGGTGAACGTGGGGAATCCCGCGTAGCTTGGGAATAACTCGACGACCGTTTGTGTTACGGGTTATACCGTAATAAGTAACGTTTTTCATTCGTCTGTGTTGCAGTGAACAGAGTCAAATGACTGGTTTTTATGAAACACGAATTGAGAGTAAGTAAATGAATTGAAGAGTTTAATTTAACCGCAGATTTCACCTCAAAAATCATTCTTTCACTGGTTATTTAATTAATTTCAACTGGAAATTAATTAATAATGGGTTTGATGGGAATATTGGATTTTTTTAAATCTCATCTATCTCAAGTATTTTTGAACTACTGAAAAAGTGCAGGAAAACATGACATATTGAAGCAACGAAGTTCAAGGCTCCCCTCTCTTTCCACTCATTTGAAATGTTAACAGCTGCCGAGAAAACGACAGTGTCATTGGACAGGCCTCCCAGAGATAAAGGTGACAACCGATATCGCACGTTGTACTGGCATTAAACGACCTCTCCTTCTTCACAATTTAAAGAAAAAAAAAAAGGCACAAACTCTGATAATCTCTCAATGTGAATTTAACGACAATTTTTTTCACTCTCATTTGCCTCAATGTTTTCAAATTGTTTACCCGAACTTAAGTAACATTATTCGCTCATTAATAATTGAAGAGAAGTGCTTATCAGTTGTTCTCTTTTTTTTTTGTTTAAAAAAAAAAATCAACGATTTCTTTATTTTTTAAGAATAATAATGCCTCTCACTTTCCCCCACTGGGCAAGAAAGTTTAAAAACAAAATGTTTTCGGTTCTTTTTTTTAAAAACTCTTTCCAAAGACTTTATCCTCAAGGACAGACGATATTAATTAATGAATAAATTCATGAGAATTCTTATTTTTTTTTAATTCTCTTTTTTGCAGAATGTTTTTATTTTTGGGTTGAAGATTACGTGATTTAATTGAGTTTACTCATTGGCGAATAGGAAAAGAGGGACTTTCACTTGTTTGTTACTAGAGAGTAATAATCTCTCCAAATGCAACTCGTTTTTTTTTTTTTTTTTTCAACATTTTCATTTTAATTCTTTATGCAGTATTTATTCTATTTGTTATTCCACTTGCATAGTCTTATCGTCGTCGTTTCCTTGGAATTTATTCGTGCTAAAATGTCTAATGGCTGGTAATTTATCCTGTAACGTTTCTTCATGCATTTGGGTGTTAAAAAAATGTGTATTTTTAGAATTCACAGTTAATAAAGAAAGTAGAATGCAGCTTTATGACTTGTGTAATAATTTTCAGAATTTTATAATTCGTTTAATGAATTTGTGCAGAAAAAATTGTATCAATTTCTTGGATAAATCTGTATTTACTTTAGCACAGTCTTATCAAGTGAAGAGGTTTCTTCAATTATTTGAAAAGATAAAATTAAAAATCCTTGAATATATGAAATGAATAAAAAAAGACCTCAAAGTCATGTCTTTTGGGCCTTTTTTTTCAATCAAATCAATCATCCACATGAATTTAATACAGTAAGTCAAATTAAAATTAAAATAATAATAAAAATTACTGTTTTAAATGCTCGAGGCTTCTTCCACTCTATTCATCATTTAATTCTGGCTCACGGTTACTTCAAATAAAATTCTTGAATTCCAAAGTTAGGCCCACTGAGTTTTATATACCGTTACAAAACACCGATGTTCCGAATTCTCAAGCGCTTTAAAACGCCTTCGTAGTAGCGTTTTAATTCTGCACTTTATTTTTACTTTTGTGTTTCGCTTTCAGCCAGGTGTGAAGAGATTTTGTTATTTTTTTTTCAGTTTGTTTTTTTTTTTTTCAAAATAATTATCCGTTTTCACGGAGATTCTGTGATTCAACGAGTCATTCACTGAGGAAACGGAAGTCGTGATCACTTTTGTGGTAATTAAATCCTTCAAAATTATTATTTTTCTTTTTGATTCATTGTGTTTCTTGCCTTTTGTTGGGGGTAAAAATGGCCTTTCCCATCTATTCATGTTACTTATTTTTACACGCTCCTGATTTTTCGAACAGGTGCTGCTGGAGAGGGTCAATGGTGTCGACCATGCGGGTGCCAGCATACAGGATTTTTCAAAAACTCTGACATTTTAAAGATATTCATTTATTTATTCATTTTTTTTCTTTCTTCTCTTCCATGCACTTTTAGATCTGCTCTACTTTAAATTTATTTAAAAATTTTCTGGCACTCTTTCAAACGTCACAAAGACCTTCTCATTCTCATTCGAAAATAAAAAATTCGTATTTTCATTGAAAACTTGGGAGAACTTTCACGTTTTTTTTTTTTTTAAATATCTCCAGAGAGTGTTGAGGCTGGTCGCAAATCGATGACGTTTTCAATTAATATTAAAGAGTTATTCCGAGTGAAATTTCCCATTCTAATAAAATAAAACTGTCACTTTCTTCATATAGAAAATTCTTACGAAATTTGAAAGCTTGAAATCTCCTAGAATTCAACTCATTTTCCCTGTTTATCTGTTTTTGGTGAATGAATATTGATTAGAAACTACGTATTTGCGTTTGAAGTAAGCAATCGTCACTGGAATCTCCCCATAGACTCCCCCCTCCCCCTGCTGAGTCGCTTCAATGACGCACAAACTTCAGGCACATGCCTCCACTGATTCGTGATTTATTTTCTTCAGTAAAAAGAAAATAAGTCTTCATATACGACTGATATTGAGTAACCCTGTTTTCATGCATCTTGAATAGTCATAATTTCCAATGAGAGGGGGAGTAAGAATGTCAAAGTGGAGAAAATAACATCCCCGAGTGTCACTGGGTCGTAAAGTCCCTCCACGTGCTCTTTTTTCCCTCCCTTTCTCATTCTCTTTCATCCCCTCCTAGACTGTGGATCGATCAAATACTCGTGTTCCATTTTATTCGAGTATAAATGTGGTGGTGAAGGGGATAAACTAGAGTTAACCTTCAGATTCATTAAATCGATACTGTCTAATCTGTCAGAGTGATTTTTTTTCGTGAATAATCCCATCATGAATTAAATTCCACAAAATTTTCAATATAATGCTTTTCTCCAGAAGATAAAAAAGCAGGAATCATTAAAACATTTTACAACTACATTAACCTCTGAGATATTCCCCAAAAAAAATCATAAATCAATTGATTTTATGGTAATTCTGTGGGGACTCAGACCGTTTTTAAAATTCATTCTTAATTATCCAGAAAAAAAAAGCCATGATAATAAATGTTGAGAGCTTTTAAAATATCTTGAAACAATTAATTACTCTTTTTTAGTCTCAATATTATTTCAGTTAATTCCTCATCTGCATAGATGGAAATATAGAATTCAAATTTACAGGGCAACATGAGCATTATACTGAGACACCATATGTTGCCACGTGTCACTGGATGCTTCAACGGAATATTCCAACTTTTCATGGATTCTGAATAGACTCTAGAAAATAACTTTTCCACATTTTACTTCATTATTTTTCATATTATTCTTTCTATCATTGGTATATATGTTAGTCTACAAAGCTAGATAAATTGTGGACTCATGCTTGTGACGTAAATTGATGATATTATTGTGAAAATGAAGAAAACATGAGTTTATGTTGAATTTTTAAATGGATATTTCATAGGATTTAATTTTGCGAAAGGGTGTAAAAGTTTGTACAGTCATTGGGCTCTGAGAAAAGTCAGTGAAGGTCGATTAAAAGGATAGACAGGTTGACCTCGTAAATACCTATAAGGCCAAATATCTTAGCAGTCTTTGGGATATTTTTTTTTTCCATTAATTCTCACGAATTTGGTCTGTTCCTTTTTTTTCCAACCTTTTACTCGCAACAGTTGGATAAATGATTATCGTATTGATTCAGAGTATAAATTGAAATTTCATTCGGTGAAAGTGTACACGAGGGGAAAGGATTTTACCACTGGCAATATAAAAATGATAATCGAGCTCTCTCTGTATTTCATTTTTTTTCTTCTCTCCACGTGTATGAACCATGAACGTTGAGTTTAATCGGAGTAAATTAATAATCATAGCATTTGAACTGCTGTATTTATTTTTGACTTGAATTTTATAGTAAAATTAATTTTTACCATCCATTAAACAAATTGTGTAATTCCTATGATAAAACGTACTCTCATCAATTTTTTTTTTGAAACTCTGCATTCAATTTATATTCCACAAACACGATGTGCAATTAATTTTTCTCATCCTATCAATTAGAATATTAATTCAACTCTCATTTACAATTTTCCAATTAGAAAAATGCCTTTTCATATTCATAAGCAACCTGATGAATCCCTCACTATGATAAAATCAATTTTACTTAATTACAATGCTAACTACCTCCTTCATGATTCTTCTGATGCACCACAGGCTCTGGCGATGCGGGTGAATCAGTGACGTCAAGTTGTCTTATGGCATCAGACAGGCCATAAGATCCGGTGCCTGATTTTCTGCCATCCCCAACTGCATTCTCCTCATAAACCATCTCAACATCACTGCCATCCTCAAAGTATCCGCTCTCATGTTCCGGGTTCTTCATTTTTGTAGTTGAAATATCAATTATCTCCAAATCCCGAAGAATCTCAAATAATCTTCAGTTATCTTCTCAATTAATTGCTAAGACACTAGCATTTTCATGCCTCCTAGTTTTTTCACTTATAGTCACATAAATCATGTGGCACTGATGATGTTTTATTTTTAGTTTAATCCAAATCGATTTATATGTTACGTTCTACTCCGTATTACAATCTACAGTCTCTTCTTCATCGTTCACACACACTCGTCACAAACATATTTTTCTTCCAATTGCCCAGTGTATGTGTTTTTTTTCCTTCATTCGCTCTTGATTAATGATGTTTAAATTTACTTCTCAAAAACACCAAAAGATAATGTCCACGATAAGTTCTCTTTCGGTGGTTGACAATGATACAAAATAACAATGTGTTTATTCGTTACCGCATTGGTCTAATGCGCATGACCAAACACTAACATCAGTATAATACGTGTGTCTGTGTGCTGTTGGACGACGTTACCCACGTGCCTGCAACACGGGAACGTGATCAAAGTGTCGACACGTGGACGGGACTTTGCCTTGAAGCTCGCACAAACAATTGTCTCACGAGATTTATTTAATTTTTATTACTCTCTTCACAATGAATTTTCTACTTTTCCTCTTTGTACATTGATACTGCACTTGGCTTCTTGGTGAACATTTGTGCCCTGATGCAAGTCAGTGTCTGACGCTATCCTACTGACACACTTTAACGAGGGCAAGGCCTCTTTTTTTCTCTCCCTCCTTCTCCTCCCTCTCTTTCACACACTTTTAGAGACCCAAGAATGTGAGAGAGTAGGAGTTTATGTGTTCACGAAATTCTCGAGTTTCGTAATTCACCGTAATTGGTCTGATGGAAGAATTAATAATTCCAGAAACAATGTTCAGGCTGGAAAATTATTTCCTAGTTCTGTCTCTCAGATGAACTCAAGGTCCTCAACGACGTACACAATGACTTGACTCGTGGACAAAGTCTCTCTCAGACTCGTATCTTTTTTTCAAAACCTTTTTATGTACGGTTAAAAATTGGATTCTCTTCTCTGGTGATGCAGATGTGGGTGAATGCACTTCTCGGCCTCCCTCTGAGATTTTTCTTTCCTTTTTCTCCCCTGGATATTTTTAAGTCTCTTATTTAGTGCCTCGATGCTTCTTCTTCTTCTCTTCAACTTCTTTTAATCGTACAATTTTGAATTTTGTACTTATCAGCTAAGTTTAATGGTCTCTTCACCATTTACGGAAGTTTCCATTGAACGTTAATTATTAAACATATGTGTTGTGTATTAACTGGCCGAGTTGTGATTTTTTTTTTTTTCGGTAAATTCTCAGGCACTTTCCCACTTTTAACTTTCACTGATTTTTAAGAATTTTTCTTTCTTCAATCTCCACGTTTCTATTTTATTTTAATCGTGAATTATTCTCAGAAATTTACAGTTCTTTCTTTATTCTCAAATTTGCGAAAACGTGATTATTGTGAATTCACACGAATAATTTGATTCCATAAAAAAAAAAATATGTTTGAAGGAATTAAAAGAGGAAACGGGTTTCCCACTTGTACGTGGAGCGGAGCACGAAGTGGCACGAAGGCTCACTGCCGACCGACTGAATACGCCCCTCACTCTCTCACGTCCCTCGGCGCCGTTGTCTTTCACACATACAATGATACACAGAGACTCGCCGACATAAAAGCGAGACTCCAATACAAAAGCATTCGTGGAATAACAGCTGATTTGGAAAACACGGAGAATAAAGAGAGAAGGGGAAAAGATTTCAGGAGCGAAACGAAATGTTAAATGTGCCCTGTACTGATTTTCTCCTTCTTCTGGAGTGGGAAAATTGAAAAAAATTATCTCCAATCAAATAAACAAGATAATTCTACAATTTCCCATTGAAATAAACGATTTATTTCAATTCCAAAGAATCTGCTAATTCCTCACTCATTAATTCCCGTTTATTCAATCTCTTTTCTCAAAGTGCAAGTCATTCGGATTATTTTCCACCTTCTAGAGTTTCTCGAAATTTTCATTATTCCCTTCGAAGAACTCCAAGTAATTAATTTGGAATTTATCAATTGTCATAATTTCATTGATAAATTCGAGTGAATAATTACCCCAATTCTTTTTAGAAATACTGTTCAAAAAGATGCAATTATCTCAAACTCTTTTTTGGGGCTGCACAAAACGATGACGTAAACCCCTCGTGAGTCACGGTGTGTCATGTGCCAAAAGGTGGATTGGATGAGTGGACAATCCCAGTGGTTCCTAAAGTCAAAGCAATTTTTCCCCTCTTTTTTGTTTGCCTGATTCTATGAATTATCTACGAGAGACGGGACTTCCTGGAACAACTGGAATTCCAGACATTCTCATAATCGATTAACACATAATTCCCAAACTTTCACGATTTTCTCATTGATAATTTATGCAACACCGGATTACCTCTTCCTTATGTCACATTTTTTCAAACTCAAAAAGTGAACTCACATAATTGGAATTACGTTTGAACATGAAGTTTGATCGATGCACGTGTGACTCAAATTCCCTCGAAAATGACATATTTCAACTCTCAAAAATCATTCACACGAATGAAATTAATTCCGCATAAAACTTTCACGCAGTTATTTCAAATGAAAAACTTTCATTCCCGAGAAAAAAAAAAACTATAATTTAATGAGCAATTAATAATCAGCCGTTCAAAGATCATTTTCAAATGAATAAATGATTATCTCAATTTCCTCGAAAACTAATGAGAACATAAATAATTCAACAATAATCAGGAATACCTAAACAACAAAAAAAAAGAAGAATTAAAAAAAGTAATATGAAACGTTCAGCTTTAACTTCGATCCATTCTCTCCACTGTCACACCTAACCTAATCCCAACAGTATAAAATAGATAAATATTGAGGCAAAAAATAAGCAATGATTATTTAGAGTTAAATTATTCATACCAAATGTGAGTACATGAGTAACAGTAGTCTCTGTGCTGATTTCACCGGCCAAATTCTCATCGTCCTTCAATGGTGGCGGTGGTAGGGGTGGTTGCATGCTTCTCTCCATCCTGCTATCTCTCCCCTTTAACCCCGCCCCTTCTCAGGTCTTTTATAATAAGCCAACTGTGTATCAGTGTTTGTATCTTCGTAATGGCTTATTGTCACAATGTCCAAGCACTGACAAACTAATGATTATAGGCTTTAATTATTATTCCCTTTGATACACCTCCTTTCTGTACTCTGCATAATGATAAACAATGTATCTGCACTTGACATTGAGGATAATAGACTCAATATTTTCAATGATAATAATTCAATTTGTGAGACAAGTGAATGATTTATTTTTAAAAATCACTAAAATCTATTGGTTAAACCGAGAATGTAGAAAATTAAAATTGTAAAAAAAGATACGTCATCAACGAGAGAATCTCGTGAGTCTATTTTTCAAATGGCTCCATCTCCAAAGTGAATTGTGAGCACGAGTTTGTCCTCATGGCGTTGTAAAAATTTACCATTGGACAATGATTTTAAATAAATCACATCCAATTATCCTGCCAATTCATCACTGTATTAATATCCCCAGATTATGGAATTTTTCTTATTTTTATTTCACTTGCTGTCATCAGCATTATCAATATCTTAAATAACTTTAATTAATTCTCTTATCAATGATACTCCATTGCCTTAAAAAATTCTCAATCTTTGATTATTTTAATGCAGTCGTAAGACGCAATTGGCAGATTACATTGGATTTAACACGACTGACAAACGCCTGAGTTTGGTCATATTAGGGGACAAGAGAATTTTTTTTAGTGAATTCTCTTTTAACACGATGTTAAGATAGAGACTGTGTGTGTCCCAACTGAAAGACATTGAGATGGCGGCGCCACTGACTCGAGCCAGTTAGTACCGGGTGTTCTAAATGTTTATAAACATTGAATGAAGGAAAAAAAAGGAGAGTATTATCATAATTATCATGAACTATTTAACATTTTTCTATGTTAAAAAATAATAAAATTTAAAGATATTTATTGAGTTCAGATAATGAAGATTAAATTAACTGCACGAAATATCGAACGTGATTGGAGACCCTGAGAATTGATGAAGAATGGATTATAGTTGTTATGAATTGTTATGAATTATTCAGATGCGTGAAGACGCGTCGGGTCTCTTGGAATGCTTGAAGAACGTTTATCTCACACCCTCGATGTCCTGTCTCAGAAGTAGAGAGGCCACTTGGCCATTTTTTTTTAATTTCCAATGGGAGAACCTGGTATTCCAAGAATTAATCGAGTATATTTTTTTCATGCATGCTTTAACGTATTTTTGTGTTGAATAAGATAAACTGGAATAATGTCTTTTTTTCCAGCATTCACCGTTTCCCTTTGAATTATACCCTGAATCTTTATTGAAATAACAGCTTGAGAAAGGTATGACAATTAGTATGTTGAAGGATAGTCAACTCTTCGAATTGCATTTGGTATAATCATGGTGAAGAGAGAAGGGAATGAAATTGAGCAAACTGTGGAAGAATTACGACAGATAAGCTCAGCAGTTATTCGCAAGGAAAATCAGTAGTCAAGCACTATCACTGTTGGAAAGTAGCAAGAAACGAGTGAATTTTTATTTAAAATTTGGGGAAAAAAGAAGCAGAATCATCATGCTGAGTGATATTCTTCCATTCTGGTCGAGATACTGGTATTACATAATTCTCCCTATCATATCGTACAGCCTCGTGAATTTATTATCGAATCGTAAAAAAAATGGAGTAACTGACGGGAGCTCTGAAGAAATTGAGGATAAATTTATTGACAATGAAGAAGATGTGCCAGCACTGCCAAAGGACTTGGAGCACATTCCCTTTATTTATAAAAAGCCAAGTGAAGAGGAATTGATGACTCGAGCTAGAGAATTTTATAACATCTGCAATAATCGGAGAACCATCAGGTTCTTCAGCTCTGATCCTGTTCCACAAAGTGTTATACATGACATTATTAGAGCAGCCGGTAAGCTGAAATATATTTAATATCCACGGTATTGTGCTTGGATGATTGAAGTAATGTAATTAGTACATGGTTGATTAGGTACAGCACCGAGTGGAGCTCACACTGAGCCATGGACTTTCGTCGTTGTTTCTGATTATGATAAAAAAATTGAAATAAGAGAGATTATTGAGAAGGAAGAGGAGCTCAATTATGTCAAGAGAATGGGAAAAAAGTGGACAACTGATTTAATGCCACTTAAGACTAATTGGATTAAAGAGTACCTCACTACTGCGCCTTATTTAATTTTGGTTTTTAAACAGATGTATGGTGTTTTACCAGATGGCAGGAGAAAGAATCATTATTATCATGAAATGAGTGTGTCCATTGCTTGTGGCATTCTTATCACTGCAATTCAGGTATTTTCGGTATTTTAATTACCATGTACCTTTACTTATTTTGTAAATATCTTGAATTCTTTTATTTTCATGGGATTAAGTACGCTGGACTCGTTACTCTAACGTCAACACCATTAAACTGCGGACCAGCATTGAGAAATCTCTTGAATCGTCCATCATCCGAAAAACTCTGCCTATTACTTCCAGTTGGGTATCCAGCTGATGATGCAACTGTTCCAAATCTTCGGCGTAAATCATTATCAGAAATTTTAATTGAATTCTGAATTATCAGGTAATGATGATACCTTCGAATATCTGAGGTTTTTCAATCGAGAATTATAATATTAGTAGAAACTAATCATTTATTAGCAATTTGCATACAATCATTGAAAATAAGCGGTATAAAAAATCGAATCCTGAATTCACCAAGAAACATCAAACTTAAAATACAAATCTCATTCACATGAGTAATCATCATCAATTAATTGCTGAAATTTTAGTTTTCTTCTGATTATTAATTTTTTTCATTTACCTTTTCTCTTTTCTTTCTTCTGCTCTTCCTCATTCAATTAATGTACAGTTCCATGTGTTTCAAATTTCTTTCGCATTCTTTTACACGTCAGGCTTAAATTAAGTACACTCCATTGTATAAAATATAAAAATACTGAGCTGAACAACAGTTAAATGAAGAGAAAATTATCTGAAGTGAGAAAGAAACAAAAAAAAAAAAAACAATTACCATTAACATTTATTCAGATTTACTCTTTTTTTTTCATCGTTTTGTATCCTCTGTCTTTCTTCCTCTTACTTTTACTCATTTATTGTATTATTCTTTTCTTCTTCTTCATTTCCTTCAATTCTCTTATTAATTGTTTGCATTGATTGGTGTGTTAGAGCTAAAACAGTTATCGCACAATGTTTCTTTAAGTGTAAAAAGCTTGACTATTATGATACATACAGATGAGGAGACAACCTTCTATTTATGTTTTTTTTTTTTTTTAATTCAATATTATGTCTTTTCCAAAAAATCTGAATTTTCATTCTATAATTTCTCTCTAAAAAAAATCATTATGAATGACAGAAAAAAAAGAATGTAATAAAATCAAGTCATCAGTGATAAAAAGAATTTTAAAAATCAGTACAATGTAGATGGCTTAAATGGATTACATGAATAAAAGTTTGAATTTGCTTAACCATTGTTTGAGTATGAAAAATTATTCAAAGATCATAAAAGCAATAGTCGTGTTTTAATTACACAGCTGTTCTTCTTTACGTAGAAGGTATTGTCGTATCTATCGTATATTCAGCTAGTTTATCTTTTTAGTTTTGTTTCTTTTTTTTCTCTCAGTTTCACTATATTGTCCATATGTTTTTTTTCACACCATTATTTGTTTTTTTTTTTTTAATATTAAATTCATTTTCACATTATTCCACGACAAATCTTGAAAGACGTTACAACGGTTTCGATTGATTTGCGAATCAGTCTCCATCTCTGGGTACAATTATTATTATTATTTTCATTTAATTACTTTGTTTTAATATATAAAAAAACGATTTTTAGCTGAGCCTGGTATGTGTAATATTAATTGAAACTTTCATTCATACTTTTTTTTTTTTTAAATCTGCTTATGGACACTCGTGAATTATTTCTTGGTGGCTTTTTTTTTGTTCATTGTCCAGTCTACCTAAGGAACATTTTTCTCATCTCTCGCTTTCTTTTTTTTCATTATAAAATTCTTTACAGTATTCAGGATTAATTAGATACAGGATTAATTATACTTCTGAGATCACCAGCGCCTGAGACGTAATAATTATTAAAATCACTTGTGAAACTGATAACTACTCAATTATTTCCATTTGTTTGAAAAAAATCTATTTCCTTCTATTTCAATGATTAAAAAGAAAAAAAAACACAAAATTCGATTAATTAAGAAATTTACAATAAAAAATCCGCAGAAGAAGAAGATAAAAATTACGTAAATTACGAGAAAATAAAATCAATAATGAGGAAAAGGTTTGAAATCTTAATAATGAAATTGAAGAGATATTAAAAAAAAAAATTAAAATACTCTCGCTCGAAACATTCGATCCTTCAACAGGTGGTTGTAGGAAACAAGAGTACATACAAGAGGCCCTTTTTTTTATATTTTTTTATTCACGACGGAAACAGCTGCCACGAGGGATACACTCGAGCGACCATTGTTGAGTATGACCGTCAGCACCCACGTTACTTTGTATTTTTTTTTTATTCTGTATTGTTTAGTGAGGTCTTATTCAGGCTGACGTTCAATCGCGTCGATGGAATTCTGCAATGCACAGGCGGCATGACCAGGAGCCCTCGGGTGGAGATGCGAGAGGTGGGGCCAGACAATACATGTGATATCCACGATCACAGTCATCGCAGAACAGCAACTGATCCTAATTTGATTATCCAAATTAATTAATTCCTTTTGAAACGTTAAAATTCAATAAAAACTTTAATTTATTGTCTAATTGAATGATTGAAGGTGACGCATTCTCCACTGGTCAATTAAAAGGAAAATAAATTCCAGAATTTCATTCACATCCGATTTCTCTTCTCCAAAATTATGAAAAAAAAAAAAAGAAGGAAATACTCACGTCATTGTCGGATGTGCCGCATATTGAACAACACTTGCACTCGATACACTGCCACCTGTACTTACGTACAGAAACGATCATATTTGCCGTAAATTGCAAACAAGTTGGATGCCCTATAACAATAATGACACTCGTGTCAAGGAATAAAAGAAAGCAGCAGGATGATGGAGCTGGGAGACTTGACGATGGATGCGGCCAGCGGAAAGGTGCCAGGACATTTATCTTGTGCCGAAGAACAGTGAACTCCAAGCTATCGTTTTATTTGAACTTTTTCTCATGAAATTTTCCCGGCGATTCTCAAAAAAACAAATTATCAATTTTTTTTTCATGATTCTATACATTCTTTATCAAATCTTTTTTTTATGCATTTACAATAATTTTCATTTTTTTTTCAATCTCAGAAATTTTTTAATAGATAACACGCGATCAACTATGTCTTTCACCTTTCCTCAGCACTAAAACGTCCGGAATAATGAAACGCTATCATATTTTCCGCACAAAGTATTTTTATTTGATGATAAAATTGCAATTGGTTTTTTTTTTTACTTTTTTTTCTGTCAAAATTCTTTGTCGCATTACTTTTCCTTCTTTGTTGTTCTTTTTTATTCTCCGAAACACACTGTTCATTAGTGTTTGGAGCAAGAAGATGGTAAAAGTAATCAGCAGGGCGTACCTTGGAATAGTTCACGTTCTTTCTTGCGCAGCACAATATAAACGTCGCAGATCACACTCTCTTCCGCTTAGCACACGCAAAAAAATCATTTTTCTTTCTGTTTAATGCTAATTTTGTTAAATTTTTTTTCTCTTGTCACGTCTCTCACTCACTCATCATACTTAATATCTAATATTTATTTAATAACTAAGTGCTACTTAAGTGTTACATTGTTTTTTTTTTCATTCTCCTTATTCTCACGCTAAGCTTCGTGGGTAATTGCTCATTAAAAATTGCCTAATAACAAGTCTTCATTGATTTCTTTTTCTTCAACATGGAGGAACTATTTTTTTTTTTTCATTTTCATGTCTTCATCTTTCAACTATAACTTTCTTTATCTTGTTTTTTTTTTTGTGTATTGAAAAAAGAAATTATCTACTGTTAGTTCATTTTTGTTGAAAAAAATCATTCAATCTAACTACTACTTTTTTAAAATTATTCTTTATGATTACTTGGTTCGTTTGGTTCTCACAATATTTTTTTCTTTTTTCCTTCAGTTCTTCTCAATTCATACAATTAGCCAGACAAGCTCATCTTTTCTGTACAAATTTTCATCTCTAGATTATTATTATTTTTTCTCGTTTTTTTGGTTTTCTTTTCTTTTGATTCCCATTACATTATTGAATTACATTTTATACGGGGGATTTTTTTACTCTCAATTATTCAATTCTTTTTTTATTTATTAGCATTCTTCATTGTTGTGAAAATATTCTAAGGACAAATTAATTGGAAGCAATTAAGTGCTTTTGAAGACAAAAATTATTGAAGTTATTGAGAAAACAAATTTATGTTAATGATGTTAATTTTCTTTGTGTGATACTCTTCTTCTTTCTTTTTTTACGTTTTGTGTGCGTATCAAAGCTCGTACAAAACTAATCTACTTTAAGAAATTGTTTCTTTGTTTTATTCAATTTTTGTGAAGATATAGTTTTACTATTAATTATCTAATCTTCATAATAAAGAAAATCAATGAAATTTAATGAAATTAATGCCCACTTATTTTAAGGAAAGATGAAAGTATGGAAAGAGACATTATTTTTCTTTTAAATTATTTTTAACAAAAAAAATACACTTTAGTCAAAAAGCTGACAAACCATATCTTCTTCAATGACGTGCTCTAATGAAACTGTGCAACAGGAATTTTTTTCCAATAAAAAATTGGAAAATTCATTTATTTCTTTCCTTTTTCTTTTTTTTTTTCTTTTAAACTCTAAAATGTTTTTTTTTTTCCTGATAGAATTTTTGGTACAAAGTCTTTGTACATTTTTCAAAATTCACTTGTTTGAATCTATAAAAAATTTCATCTTAAAAAACTAATAAATTGTCTTTATAATAAATCACAGTTATCTCCGTAATATTTCGTCTATTCTTTCCTTTTCTTTTTTTTTTTTTTTATTTTCGTCATGAATTAGTAAAGGAATTACTAGATAAATTCCCATTACTCAGATACGATAGAATTGCACCATTGATTAAGTGATGCTTTGATCTTTTTGCTTTGACTAGTGTATAATAATAATAATAAAAAAAATGTCTGTTTATTCCTTAACTCTTTTTTTTTTCCATTGTATAAAGCTCATGACCATTTTTTTTGATACAAAGAATCATTTTATTTCCTTCAGTTTTCTTTTTCCTTTTCTCTTCAATTATTAATTTAAAAAATCCCTTTTCCTTTATACTGTTTTATTGCACGTCAAGAATTTATCAACACTCTCAAAGAGAAAAATATATTGCTATTAAAAAATTTATTCTAAATAGAATTGATCTTTTAAAATTGGCAGTAATTTTTCCCTCAAACTTTTCTTATCATTTTCTACAAGATTATCTTGAATATTAAAAAAAAAAAAAAAAAAAAAACTAAAGGCAAAAATAATGAGACAGAAATTGAAAATATATAAAAAAAAAGTCTTTTTTTTCCATCTAAATTAGAAAGAATTTATGAAGAATTAATAAACACAGCCTCATGATAATTAATCAACTGAGGAATTAAGTGATTGGGAAGAAATTGGAGATGTGAGAAGCAGCATAAAATAATAATAATAATAATGATAATAATAATATTAACAGAACGAAAAATCTTCACTTTTCAGAAACATTAAATTTTGGGAAAACCTCAGAATGTACAACAGAGTCAACTCTTCAAATATAATAATAAAAATAGCAATAAAACGTGTCGAACAAAAATAGAGGCAAGGGTGAATTTGCATTAAATATATATATATATATATAAAAAAAAAAAAAAAACTATCATATTAATTATGATTGGCCCTTCTCGAATACTTGCGCTTTGTCTTTTCCTCAATCTTACCTGAACGACCGCAATCGCTGCATGATACCAATTCCTCTGAACCACCAGTTTTTTTATTCTCCCTAGCATCACCGAGACAGAAATCACAGTATGGCGATGGTTGTGCTGTTTTACCAGTCTTCTTGTCAATCGTTTGTCCACTACCAACACCACCACCACCAACAACACCAACAGTTGTCCCGATAGTATTACCAATACTACCAGTCAATCCACTCGCTATACCACCAACATCTGGCCTCATTGATCCTGGTGACGTCACACTACCCGGTGATCCAACAGCAATCAATTGATGGTCCTCCTTTGGTGCTGTTACAGTTGGTGATAATGGTGCTGTATTTGGTGGTACTGATTGTAGCTGCTGCTGCTGTGCTGACTGTGGTGTTGTACCAACAACAGTAGGATTCACATTTGCCACAGGGGAGGGACTCGAGGTACTCGAGGTGGCAGTTGTACTCTGTCGACCCCGACGTGTACCACCTAATCACAAACCGACCACATACCCAATTGCGCTTTTTTTCTTACTCCATTCTTTCTTTTTTTATTTTGTTTTTTAAATTTATTTATTGAATTTTTCTTTTAACCACAATCCAACAATCATGCACACCTGGTCGTTTTCTTTTTTCATCATTTAATTTTAGATTTTATTGATAAATTCGTTTTGTTTTTAATTGAAAAATTTTGCCCTCTTTTCGCTCTTTCCCCATTTTTTTTGCTAAAGGCCAATTCACATTTTTTTTAAACATTCTCTCTATTTTCTTTTTCTGGAGTTTTTTTATTATGATTGATGTCATTGAATGATTTTTCATTAGATACTATTTTACGTGTGTGTGTGTGTGTTTAATTAATAAAATGTGTCGACAATTTAATTATGTGAAATATGCGAAAATTCATTCAATGAAATCAATCCGAGTCTCTACTCAAGCAGGAACGACCCCACATGACCCCAGATGATAAATGAGGAAAAAAAAGTGACTAACAATCGGACAGATGTGTGCAATGGAAAAAAAAATGAAAAATAAAAGAGCATTCCACCAAATCACCAATGAAATAAATACCAATTAAATAAATTAATAGATGTTGATCAATCAAATTAATCCCAGTGATCCAATTACATTGTTTGCCCTAAATGAAAGAAAAATAAATAAATAAATAGGCATTTTAATGCAAAAGAAGAGGCAGCAGATTGTTATACCATCCAGTCACAATGACACCTGTTTCTCATTTTATTTAATTCTTTTAATTTCAAATAAAAGCATTCCAGCATTCGCCGTGCAAAATCAAACTTCTGCCTTTTTTTTTCGTTCTAAAAATCAGTTTTCTTCTTTTTTTTAAATGTAAAAAGCGAATGAAGCACATTTCAATATTCAAACATATATTTCTTCAATTTTATATTCAATATAAATAAATTACTAAGAACATGCTTGCAACCTTAGTATTATAGAAAGAGATAGAGAGAGAGAGAGAGAAATAAAAGTTCTTAACAAATAAAGAAAATGAAAAAAAAAATCTCACACACTCTCATACGAATTTTCATCTAAACGCTCTTTAAAAGAAATGAATATTAAATAAGAGAAAAAAAAAAGAAATGAAAAAAAAATAGGGTGGAAATAATTAGGAAATAATAATTGCTTCTCTGCTGGATATTAATTGGATTTCAATTATTTTCAATGTGAAAATAAATAAAATTAATGAAAAGTGAAGTAATGGGGATAATAGTCATAGGGGAGATTGGGGTAAAATGGACATTCTGATTGAACGGTTGGAGATAGGGATTTTCTGATGACCCCATTGGAAAGCTGAGGAAATTTTAGGCGGAAAACATGTCTCGAAATTAATTTTTTCGAGTTTTTTGAAAATTCGATTTTTTTCACCCAGATTTGAAGCCATTTTATGAAAATCAGTTTTTGGCCCATAACTTTTTCAATTTTCGATAAAAATCGATGGGAGTTTAACGAAAATGTGGGGAATAACGAGACCTCTAATTTAAGCACGACCCCAGTGCGCTACGACAAATAGAACCGGAGATATTTACAAAAATGTGATTTTTCCAAATTTTTCCAAGGTAAACCCCTTCAAATCCGGGTAAAAAAAAACCGAATTCTCCAAAAACTCGAAAAAATTAATTTCGACACATGTTTTCCGCCTAAAATTTCCTCAGCTTTCCGATGGAATCATCAAAAAAATTCTATCTCCAATATTTCTCTTGATTTCTCGTAATATACAATTTCAAAATGAGCATGTGTCCATCATACCCCTTGTGGCCTTTTTACCCCACCTTCCCCTAGTATTTATACATAGTGCTTGCATGCTATTTTTGCAAACTCAATAAAATAAATAATGTAATTATCGAAAAACTGAATAATAATAAAGAATTTTTTATAAACAAAGAAAAAAAAGAACGCATCATTTTAGAAAATTGTCTCACAATTTTTGCTTATTTATGCTCAATGACTGGGCCAAGTTGTTTGTATTATTAATCGCGATTTTTCCTCATTCGTATCTTGTTATGTGATACGACTGCCGAATATCGAAGACGTCTCGATTATATTCTGCGGAAATAACACGACAACAAAAAAAGAACAATTTTTATCTTTACAATGAAAAAGAGTGATTCAAAAGATTTTTTAAACAATTTAAGATCAATACAAGGGGACTAATTCCTCATTAAATTAAATAATCATTTGCCATTATCTCAGACTCATGAATTACGTGAATAACGTAATAAGCTTAATTTAAAAAATTCATTCAAATTAATTGCGTATAATAAGCAATGAAGGATATTGAAGAGAAAAAAAAAGAACATAATTTTGATGCATTAATATAAATTAACTGTCCCCTTGTTCGCTCTGTGACTCTCAATCAATCGCATAATGAAACACAGCAAGAAATTACTCAATTCAATTAAAACGAATGTTAATTCAATGATGAATCAGAAAGAGACAATGAGAGAAAAAGAGACAGCCAGAGATTAAGTAAATAATGAGAGAAGGAACTGATAATAATTGGAAAGAAAATTTGGATCAGCTTTGGATTGAAGAGAGAGAGAGAGAGAGAGAGAGCAAAATAAGACGATAGATAACTCAAAGAAAAATAATGTTCAAATGGAAAAAATAGACGGGAGTCTTCAGATAATATATATATACATATAATCATATATTAATATATATATATATCCTTTTTCTTTTTTATCTCTTGCGTATTCTTTTTTTCATTTGTTATTTATAGAAACGTCTTAAAGGAAACTTCGAAAATTGAGCTTGATTTTGGGTCCAACCTGGCTGGTCCGAAGCAGCTGTGTCTGCAACGCTCCGTGATTCGACATCGGCAGGACTGGGACTTAGTTCCTTAGCAGGATCACCAGAGGAAGTAGAGTGGGAATGACCGTAATGGTAGACCAGACCGGGTCTGGTTTTATACCGTGCGCTGCATACTGCAAAAGTGCAAATACTATTTTCCCCCAAAACCATCCAATGCAAATGAAAAAAAAAAAAAAAAAAAAAAAAAAGTAACAAAAAAGAAAAAAATCCATTTTTCTCTGTAATTTTTACGTTTTTTTTTTTTTTCCTTTAAATCTTTGTTTTTCTTTTTTCTTTTTTTTTTCTTCCATCATTCAGGAGAGATATTGAGAATTGGATATTAAAAAAAAACACAAACTCAACTCAAGAGAATGAGAAATTATTTAAAATAATATAAAGGAGGAGTTATTGCAGGGCAAAAGGACACTTTGAGAAATTTGAAATTAAATGATGAAAGCTCAGTTAAAATTAATCGAAGAGAGCGTTTTCTTTCTTATTTTTGATTGAATTCTAATAACGTTAATTGTCGGGGGAAAATAAGAGGTATTTTCCACTCAAAAGTGTCTCTTCATGATTTTTTTTTGCTTTTTCAATTAATTAAATAGAGATACAAATCCCTAACCACCTAATAAAGTTAAGAATGGGAAATAAATGATAAATAAAAATTAAATTAAATCATGTACTCTAATTATGTGGACAAGCAGTGAAGAAAAATTCCAGCCCATAAAAGCAAAACTAATACAATGCAAGGCTTGAGATGCTTCGTAATACACCTACTTTAATCAGCTCGCTACAGAGTGAACCTATCGCATTCTTAATTTATTTCCTTTTTTATTTATTTATTTGAGATTTTTTTTTTGTTTCGATTGTCTCTTTTGCTCTGGTTGTTAATGAATCATTTTTTTTTTCAAATAATCGGTACGATATTCAAAGATATTTGGCCCTCGTTAAGCTTTTTTTTTTAAACAAGAGTTCAATTTTGAATTTTGACGAAAAAAAAAAACGAATAACTCATGAATTTCCATTAAAATATTATTTTTCCAGAATTTCCACTCTTTTCTTCATTATTATCATGAAATTAATACGCTTAATAATTCAGACCAAATGTCTTGAGAATTTTCGACTATTCTAACAAGACTGGGTAGGTAATTTCAAAAAATTCAAAACAAATTATCGAAATTAAACAAAAACAAAATTGGCAAGCACATACGAGTTTATCTAGGGGCTTTGTTTTTTTTCCCAAAATAAATGTATTTTAATTATATATTATAATTGAAAAAAAAAAGAAGAGATTACTAGTGATTCGTGACTGTTAGTATTCTTCGAGGGAATAATTTTAGTGGATAATTCTTCATTTAAGTATTAATTTTCTAAAGCTATAACTGGTTTTTCCATTTTTTTTTATCAATTCTTATCAATTGAGATTTGAAAAAAAAACTAAAATTTGGCTTCCGACAAAAACAGGTACAATGTGACTAAATAAATTCTTTGGTGAAATGAGAATTAAAAAAAGAATTCTCCTCAACTCGAAGAACAATTGCAGTCACCATTGATGTATTTAAAATGAAAATAATAATAATAATAATGATAATAATAATAACAAAATAAATTCGATATGTAAAGAGATTAAAAAAGAATGATAAATTCTAAAAAGAACCTCGAGATAAATAAGAATTATCTCGTGTCATTAGACAAGTGGTTGACCGAATTGTCTCGTAATATTGAACTCAAAAGAATATGTAAATGAATTATTTAAAAACGATCTATTTTAACTTTTATCACACTACAATAATTAAATAATTTATTTCTCTCTTACGAGCTTATCACCTATTAAAAATTCATAATAATATTCTTTGTGTACCTTGCGCGAATTAATTGAATCACTTAACGTTTCTTTTTTTTCTTGTCAAAAATCGTTTTTGAATATAATAATTGAAAACATAAAGATATAAACAAAAATTTGCATAACGCAGTGTGGCGTTTTTGTATCTTCGAATCGTCGATTAATTATTTTTAATTTGTTTCTTGTGGCTTATGTGAAAAAATAATAAAATGGTAAATGAATAACAATAATTGCAAAAAAAAAAATAAAAAAAAATGGAACGAGTAAGTAAGAAAAAAACTAAAAAATTAATAGAGATGAGGGCTGGGTTTGGGGCTTCTTTGTTTAATGGGGTCATTTGTAGTTGTATCTGTGGTTAAACTTACGGTCACACACGAATGGTTTGTCAGCATCACCGGCATCATAGTTGGCTTTCTTGCGTCCTCTTCCACCACCCTGTAACAAGACAATTCACCATAAATATTGAGCAGTGAAAGATAATTAGATAATTATAATTGCTGTGGAATTTACTTTGGTTCTTTTTGGTCCTGGACTATCAGTAGCAGGTGGATGACTTCTTGCAGGATGATGTGCACCACCCCGTGGTCTTCTTCTTTTCCTTTTACTACTGTAACTCTCCTCGTAGTCATAATCACTGTCCTGATCTTGGTCTTCAAAAGCATCCATGTCCAACATGTCTTGCTCATCATAATACCACGCATCTTTACTATGTTCATCTAAAAAATAATTAGCAACATTAGGTAAAAGCAATTATCATCAATTAGAGTGAAAGAAAAGAAAATAATCACCTTTAAGGCCAGCAGACTCTTTACTATCATCATTAATTCCTGCTAAATTCCCATCAATTTCAATTCCATCATCTAAATCACCCCTTCCACGTTTCGGGTGGAGGTAATGCATCAGGTACTGTCGTCGCTTTTTCCTCCATCTCTTACTAGGATATGTGTATATTTGACCGTGCTGAAGACCCGGAAGACGTTCACGGGGTGACATAAAGAGATTCGAATGATTCTGCGCTACTCCTGAATAAAACATGAATTCTTTAAGCTTTCAGTTCCATAAAGAAGTGCAGAAATCAATGAATAATGGAATGAAATAAATAAAAATCATCCTAACGCCTTTCCCTCAAATTCCCATTTCACCCCACTTCTCCTTGAATAATCAATGAAAGCTGGAGACTGAAAATGGAGGGGCGGATCAGCCATCAATTAACCTCTAATTCAAAAATCAATAATCACCCAAGCGAATCATTGAGCCTTCTTCCCCTATTATCATGAAAAATAATGAATAAATTGGGGATTAATGAAGAATTAATTTGTCACCTGTTTGAGAGTCTAGAAAAGGCATTCGTAATCTCCTCTCGCGGCATAATCTACTGTTGTACGTCGACGAATTCTCAATGGCTTCCCTGTATGCCGTGTCATTCAGGAAGCTGTTGAATCAAAGAAAACTCCGAATAAGTGCTGTTATGTGAATCAAAAATTATGGAATTAGGTGAGTTAAGTGTATTTACCTTTCAATTTTATTGAGATTCGCCTCGTTGACGACGTGAATGATGGAATGAGACGACGGTAATGCAACCGCCATCATTTTGTCGTCAAGCGTCTCTCGCCAGAAGCCGTTCTTTCCTAATGTCGGGGCGTTTAGGCACTGTCAGAAACTATGCAGCCACTCCAAACTGCCATCAATAGTCGGCTTCGGTAATACTCGGCCATTTCCGTCTACTGTAGCCCACCGGAAGTGAGCATAAAGGCTCACCTTCAATAACACGAATGAAATAATGGCGGAATATTAAAAAAAAAATATAATTGTGATGGGAGAAATGAAATTAAGGGCATTTTCTTCCCAAATTTTCAATTTATTGAAAGGTGTAGGATTAGAAGCTTTCACAATATACTATGGAATATCGCAAAGTGCAACATTAAATGCTGAAGACCACTGGAGTGTATAAACAAAATAAATATAGCATTATCAATGAAGTGGATACATTTTCAATCTTCTCTCGTCTATTGTCGGTTGATAATTCAAAAGTATATGAAAACTGAGAGATTGCGAGAAAATTCGTGTTCTATACAATAATCATAGAAATTAGAAGTTAACTTCGCAATTACGATCCTTAGTTTCCTTGAATTTGTTGAATTTCTCGATGAGTTCAGTAATTTGGAGTTCTCCATGAACAACGTTGTCTCTCGTTCTTACATTCACTGTTCCAGCAGCTTTCTCCTTCTCACCAACGACTGAAAGAAGAGGAAAACCATTAAGGGTATTGCCCAAGAATGTGAGAGATTGCTTTTAAATTATTTTCGTAATTACCAAGAATGAAATTGAATTGTGCCAATTGAGCATTACGGATCTTCTTGTTCATGGTATCACTGTCATCAATATCCACTTCAGCCATGAACCCAGCATTCCACAATTTTTCCTTAACTTCGAAAGCATAGTCATCGAGTGGAGGACCAACTGGAATAACCATGACTTGTCTCGGAGACAGCCAGAATGGCCATTTACCAGCATAAGACTCGGTGAGAATAGCAATCATTCTCTCCACAGACCCCAAGATAGCTCTGTGAATGATAACTGGTCTGGTTTTCTCACTGTGTTCACTGAAATCCAAAGAAACCCAAATTAATTCCAAAAATATGAATAAAAATTCAAGAGAACTTACTTGACATAGGAAAGATTGAATCTAATAGGTAATTGGAAATCCAGCTGAATAGTAGCGCACTGATGTGCCCTCTTCAAAGCATCCATGATAGTTATATCAATTTTGGGTCCATAAAAGGCTCCATCCCCAGGATTCAACGTCCATGGCTCTCCAAATGCATCGAGACTCTCGGAAAGTGCTTTCTCAGCATCATTCCAAACAGACAATTCCCCGAGATATTTATCTGGCCTCGTTGATAAGCAGAGATTGAATGTAAATCCGAAAACCCCATAAACGTGTCTCAGGAAGTCCAGTGCACCGAGCATCTCTGCTTTTATCTGCTCATTCGTGCAGAAAATATGCGCATCGTCCTGTTGGAATCTCCGGACTCTCGTGAGTCCAGTGAGTGCTCCAGACAATTCATTACGATGGAGAACACCAAAGTCAGCCATTCTCAGTGGCAGCTCCCTCCATGATCTGTTGCGCACGTCGAACATCAAGCAGTGGCCAGGACAATTCATTGGCTTCAGTGCAAACGTCTCTTTCTCCGATTCAAACGAAAACATATTATCAGCATAATGCTGCCAGTGTCCAGACGTCTGCCACAGTTTACTGTTGTATATATTCGGTGATACGACTTCTTGGAAACCTCTCTTCTTGTACTCAGACCGAATGAACTCAATCAGCGTGTTATAAATATGTGCACCCCGTGGCTGGAAGAAGCAAGAGCCTGGTGACAATTCATGGAAGAAGAAGAGCTCCTGTTCACGACCAATTTTACGATGATCCCTCTTCGCTGCCTCCTCCTGGAATTTCTCCCATTCCTTTAATTGCTTCGTATCCGGGAAACTTATGCCATAAACACGCTGCAGACTCTCGGCATTAGCATTACCCTCCCAATAAGTAGACGAATTTTTGGTGACTTTGATGGCCTTGACTTTTCCAGTGTGTCGAATGTGAGGACCACGACACAAGTCAATCAGTGGACCACACCTGTAGACTGTGGTTGTTGGGGTATTCACTTTCTCATTGAGAATACGCACTTTGAATTCATTGTACTTGAACATTTCCAAAAGATCCTCTTTCTTCATCTCCAAACGCTCGAATGGCTGTTTCTCTTTCACGATGTTCTTGTACAGGGACTCGAGATAGGGAAAATCTGTATTGGAGATTCCTTTGTCTCCCAAGTGCATGTCGTAGTAGAAGCCGTTCTCGATCGGAGGACCATAGCAGAGGCATCCACCGTAGACTCGCTCCATTGCTTCTCCCAAGATATGTGCTGAGGAGTGCCAGAAGACCTGTTGTCCCTCGGGATGATCGAATTTCAGGAGCTCCAGCTTGCAGTCCGCTTCCAGGGGTCTATCCAGGTCCCATAGCTCATTGTTCACTTTGGCTATTACAGTATTGTCGGCTAGACCTTGGCTTATGCCTTTGGCTATGTCGTAGGGGGTCGAACGCCAGGATTGGGCTGGCACTTGTTTTCCATCTGGAAGGGTCACGGTGATCTCTGTGGGAGTCTTTGCATTCACTGAAGTGTCGTATTCAGCTTTGAGGCGATCCCACATCGTCAAACGTTCCTGAAATCATAATTTTATGAATAAAAAGAGAAAAACAAAAATCTGAAGTTCTTAGGCATTGATTACCTGAATGTATGATGGCCATGGCTTCAATTCAGACACTCCACTCTTCTCCTGTGCTCCTTTTTTATCTTTTCCTTTCATTTTCGCCTGGAAATTAAAAGAATACATATGAAATTTATGAATACATAACGAGTATTATTCTTGATAAATTGTTTACTTTGTGAAAGGGTTAAAAAATGAAAAATACAAGAATTGTTCGAGGTTACATCAGACTATCGATCCCACGCCTCAATGCAACGTGTCGCAATTCAGAAATCCCATCAAACCAAATACATTTTGGAGAACCCCTGAATTTATTAGTAACAGGAATTCACTAATTTTCACTGGATTATTAATATATTAAATTCCAACCAACCCAAGCATGTTTCCATTTAACCCCGCACTTCGTGCAGCCCCGGTATCGCAATATGGTCAGCATTATTATTAATTTATCATTCAAATAATCTACTCAATCTAAAATTGTAATTTTATAAAATAATTAATACAAATTTCTATCGTGCCTTTTCAGTTTTGACATTGAGATTCTCAACGCCGGTTATGACCTCGTCACTCATGATGAAATTGAGCCAAAATAATGTGCTCTGATGCTCTGACCAACTCTACGTCACTGATTTCAGACTCTGTTGGATTCTAACCAAACTTCATGAGTCATTTATGGAATTAATCATGAGGAAAAGGAGAGAGATTAATTCTTCTTTCTGGAGGTTTTTTTATAGCATTTTATTGTTTTTTTTTATAAAGAGGTGTATTATTAAATTACAAAAAAGCAAAAATGAACTTCGATTCTGCCAGGATTCGAACCTGGAATCTTCTGATCCGTAGTCAGACGCGTTATCCGTTGCGCCACAGAACCTGGGACGAAACCGTGGAAAATCCAAATTCTATTTGAGGTTAAGGCTTCCAAACCCTCTCAATCGATAAAATAGATTTGAAAATCGGTTTTTAGGTTAACATTCAGGCAAATGTCAACAAAAATCGAGGACTTTGATTTTAAATGAAAAAATAATTTATCAATTCTCTTCTTACAAAAGCATCATTATAATCAATCAAATTAAATGCGTAATTGAGAATCAACTTTGACTCTCTGTTGCATTAAAATTGAATCTAAAAGGCTCATCATCGCTTTGTTTAAATAATCGTGATAATTTTGGTGCAGCTTCACTATTACTTTCACTCAATGAATTGTCAATTGGTCCCTGTGCTTTTCTCACAAAAACACATTTATTTGCATTTGCCTGAGGAATAGAAATTTTAGCACTAGTTAATGCTTTACTGTGCTTCTTCTCCTCCTCCTGCATTTTCACACGATAATCACCGAAAGTAGTCCTCATAATCTGCCTCTTTTGGATTAATGGCACATTGTTACTTTTTAATAATTTCAAGTTCTTCTGGGCATGATGAATCTGCTTGTCTCCCATTTTATTCGAATTCATGCTGAGTTCCAATTGTTGAATGCACCAACAAAGCTCGAGTTCGAATTTATTCTCTGCTTCGAGGTTTAAACCACTTGATGATGGCTCGGATGAAGAGATGGGGTTTTGTATTTGATGAGGCAGATGAGAGTTTGTTGTTGCTTTCGGGGGAAATCGTCGACCTCCCTGTGAATAATCATTTTTTTTTAACGACAGAAGAATTAACGAGAAATTGAATTAGGGAAGACAAACTTACGGGTTTTGGTTTCGGTGGCATTTTAATTAATTATGGATTTTAATTCTGCATCAATTGTTGCGTCAATTCACTGTCAACAAATACCACCGGTTGACCATGTGCTTTCTGAACAATACAACCACTCAACACAATCGATAAAAACATTATTCACTTGACATAGTCGACGGCCATTTTGTTTTCCCTTTGGCGACGCCAGGTGGCGCCACACGCACCCTTTGAGGAACTACGGAATGGCGGCTCTCGAATCGAGAACAGAATGCTGACAAGAAAAGGCAAACGACGACAAAGGGTAAAAATTAATTGCAAAACTATGATTATTCCTCTTTTATCAATAAAAATTATGGAATTAATCAAATAAATAATGGCGATCGTCAGATGCATTCTGTTAATCTCGATTTATTACGTACACTCGTGCTGGTATAGAAATATCATAGAAATTCGAAAATTCTTTTATCATTGAAAAATGAAAGAAACTCTGGGTAATACATCTAAACTCAGTTTACTTTCTTTTGAAATAATTTCATTTTTTTTTGTTTTATCTCAATTATTTTCATTCTTTTGTCACAATTTTTTAACATACAATTCTTCGTGTATACACAGGATTAACTTATTATATATATATAACCATATATATAATAAGTGTAACAAATTCAATTTTTCTTCATTTTTTTTTGTTTTTTTTTATACAAACATCCAAAATACGTAAATCGTATTACAGTACGATAATTATGATCTTTTTTTGTCTCTTTATTTCCATGATGTCTAAAAATCATTGATCTTGTTTCATTTAATTCCTAAGTAATTAGATTAATTATATTATTTACAGAAAAACAAAAAAAAAAAAATCATATCTCATCATTTTTATTATTCAATAAACCTCGTTTCGTTTTGCACCTCATTAATTTCTTCTTTTTTTTTTTCATCATACTTTGGTATTAAATGGAAAACAGAAAGAGAAAAACATGAAAAATTGAAAAAACTAAAAAAAAAGAACATAGAATAGCTGTCTTCTTTCGGCTTCCTTAAGTTCACTTGATTCATGTTGCACTCATTAACGATTGCATGTAGCATTAATTATATTACAACGTTATTTACCATTCACGCAATTATCGTATCTACCTTTATTCTCTCGCTCTCTTCTGCCACTTTATCTCGCATTATTCCTTCTTTTACATTTTAATACATCGCAACGTCAATTTACATATTACACTCTTCGATCTTCCATTCCCACCCTCTTATTCCCCAAAAAATAAACAAAACAATTGCCCTGTTTTTTGCATTATTATTATTCACATGAAAAAAACGAAACCAGGAAATAGTGAATTTTTCATATTCTTTCTTTTGATTCTTATTTTCTTTTTTCATCAGAATTTTTAAAACATACGGATTGAAAGGCCTACTATGTACATCTGAGATTAAGTGGATGGCACTACGGACTCCCAGTATCGTGATGCAAGGAATCACTGTCACTCTCTAAATAGGTAACATAACTATCAGTACTATCTGGATGTTGTCCCATGTCAGGACCACCACCGGGATGATGTGGTCCTGGTGGTGGTAATGGTCCACCACCGTCATTCATTGGGCCTCCTAGCATACCAGGTTGTGCTAATTGTGGTGGTGGGCCACCATGAATGTCGTACCCATGCATCTAAGAAGAAAAAAGAGAGATAACATTAAATTTCAATTTTATTGATATATTTGAGATAAACTTCGTTTTCTATTTTAATCAAAATTTACCTGTGACACTAGATGATGGAACGAAGGGGCGTTTGGATCCATCCTGTCGAGATCTGTGTGAAGGGCAAAGTCAGAGAGTGCCTTCCAGGGGGGCTGATATGCCTGAACCTCCAGTGGGGTCATACCAATTGGACTCTCGTGCCTAACTGGACTGCTTGCCACCATTGGAATACCATGCATGCCACCAAACCCGAGTTTCCTCCCGTCCTGAAATGCAGAGTACTTCGTGATGTTAGAGAAATCAATTGAGGGTGAGTCAGGAGGAAGTGAAAGAGTCTTTTGGATGAACTCGACTCATTCCAGTTAATACAATACTCGTAATGAAATTATTCGTTCTACCTTTTCTTGCTGCATCTGCTGTTTCATGGCAATGGTCTTCTTTTTATCTTTGCACCGTTTATTTTGAAACCACACTCTTATGACTCTGGGACTGAGGCCAGTCATTTCCACCAGCTGCTCCTTCATAAGGGCATCGGGTCTTGGATTGGCTGCGTAACACGTTCTCAACGTGTGTAACTGTTTTTCATTTAAAACAGTTCTTACACGAGTTGGTTTACCATCAGAACCACCGCCACCGCTCTTGTGGCCGCTTGGTCCTCGTGCACCAAGTCCAGCTTTGTGTGAGCCACTCTCCGATCCAGAATCTGCGTATAAATGAATGGAAAATAATTAATATAGGGAAAACGACATTGCATTAACTTCTGGAAATATTCTAAGGAGCAATGGAATCTTATTTATCCCCGTTTCATTTACTTCCTTTTTTTCTCATCTTCGCGATGACTAGTATTCCATGAATTACTTTCGCATGTCTAAACGACAGCCATAAATGCAAATGAGACGTTGAGGACGCATCTCTTGGCATAACTTTAGGTTTGAAAATGCAACCAAAAAAGTATAAAAACCAGTCGCTCTTCCAACGTATCTCCAGGTATATGTGTGTAGAGTCACCTTGCTCTTTGGCCATAGGCTTGCGTGCAGACTGCGGAAACCTCGTGTTCGACTATTTACCTTCGGTAAAAACAGAAGTGAAGAACAGGATGGACACAAAAAAAAATGGGGAGTAGAGGAAGAGGGGAATTGTGAAAAATAAGAGGAAAAGAGACGAAAAATTTAAAGAAGTAAATGAAATCCAGGAGGCTTATCTCTCGGTTCTCTTTTTTTCGATGTGGATGTGTGTGTATCCTAACCAAATAGGCGGTCAGAAGGTGAATTTCATGTTTATGAAATAAAGGCAAGAGGTCGAAATGGACCAACAAAAATTTGAGAAAATATTGGGTTCAAGTAAGTTAAATAATTTTTCATTTCTTCCCATTGAAACTAAAAAATTCATCTTTTTTTTTTCTCTCTATTTTTGCAGGTGCATCTATTGCAGAAAAATGCATTGATCAAGTATCTGCATTTTCTCAATTCCTTTGTTTTCGCTTTTCCTCTCATTATATTTGTTGAAAGGAGAAGAAAAAATACTGGCATATGGATTCAAAGTGGATTCCACTCTTGCAGTTGAATCTCGAGTGGTTGGAGCAGCGCGGTGTATTTCGAAAGGAGAACGCACGCGGTACTAGTCTTTGATGTCAAACACCGAATGTCGCTATAGGCAACTTGGTCAAACAGATATACCAAAAAAAAAAGAAGAAGAAACGACGTTTCTCTCAGTAAACTCGAATTCTTCAAGATATCGCTTACAACTCCAAACGTAATCTCAACTATTCTGATATCATAGATTATTATTATTATTATTATTATAAATATTATATTCTTTTTGCGAGTAATTTTATTTGAGTATTGATAATCGATAATGTGTATTTGATTTTTCAGATTAGTCGGCACTTCAAAAGTTAATTCTAATCTCACCGATTGCCTCCAACAAGATTATGAGAAAATTTAATCAAGTGGACTTCAAAGACTCGAAGAAAAGAGTTGTAAAAAAAATGTTACAGCATTTTTTTTAATTGTAACTCCCGTTAATTTTCATCAGAGGAGATGATCCCATTGGAATCTCGGGGAGAGATTGTTATTTTTTTTCGTCAATAAAACGAAAGAATAGAGAAAGAAAGAGGCAAAGTCGCGCGTCCGAGTGTGCTACAGTAGTTGGCAGGTTAGTGTCATATTTGACACCTTCCTTGAGGCAATAAAGACCCCCACAGGACCTCACACAATCTCAATTACCTTCCATCTGCACACGCCTGATGCTGCATATATATAAGGTCGAGGCGAAAGATGAAAATAAAAAAATACGTCTAGATGTCATAAATGAAAGGCACACGTGAATACGGTTAAATAAGCGTAATAAAAATACGCTTGTGGTAGGAGCACCAAGAGAATGAGAGAAAAAAGAATTTTTCGTGCTACCGTATATAACCAGTACGCGTGCATAAACAATTGACTTGTGAATTATGTCTCTTGGAATTTTTTTCCTCTGCGAAACGTCGAGTTTGTGACGGTGCCTCTTCTCTCGGAAGCAACGAGTGAAATGGACGTTCTGATTGAACATTTCGTGATTGCGATTTTCTGATGATTCCATTGGGAAGCTGAGGCGATTTCACCTAGGAATCAAGTGTCAAAATATATTTTTTAGAATTTTCGGAAAATTCGATTTTTTTCACCCAGATTTGAAGGGGTTTACCTTGCCAAAATTTGGAAAAATCACTTTTTTGGCAATATCTCTGGTTCTATAGGACGTAGCGTAAAAATTCCGATTCGAGGTGAAAGGTGAGCTCATTTGCAATGAATTTATGTGGTTCTAAAATTGAAAATACGATTTTTTGAGTGACTTATAGGGCAAAAACTGAAAACCACATGAATCCATCGCAAATCAGCTCACCTTTCATCAGTGAACCCCTTCAAATCTGGGTAAAAAAATCGAATTTTCAAAAAATAAAAAAAATATATATTTTGTCACATGATTTTCATCGGAAATTTCCTCAGCTTTCCAATGGAATCGTCCGAAAGAAGATATCTTCAATATTTTTCTGGATTTCTCGTAATATACAATGTCAAAGTGACCCTGTGTCCATTTTACCCCTTTGTGGCCTTTTTACCCCATCTTCTTCTACATAAAGGGTTGAAAAGTGTGTTATGGGTAACGGGGATCGAAGCTTAAGGGATTTCAATTATCAACACGTAATTACGATATTCACTCTCATCCTAATTCAACATTCACTGACCCTTTTGTTGTTGCTCATGGGATTGTAACTGCCCCTCTCAATTTTTCGGGGAGAATTTACTTGTACAATGGCAATCAACTGGACATAATCCTCGGGTAATTTTCGACGATTAGTGAGACAATGTAAACGTTGAATTAGAATAATTGTGTGAATTTTTTGGAAATTCTCGTGCGAAAAATATCTCACCAGATAAGGAGCCATCATTCGCTTGTAAGTGATGATTATTATTTGTTAATGCAGCATTATTGTTATTTTCATTTCCAGCACCATCAACAGCTCCAGTACAAAATTTTCCACTCTCCAGAATATCGTGATCGTGTCGGCAGAATAGTCCATCGTGTCTCAGTGCAAATTGATCGCCAGTTTCGAGTTTTTTCATGCATGCAGAACACCTGAAGCATTCTTTGTGATATATTTTCGTTTTTGCACGCATCACTAGGTCGTTTTTGTTGAATGATTGACTGCACTTGTCGCATTTCGTTCCGAATAATCTGAAAAAATTAATGCACAGTGTTATTAATCAGACAACTGTATTTTGTACGGAAGTCTATGAATTTTTTTTTAAGTCTGCGCTTTTTTTCGCCAGATGGTGGTGATAGAAAAATAAACTTCTTTACTTTCTTGTCACCCTCAAGGAAAACAATTTTTTCCTCTTTTTTTTTCGGTTTCTCCTGTCAGCCGGATACCAAACGTCTCAGCTTGACTGATCGATTTAAATAAACATTTCCCCGTAAATGTCATTGATTGCTTACTTTAAAAATAATCCCCGTAGATTGTTTATCAACTTTTTGACACTGACGTAATTTTCAAATTTGACAAATATAAAACGGAAAAATCATAACAAACCTTGTGTAATCTCTTTTGCAGTACGTTTTTCCATCTCTCACGAAGCACGTGCATCGTTCATCCAAAAATTGTTGGCATTCAGCGCACTTGAGGCACGCTGCATGCCACTCGAGATCCGGTGCAACCCTCAAGATCCATTGATCGTGGATCCAGCCACCGCAGCCAACGCACAGCGAGCTCTTGACTTCTGCAAAAAGAGGTAACAAACAAATGAGCAATTAAGAATGAAAAAGAAAACAATCTCCTAAAAATAAAAACGAGAGATTAACTCCGGGTTTTCCCCCGTTTTTTTGTTTCGCTTCAACAAAGTAGAAAAATCCCTTCTTAATCAGACGATAATTTTTTCAACAGGAAAAAGAGTTCAAAAATGCAGATCGTTGTCTAGCATTTGGAGTCAAAAGAATGGGCGTGTTCGGGGTAGGCGGCGCAACACAGAGACTTCGAAGAGAGTAAAAAAACGAGAGAGACGAAGAGAGAGAGGGAGAGAGAGAGAAATTGAGCACGGGGAGGCGTTTGACTCCGCCCAGAATCCCAACGGGTTTTCAAGTGTGTATCGAAAGCATCGCGCGAGCGCAGTGACGAGAGAATTACATTTATCTTATTCATTCGAAGGAGAGAATAATAATTATGAAACTGTGAATTTTGAGGTAAGAAAACTAACAACCTCATCGATGCACAGAAGCTACTCTTCTATTGTAGAAATTCTATTTAAATTAATTCTAAGTTGGATTTTTTTTTTTTCAACTTTATCTCTCGAGTTCTGTCGAGTCATTTAATTACCCTTATAATAATAATTATATGTAATTTCGTGCACTCTTTTCATTCTAATCAATTAAGTCTAATTATAAAGTGGAGAAGAGTATTCCCACGTTTATAGATTTTTAACTCCAAAATAATAGGAAAAAAAGTGGACATTAATTATTTTAGTACATTCGTCAATTGCCCGAGTAATTATACGAATTAGTCCCGTTTAATTTATCTCATTTATTCAAATAGTTATAAATAAAGTGCAATTTTATTGCGAATAGTTTGTTATTTACACAAATACGAAAGGAATGAGTCTCAGTACCACCGGCGTTGAGAGGTAAACGCGTGAGATCTTTAGGTTCTCCTCTCTCTCGTTGCACGTTTTACAAGTTAAATCGGCGGGAGGAAACAAGGTGGACTTGCCGCGCGGACACCGGTACACACTCATGAACAAAAAAAGAGATAGAAGGATACTTGGTCAGTGTCAATGAGTTGGAGAGAGAGGAGAAGAGAAGATAGGATTGGAACGGCAAGGTCGGCATTGATCAAAGACGTTAGGACTCGTCCGAGTGCGAGTCCTTAGGTGTACATTTAAGTTTCCACCTTATTTCTTTTTTCCCTTTTCTTTAAATTCAGAAATGAGACAAAGTTCAAATTCATCCGATTAAAGTAAAGGAAAAATGGAAATTTACGGTTTTTTTTTAAATAATTATTTTCTCTTCATGTTATTGTTAAATTAGTTTTCATTGTTTAGAGAAGATTTGATTGAATGTCATTACCACAAATTCGAAGTTATTACGGAGGAAATGTTTGAATAATTTGAAGTGTCTTTGTGTTTGCGTCCTTTCATGAATTTCCTCAATTGTATTTGGATGATAATAGAAATTTCGTAATGGTACGTCTGAGTGAAAACTTTTGATTGATCTGAATAATTGATTATTCAATGATTATTGGGGAATTTTTGCCCCTGCAAAAATGGAGACTGCAAGATAAATGGGAGGAAGAATTGAAGGAAAAGGTGGAGGAGATGGGGAGCTAGTCTGTTGAGCCGGCGCGTAGCCGCGTGTTGTCAGGGTTGTGTTTGGTTGGCAGTTCAGAAGCGCCGACTCGTTGTCCCACGCGTTCCACCGGTATTTCATTAACACCTAAGCTAATTATTTTCCATTCTCAGTTCTATTTATTCTCTTTTTCTTTTTCAGATTCATCGATTCGTGAAATCCCTGGAACAAGCACTTGAGAATGGGAATTAAATAAAAACAAAGGTAGAAATTGATTTCTGCATGATTTTTTTGTCCACCGGTTTATTGACTCCGAGACGTGCCCATGTGGGCCTCCCACTGCGATCAAGATGAGAGGACAGTATCGCGACACGATCAGGTGAGACCGAGCGGCAACTACTACCGTTGATTCTCATCGATAAAGATCAAAAAATTTCTTTAATCACTCTGCGTACTCATTTGTCAATGAAACGAGATGAGAATGAATTTATTACTGTGTCGGTATTCATTCATTTCCGTTGTGAATTTCCGAAGATACTTGAGCCTCGTCTAGGAAACCGTCGTGTCAAAAAACGGAGGAGGGGGATAAAGATAGTGGCTTGAAGAACACGAGGACGAGGAGATTAAAGAGAAAAATAAACTAAAAAAGTCAAAATCCTCAAAGATTGAGCCCCAGAGGCCAAACGAGGCCTCATGTTCTAAAAAAGAGTATATAACATGAAGACGCGGGGAGAGAGACTCTTTTCGAAAACTACTTCGAAAAACTGACTCACGAATTAGAACCTGCTCTTTGGCGACGTCGGGGCGCCAGTTTCGACGCACAGGAATGCCGCCGCGCTGATAAAAGCCACCATCCAACACCTACATAAATTTCTGTCCTCGTAAGGGGGATAACGGACGTGTGGGAAAGGGGAGGTGGAGGAGGAGACTTGGTTCATTTGGGTGCTTTAGTGCGATACAAGTCCTAAACTTAGACATTTCGATGCTACTCTTTATTCATTTATTTTGCACGAGTCGTCAGGGGTATATCAATCACTTTGTTATCATGGATTCAGGGAATTTGGTAATTAAAAGGAGGATGAATTTATACGGCTGATACGATTCCATTAAAAAATGCCCCGAAGAGTCGTTCCGTGAAGCGCATGAAATTATATTTGCTTTTCCAATTTTGAGGGAGAGAAATTGGGCCCTCAAGAGTCACTCGGAGATGACCGCAGTGGTGAGGAAAATGTCTCTTTATTTATTGGGGCTTCTCCCAAAAACGTAAACTCTTGAGGTTGACAGGGCCCCTTTTTCGCTCCCCCCTCTTACTGTCCTATGCAACCCCCCACCATTTGATGCCGGAAAAAGTCCAGAAGGCGCCTGACCGGCTGTACCTCAACTCGTAACACAGCGATTGTAAAACCCGAAGTATCTCGTGTCGTCGGGGGCCACTGGCGCCAGTATTATTTCCACCATAGAACGTTATACGTCTACCAAAACCAATGGGCCCACCCCTCACTATATCTATAATCATTAGTGTCCCTGTTTCCCGTTTCAATGAACAAGAGGAAGAGACGAGAAAAAAAAAATGAGAGAAACATCACTGTCCTATTGGGCAAAGGTATATGATACCGTAGATATTGGTGATTGCGTTCGAGGGACTATCGTAAAAACGACCAATAAATCATCGAGTTTACCCAAAAATTTGTCGTAAATATTTATTTGCCTCTGTACACCCCCGGATTGATTTCAATAGCACTGATTATTTGAGTAACTCATTTAAACTATTAAAAATTCATTACTCATCCAATTGTAGAGTTAAAAAAAAAATTCAAATTTATTTTTAACTATTCCCCAATTTTCTCACCGAATTAACGAAAACAATGGGACATGAGTGAGTGACTTTGGCATTCTTGCGGACACGTAGGAATCATGTGAAATTGGAGTTCGATGAAATTTACGGGAGTCGAAGGAGAGGGGGGCAAGATAACTTGTCTCCAGTGATGCGGATCTTGGGGATAGTGGAAAAAGGAATGGCAGAAAGCGGGAGTAGGCCTAATTCAATTGCAGGCCGCCGCTCCGCAAACACTCATGATAATTCAATCGAGTTGTGCACCCTAGCGTCCCACACGGGGGAGACTTATTTCTTTTCTCCTTGTCTCACGTATCCACGCGCCCATTTCCCTTCTTCCTGTCTCTCTTCTTTCTTTTCATACATTATATTTGCTTGGATCATTGCCGACGGGTTTTTCACCAATGTTTGTGTGTGTGTATTCTATCGGGCCACAGTCAAGGCACATGAGAGAATAAAAATGGGGGGGAAAGAGGGGAGGGAGTTAAAGTATTTCGTAATCCAGTGATGAGAACATCTGCAGTAATCGGGTGATGATGATAATGTGTGCACGAGGAAATTAATGAAAATAGAATAATAATGCATATTGAATTGCGCTCGAGTTTCCAGGCAAATAATTAATGTAATTAAATTAAATAAATGATGAATAATTTGAGGCTGAGGATAAATCATAGGTGAGACGAATTAAACACGGTTTATGTCACACTTGACGTGTAATTGATGTACCTTCCATTCGCTTTATATTACTATCGAGAAATTTCAATTCACTGACAGTTAATCGATCTGCTCTGTCATATTCTAATAATTTTCAATGAATTATTGAGAATACTGTCAATGAGAATGTAATTTATTTAATTCCCAATCTTTGGAATTAATTTCAATGGATTTTAGGGATTCTTTGAGATTTAATTAGGGTATTTTGATTAGTGTATACGTACTTTGTGAAATTGGGTCAATTGGCTCGTCCTGCACTTTAATTGGCGATATTTTTAGACTCCTGGGTGGACCTTGAAGGCCAATGTGTCCGGGCCCTCCGATTGGACCCGTTCTCTGCATTACGCTGGAGCCCCCTATTTTTGCGTACTTGAGACGACGCCAAGCGTCGATCACTTTTATTATTATTTTATTTATTTAGAAGGGTTCAAGTACGCTGTCTCTTCTCCAGAGTAATGACACTTCACTCGAAATTAGAGCGTCAATATTCTTCTCATTTTTTAATCGTCATGCCTCTCTCTCTCAATACTTCACTTTCAGGGATACAAATATCCCAATAATCATCCACAAATTATTAATTAAAGTGGAGGAAAAGTTATCTCATACGGTTGTTATTATTCTCAGGGAAACTATAACTCGATGCAATCATCATTAATAAAAAATCATGATGATTGTATCAATTAGTTTCAGTATAATTTAATTAAACTGTCATCTCAATTCCATCATAATCCATCAGGTAAATTCGTCTCTCTGTGTATTACACATTTAGCATCGAGTCTCACAACATAATTAACACTTTTAATTACACAAGTTGAATTTTAATAAACAATTAATCACTATTTATTGAACATTGAATTTTAATTCTATAAAAAAATCATTGTATTCTCTTAAATCCACGATTTGAAAATTCAACATGGCCGATTGGTGAATTGTCAGTTTACTATTTTAATTCTCAAATGCAGTTGGAGGGAAAATTTTTGAAATTTAAAAAATTCACAGAATTTAAAAGAATCAGAATGAAAATTTAAATGAACGAAAAAACAGGGGAATTAAAATTTTAAAATGAACAAAAAAAATAGAAGAGCTTCTTCCTTTTTGTATTATTTTCTTCTTTTTTTTTCTTGTATTGAGCAACCCCGACGATGTTGACGACGCGGGGCCCAAAGAGGCACTGACTATTACTCGGATTCTCCCCTCGCACAATTTCTTCTTTCTCACTCACGCATTTTCCCCCACCACTTTGACTCCACTACCAACGGAAACATTTCTCGTCTCGTGGTTCACTCTACCCTTCATAGTTATAACGTTTAAGCTTGCCTCTGTCTCTATTCCCATCTCTCTCTGTCTCTCCTGCTCCACCTAGCTGCTCTCTCACAGGGAAAAAACGAGGAACAAGAGACTCGGGGCTTCCCCCCTTTCGTACTGTGTGTACAACTGTACCTCCACGCCTCCTCTGTATCCCATTGGATCCTACACCAGATACGCCAACAAAATGGCCGACACCCTAATCGATTCCCACTACCACCTTCATCCACCTCCACATCCACCTACAACTCCGTACGATGGGTAACGCACGTTTTATTTTCAATTTCTTTCTTCGATATTTTCTTCTTTTTCCCTCACATTTGACTTTGCCATGAATTTTTACGTTTTTTATTCTTATTTTCTCCTATTTTATTGCACTCCTCTGGAGTCTGAATCGATTGCCAGATTTTTTTTTAACCCCTGCATCATCTGATTCCGGAATATTTTAGTTTGAAAATTTTCGTTTGGATAAACGTCGGGCTTTCACAAATTGTTTGTTAAACTATTTTTCAAGAGTTTGATTGAAATTCTGCCAGTGAATTTAATTGTTATCGTGGATAATATATGTAACGAAAATATTGGCGCACGAGGCATGAGTGTTGATGGTATTAAGTGATGTTTGGAGTAAATCTGAGCTTTTTTTTAGATTATTTGATCCTCAATGATTATTACTCGTGAAATAATTTATATAAAAATTCATTTAATTCCTTATTTTCTAATACATCTGTTTCTAATTTTCCATTCTAACCAAACACCTCTCGGTAAATGTGTACAGAGGTTTTAAAAATCACGCACGGTTGACTCAAGACTCCCTAATCCAGCGAGAAAGCACACACCTTTTTCCTCCACTTGGACAAAATCTGTATTAAGAATATGCCCTTTTACCAAATCAAGCAAACTAAACCCCCGAGGATTGCTCTTTTTTTTCCTCACGTCCAAGAAAAACTGAAAAAACCTCCATTCACAAATTTCCCCTTTGTCCCTCGGCAAAAAAAACACGTACTTAAGCTCCACGCAACACTCCTCACTGACTCTCAATGGACTTGCACGAGATCCCAAAGTATTTAAGGACAGGAGAGAAAAAATTGGAGCAAGAAGTGAAGATGCTACCGGAGGAAGGCTCTTACATAGAGGCAAAAAGAGAAGTGCGCCGACAAAGATATTAGGGGCTACCAGATGCTCTCTCGATGAAGTGCTCCGGATTTTGATACTTGAACAGCCAGTAGCCAAATCAATCGCCAGAGTTTCCCGGAGACTATGAATTTAAGGAGAATTCTTCTGTTTAACATTTCCATGGGCTTTTAATCCTTCGGGAATTCCCCGGCGCGTCTTCGAGGCAGCGCGGGAAGTTCAAATGGAGACTGAGGGGATTAAAGTGAAACGCCCAAAATTCACAGACTCTTTAATTGTTATTATACTAATGATAAAAATACGTTTAAGACATAATTAGAGTACTCATTGATTCCACGTAATGTTCGCTCTCACTCGGGGAAAAAACCAAGGCTAAAAATCTTATGAGATAAGCCGAGGAATATTACGTGAAGATAGAGCAAAACGTCAAGGGTTTTTCTACTATTTTCCTTTCTTCTGTTTGTCGAGTTTTTCCCGTGTTAAAAATAAGACCGAGGATAATCCGTACACCTGCGTGTGTCCTAATCCAGAGGCGTCTTCGACTTAGGCTTCCGCTCCGATTCGCTCGCCAAGAGACAAAAAAATCATGGCGATCGTCATCGATAAGAACGACCTTCTCATCGAGACCTACGTCAAAAAAATTAACACTGATAACTATTATTTTCACTAAACTACTATTTGAGTCTCGAATAAGGAAAATTTCACGACAATTTCACAGTTTATGCGCGTGATTCAGTGTCAGGTAAACTCGTAAATCATTCAGTCACCGCCAAAGGCACAAATGCACCCGCAATGTTTTGATCTCTTCTCTCTCTCTCTCTCTCTCGTGGATGAAAATCCGTAATTCCCCGACAATTTTATATTCCTCCACTCTTTTTTCCACTCGATTTTTTTTAACATGAAAAAAGACCATTTCAGCCTCCACATCCTTTTAGCAAAAATACCATATATATTTTTTTTCCACATTTCAACTCAAATATGAGCTTTTGTTTGAAGATGAAAAAGATGTAATGGATACTGAGTTTTTGATGGCGCCAGGCTTTACGATCTCAGTGGTAGTATCCGTCGGGGGACAGTTCCTACCTAAGTACCTTCAAAAGAATTTTTACAGCATTTTTCAGTTACTCCCTCCTTTTTTTCCTCTTTCCTTCTCTCTCTCTCTCTAAATGAATCACCATTTACGTGAACCAGGGGACAAGCATTTCTCCATTGTTAATCATATAGCGATAAGGCGATTGCTCAAAGAGGATCGAGTCAATCAGCGGCATTCAGTTGATACTTGATAAATCGTCGAGAAAACAAAACATCAGACGACTTCACCATCTCAACTATTCATCCGTAATTTATACACATTATATTAGCCATGAAAAAAAATAAAATAAATATGAAAAGTTCTTGAGAAGGTAACTGTGTATTCGTGTGTGGAATACCAGAGACTTTCATATATCCTCTTTTCTCTCCACATAATACTGGAATACCTTTACCCACTGGCAGTCTCTCTCCTATATACGTTGAAAATCGCTCCAACGTGTATTAAAGCGACCAAAGCGTGCGCGCCAGTGGCGACGCACTCTCCTCTCCGGTTGCCCCGTTATCTCGGCACCATCTAGCTGGGCTAAAAGCTTCTCCCCATCAACCTCCTCAGCGTTTCTTCCCCTTTTATCCTTTTTTTTATCCTCCTCTGCCCATTCTCTTGTTCTCTAGTTCATTCGTCCTATTTTTTGATTCTTAGTTTTTTTTCTTTTTTTTTTCATTCTGGAGAAGAGCAAAAGACGGAGACTCCTTTACACTCATTGCTGAACATCCTCGATAAAACTCTCGCTTCCAATTGTTTTTGGAGTTGAAAAAGGGGGAGGCTTCTTCGACTATCCAATGACAATGTTCCGGACATGTTTAACTTGTTAACAGTATTTTTTTTTTATTTAAATAGGAATGTTGGGGGATTATTTGGGAGTTATGTGATTGTTGCGTGATCTTTGATGGGAGGAATTGGGAAATTCATTAGTTTAATTTAGGTTTTTTTTTAAATTAATGTGTATGGAGTTGCAAGGGGTGTCAGCCAAGCCCGGGAAAGGCCCGAGGATCGATACCGCACGTCCGCGCAAGTCCACGAGACAGGCATTGGTCTCCAATCTCCACGTGTTTCAGAGAATAAAATGAAAATAAAAGGGAAAAAAATGTGCGGGGGTTTTTTTAGTTTTAGTTACTCTCTCTCTGTACGGTTAAAAATGAAATTATCTGGGGGATAGTGGAGAGTAAAGTAGAGAAGGTAATTTTATTTTTGGAATTTATTGAGAATATTTTCGATTTAGATGTGATGAAGAGTAAAGTTATACTTGGGTACTCGAGAATTCTCATAATTCGATTGAAATACATTTTTTATTATTGGATCAAAGTTTAATTTAATGAAGATACTCTAATTATACATTTTTAATTTGAATTATTACGATTTATTATTTTTTTTAGGGGAAATTCGAGTTTGTTTATGAATCGTTTGATTAATCGGAATTTATTTATTATTTAAAAAATTACTGTTTTCATGTTTTTTTTTTTTTTTCTTTTTTCGGTCGTGTGAAAGAGAAATAAAAACGTGGAGATGCCGGCAATCTTTTGATCTGTTTCTGAATGCATTGGAATCACGAGCCACAAGACACACCTGCATTCTGCCACTGAGGCATGTGTCAAGAGTTACAACGGGTCTATTTACAATAGAATCGTGGAGAGGGGGTTAACATCGGGGTGTGCCCCTTTTTTCAGACGTATCAGACTACAAAGTTCCTTCATACAAAGATTCCTAAAGATTAAAACCCTCGCGGAATGTCTTTTGATGAATTTCAACGTTTTTTATTCATTTTAAAGTGACAGATGAGTTCTCGAGATTAAACTGCGAATATCTCGAGAACCATTGGGTTTATGAGAATTCATGAAGAGACCTTTTTTGTAGCCCATGAAATTCTCTACAAAAAAGGTCTCTTGACATTTTCCTCTAAACCCACTCGTTTCCGAAATATTCACCTGTTAAAGTCTACGACGTCGTTGAAACGTTATTTTTCATAATTTCGTGACTATTTTGTGTTGAAACGTAAGGAAAGTGACGTTTCCTTCATAAAAATTCATGATTCCACATATTCCACTTTACAAGAGCACCAATAACTATCTAGATCTCTCAAATCAATAATATTAAATTGAAAACTCAAAAAAATTCATTACTTACTCGAAAAATCGTGAAAAAAAAAAACGAAATTAATTGAATTAAAAATATCCGTAATATTCACCGGAAATAAGCTTCATGAATTTACGATGAAATTTCCATTATCCTAGACTAATGGAGAATAGCAATTGATAATGGATTATCTCCTCATGATTTCCGTTAATTCAATATTCCATTGGATTATTTTGATGTCATAATCGAAATATCCTGAGCTAATCAGATCCCCATGAATGGAATTTATTTCTCTTTTTCACTCCATCGAATGGCGAATTACAGGCCAATAAATGCCAGTAAAAAAAAAACGAACATCTTCCCATCAATTTTGAAAGTTGATAAAAAAATTCAACGCGTCATTGGTGGGACGAGCATTGGGGATTAAAAAACCGAGAAGAAATAAAAAATAAAAGGAATGAGAAAGAGGTAGATCCGGTAGCTGATTTAGACACGCATTGGGTTGCGATGCCCAACGGGGCCCTGTCATTATAAAAGAGCCGGTTCAGGCCATTTAAGTAACTATCCGAGTGTCGTTGTTTTCGAGTGTTCATTGGTGCACGTTTATGAATTTAGTAGACTACTGAATCTATTGTTTTTTTTCCCATTAATTCCATTTTTATTATAATTTAATTGACAAGTCACCTTTATTTCATCATTAGTTTTTGGTAAATATCTCGGAAACTAAGAGAGATAGAGAATTTTTTATAGATACCTTTTTTGTAGAGGATTTGAAGGACTACAAAAAAGGTTATTATGAAAATATCTCTATCTCGCTTAATTTCCGAGATATCTTCAAAATACTGATGATTAAATAAATTCAAGTAGTCTGAAAAATTTAGAGGAAATTAATGGATTTTCTTTCGTTGTTTTTATGTTTTTTTTTGACACTCAAAAACGTGCAAAAGACATTGTCTTGCCTCTCACTAAATAAGAACACACGGATGCGTCGGATAATTTAAATAAATGGGCAAAAGTGGCGTGGCCAAAGTCAATGCGTATATCGCGTGCACCAGTGACTAATTGACCGCAGAACTTGTGCAGTATAACGTAGATTAAAAAAATGAGGGTGGAAAATATATTAAAGGGGGAAAGGATGACCAGCGGGCACGAGAAGGGGATGGTCTAGTTTCTCCGTACAAAACGCCCCATCATCACGCGAATCCCACTTAATTACGTAAAATAATTCGTAATTTCGCAACTTTTGTGTTCACTTATTTCACCGATTATTTATCCGTAAAATTAGCATTAACACAGGCCTGTATTATCACATTAGTTATATCGGAGCAAGTTTATTATCGAGATATATTTATTTTCACTAACGGCACGTGCCAGTACTTTATCTCGTATCTCTGTACCAACTGTTAATATTTATGGACTACTGTGTTTGTTATGTATTAGTGAACGAAGTAGAGGTTTGCGATTATTTTTAATAATTCAGTAAACATGAGTTTATGAATTTTATCTCATAATTTTTTCATGAAAACTTTTTTTTTTTTTTAATCTCAAAGAAGTTTGATGCATTCTTTTTCTGAAACATTGTTAACACGATTTTAAAACCCAAAACTTGCGTTCTCATAAAATCAAATAATAATAAACATTTTCTACTCTACTTCATAAAAATACCGAGTTACTCATAAAGCCATCAATGAGGCGCATCTCGAAACCCCAAAGAACTCAAGTGGCATCGTAAAAAATTGAGATATGTTGAGACAGAGAGAAAAGTTTAAATAAAAATAAGAAATAATTGAGTGGGACACAAGGGGGGCACGTGAGTCGTTCAACAGCTGGCTACCTCGGCCATATGGCTTCTTCATCGTCTCCTCAGCTCTCACCCCTCCTCTCACAATGCCACCCCCGCGTGTATGTGCATCCGATAAGAGATTGTGACAGCGATAAGTGTGAGCCTCCTTCTCTATTAAAAAATTTACGAGTGTTTGTTGTGTATGCTTCCTGGCCTCTGTCAATACACACGAAACACAAATCCCGAAGTTATTTTCTCCCTTTTCACTTTTGTGGAATTGAGCCGACTAATTTTACGGTGCAAGGCCATTTCAAATGTCTTTTCTCTTATTTTTTTCAATTTAGTTTTTCTTTTCAACCATATGAATCACTCGAAATTGAGGCAAAACAAACGGTTATAATAAATTACATAGTTTTAATCACAATCGGAAGGGTCACTTAAATTTACAGGAAAGCTTCTGTACATTCGGGGGAACATAAATATTTTCCACTACAATGGTTTAAATAGAGTCCGGAGCTCTCTCTGCTCTTTTTCCTCTTCTTTTCCTCGAGTGGCCACGTGAGACCCCAAGTGACCGCTCTTTTCTTCCTCAGTACACAGTAGTGGACCAACGCCGGAAGGAGAATTTCACTTTCTTCCGGCCACGCGACCCACAATGCCAATTAATTCACTTACTCTTCATTCTAATGATTTTTACTTGGATAAAATCTTTTCCACTAATTTTTTTCAATAATTCTTCGTACATTGCACTGACCATTCTCGGGAATTACTCCCGGGGGGGAAGAAACGGTGACGATTAGAGGGGGAGACTTTTGGGGGGCTCGTGGAAAACAACACTCGTAGTTTCGCGAGATGCCGCGGTCACGTGGCTCGATACGGAGGTTTTTCAAATTCATTGTCACCGGCACGTGACCTCCAATCAACTCTGCATTGTTGTCACACTGACTTTAGACGGATATTCTTTGAGCCAAGTGTCAAGTGAGAATGAATGTGAATTTTGAAATTGGATTATTTTTTTTTGAGTATTCTCAGGGGTAAAATGGACACGAATTTTTCCGAATAAATTCCCTGAATTTATGGAGAATGTTTAAATTCAAGAGAATAATAATTCTGTACATTTTCTTCTCACTCATTTGTGATTGCGGTTGAGTTACATTCTTCGATAGGCAGCAGGCAACTGTCAAATGACGCGTGGCGATATAGTGCTAGCCACGCGACGCCTAATTTACAGTACCATGACGTCACGTGTCGCACACACGGATACGGATGTAACCCCGTCGATAAAATCCCCGCATAAAAAAAAAAAGGAGAGAAATAGAATGAAAACGAGACTCCATGCAAGTTCCTCAATCTACCCATAAACACATCCCACTTATTCCACACTCTTGTACTAACATATTTTGTGGTCATCTATTTTTCAACACAATGAACACTTTATCGCGCACATACGATCGCCTCTTTCTTTTTTTCCTCTTTTTTTTCTATTATTATTCGTAATGTTTTGTGATGTTACGAGAGTATTTCCGGTGGTGCGCGTGCACAGTGAATAATTAGCCAATTGTCCCGTGTGCGGTACCGCAAGAACCGGAACTTTACTATCAATATTTTCATCCGCAATGCCACGCCTACGAGACTCCTCTTTTTTTTTTCCCCCCGATCTTCCGGTTTTTTCGTGGGCAACTGATGGAGGTTTTTCCATTGTTGCCTCTCATTTGTCAAATCAAAACTAAAATTCAAGCGAATAAAATGGTTTTATCGAAATAATTGCAGATGAAAATTTGAGAATAGAGAAAAATCCCACGGTTCATAAAAATGGATACAAGTTACCCACAAAATGTCACCCGAACTATTATATCTCCGTTCACAATGAGCCACCCCCGCGTTTTCCCATCGTTTTATTCTTCCCCGAGAAATCGAGCCCATCGTCATCGATCCCAAATTGTAAACACTCAACCGTAATACAGACGTCTGTCTCTTTTTCCCAAGGAAAAAAAAAAACGAACCTAATGAGTGAAATGTACGTCAATCACTTGTCACAATATCACACATAATTCTCCTCTGAAAAGAAAACTCAAAAAAAAATTCCTTCTCAATCTTAAATCCCAAGTCTCTCGAATTAGTAGCTGCGGAGAGTGTGACCGTGAGCGATGCAAGATAATGAAAGAAAACGGCATGTAGCTGATGCTACAGATCTTCAGATTAGCTCCTTTAGAAAAAACCAAATGGAAGATGTGAGAAAAAAAAAAGGAACAAACTCGCCGAATGACTCGGCGTTTTATTTAACCCTCCCCCTCCCACCTGAATCCATAAAAAAACCAACCACAACTAAATCTAAACTCTTCCCACGAATTCAATTGTATCTCCACTTGCATGAAAATATCTCAAAACTTAATCGAGATATCGTAATCCTTATTTCCCCAGAATTCAATATCATTAAAAATAGTTCATAAAATCCTCCTAAAACATTACAAATGCCTTTGTAAGAGCCAAAGTGCCAGCACTCGGCTTTGATTAGTGTCGAAATGTGAATTCAGTTATTTCCACCAGAAAACCCCTTCTCTCCTTCACCCAAAGAGAAAGGCTACTACGTCACAGAGAGAGGACGCTATCAAAGTAAGGGTGAGCCCGAAGTGACTACCCCCTCTCTCCCTTTCTCCAAAGACCGAAGAGAGAGGGGAGCTCGTGATAATGAATTCGATTTGGGCGTTTCGTAAAAGCGCAACGAGATGCATCGCGGCATTCACAGGAGTCCCTGAGTGTAAAGTGGCGATGGAAGGGGGGGAGGAGAGGGTGGACCTGGCAAACTCGGCTACAGTGATACAGTAATATCAAGCACTTAGCTTGAGAATGTATCAGAGTGGGTGAGACACTGGTGCAGTCCCCTTTCATTATTATTCTTGGGCCTACATACGTAATGTAATAATCGTTCGTGTATACAGGCCATATGGCTCCTAGGATTCAATGTAACAAGTGTGTATAGAGAAACTAAACCCGAATGAGAGAGGGGGGGGGGGGGCGATGGATTCTGATTAAATCAGCATTAGAGGTATAAGAAGGGACTGGGAGAACGACAATGACACCAAATGTCGAGTGAAGAATCTACGTTTGAATTCTAGGCACAATGATCACCCTCACTGGGACCTGATGCCAATGAATAATAGAAACAAGTGTAGGATCAATTGCACGTTTCTCCTTTGATGCTTTTTTCCCTCTTTTTCCATGCACTCGATAAGACAAAGAGCTTTACTTTTGCTCACAGCATTGACTCATCGGGTAAACGGGAGAATTGGGCAAATATTTGGCGTTAATTCGAGTTATCTCAGTTACGATTAAATCATAAATATTGATCCAGATCCAACAGAACATTTATTCGTCCACGTCAAGGAGCGAATTCGGTGTGTAATAACGCCGCGTGCCAAGCCGATCGCCGTTTCCATATCCCATGGGAGTGTCTGGGGCCACTACCCACTATCAACTCACTCTGGGAGAGCTCTCTTCTCTACGTGTATTTGCTCAACGATGATTGCGGTTAATTACGACCGCCAGAAGTGGAAACAAACGGGTCAATCCAGTGGGACAATGTCGAGGGATAGATGGGAATTGGAAGATGCTTTCAATTTTTATAAATTACACTAATTTCCTACATTTTTCGACGATCATGAAGCTCACAGACAAATTACCTGTATTTCATCATTAGTTTTCGTTAAATATCTCGGAAACTAAGAGAGATAGAGAATTTTTTATAGATACCTTTTTTGTAGAGGATTTCAAGGGCTACAAAAAAGGTCATTATGAAAATATCTTTATCTCGTTTAATTCCCGAGATATCTTCAAGAAACTGATGATTGAATAAATTCAAGTTGTCTGAAAATTTCAGTTTCATCAATAAAACCAGAGAGAAGAGACTCTCGATGATGCCACTAAATGGAAGACCCCCCGCAGTTGAGACAATCAATCAGCTGATCACTCGACCTTAACTGTGTCCACATTGTGCAGAAGGGGCCAAAGGGTGTATTACCACTGACTTACGACTCGTCCTCGACTGTCAGCAGACCGCGCGTATTCATAACGTTTTTTTCTTTCTCTCTTTTCCCTCCACTCTGTTTTGTTCCGGGGGCACTGAGGGGCGCGAGAGCTATGAAATAAAATAACACACTCGCCTCTGCACACCCCCCTGTCCACCCAACGAAACGTTACCCATCTGGTTACTCTATCTCCTGTGTCCAGTAACTAGATTTTTTCCTCCCTTTTATGTTTCAATGTTCACTATATTCCTGGCGTTTGATTCAAAAATTTATGACGTAAAAAAAAGGAAGAAATATGGGAAAAAAATCGGATGATTCTTTCCTTTTTTTTCAAGGTGACGTGGATGTATTCCCATTTGGCCGCACCAAGAGTGTATACATTTGAGGGAAAAGGAAATAAAGGAAGGAAAAAATAAAGGAGAGGGCTTTTCAGTGCGTGGTGAGAGTGAGAAGAGCTTCTTTCTCTCCCTTTAGCGTCGGTGAACCCTCCTCCCGTGACCGGCGCGACACAGATATGCTTTTAGTGGCCGTGAGGTAGGGGGATCTATTGCGAAAACCAGGGGGGGATGGAAAGCGGGAGTATATTCAGAGAGAAAAAGAGGCGAAGAATTTTCCCCGTATGTACATAAACGTTTCTGCTGAGCACTCGTGATTCTCAGTCTCTTTTATTTTATCCCATCGTTTTTGGAGATAGTACAAAGCATTTGGGGATTTTTCTTCATCCCCGATTTTAGGATTCTTTCTTATCCACAAAGTCTCTTTCTCCTTTTCATTCCAATACAAATTCCTCAACACTTCCGAATAATGATAATGACTGGAGTGATTGAGTGTCGCGTGACCATTAGACGATCAGAATAGAGAAAAATGAAGACTTCCTTACCGAGGGAAATCGCTCGAAATTTAAAGGCCGAAAAACCACCGGATATGTATTCCAAGGACCCCAGATAATGGTGATGGCTCTTCGTCTGGCTCGAAGAATGGGAGAGAGAAGGATAGTGCGTTGTTGAGGGAATGAGGAAGGGAGTCCCTTCGACAAATTAACACGACACAGGGTGACTCATTCTGTCTCTCTCTGCCATTGTCCCATTTTAGTTCACATTCTTTTTCCATTTGGCTTCTCCGCGATTTGCGGGAGAGTGCAAGAGGGTAAGAAGTCGTGTTCCAACTACTGTTCAATGTTGAAATTTTTGATTTGCAGATTATAACTCGTAGTGATTCATCGGTTTGGAAAAAACACTTCCGGAGGGGCATTTCTGGCTTTTAAGAAATTTGCGTTTTTTATGAAGCGATTTGGCGGGAGGAAATTGGAGGAAAAAAAGGAGGAAAAACCTGTGGAGTTAAAGTTGATGGAGAGCTTTGGGGAAATCGTGTGGGATTCAACCGGAAGCTCTTATTGTTTTACAAGTTTAGTTTGAGAGGAGGCTCGGGGAGAAATGACCAGGTCCCCGACGGTGATTCGATTGCGATGGCCAATCGTACCATGGCGACTCTTTACGAGGTCGACCCTCGTCGAGTTGTCTTCCGGAAACCCGCGGATCCTCGGTCACATTCCTTTTTTTTCTCTTTAACTTGACATTTCCTGAGGAGACGAATGGGGAATGTGGAGATAAGGATGACTCAAAACTTGAGGAATTCATCACAAATAAAAAAAGTTTAAAATTGGATATTACGAGAAATCAAGAGAAATATTGGAGATATTCTTTCTTCTGACGATTCCATTGGAAAGCTGAGGAAATTTCCGATGGAAATCATGTGCCAAAATGTTTTTTTTCAATTTTTTGAAAATTCGATTTTTTCTCCCGGATTTTAAGGGGTTTACCTTGGAAAAATTTGAAAAAATCACGTTTTTGGGAATATCTCTGGTTCTATTGGTCGTATTGTAAAAATTCCGATTCGAGGTGAAAGGCGAGCTCTTTGCGATGAATTTATGTGGTTCTAAAATTAAAAATACGATTTTTTGAGTGACTTATAGTGGAAAAACTGATTTTCATAAAACACACCATAAGTATATTAAAAAATCGTACTTTTAATTTGAGAACCACATAAATTCATCGCAAATGAGCTCACCTTTCACCTCGAATCGGGATTTTTGAGCTACGACCAATAGAACCAGAGATATTGCCAAAAAAGTGATTTTTTCAAATTTTTCCAAGGTAAACCCCTTCAAATCTGGGTGAAAAAAATCGAATTTTTCAAAAATCCAAAAAAATCCATTTTGTCACTTGATTCCTCTGTAAAATCGTCTCAGCTTTTCAATGGAATCATCAGAAAATCTCTATCTCCAACCGTTCAATCAGAAAGCCCATTTTACCCCAATTCCCCCTAAAAATAATAAGACTATAATAACAATAATAAAAGCGCCGAGAATCTCTAATTATGGGAGACAATTTCCCGGAAGTCCCCGGAAGTCTTGACGGAGGTGAATTAATAATATCTGATGATTTCTCATAAAAAAAAAAAACCTCTTGATTAAGAATTTATCTCCGTACAAATAGTACAATGCAGAAGGGGCGTGTTTAATATTTCTGCTTTCTCTATTATCGTCAATGAACGCTTGACCTATTGTCTCTCTCTCTCTCTCTCTCTCTTTTTCTGAGTATTTCATTTTTTTCCCCATTTCCAAAGAATTCCCCATCGGTACCTCCCACGTAATTCGCGTGTGCAGAGTGAAATTTTCAATTGCCATTGGGTCCTTTCATAAGCCTCCTTCTTTCTTCAACGGTGACAATGCTTGGAGCATGGAAATAGAGTTGGAGAGTGTTGGTGAAGAGAAACCATGGATGCCCCGACAATGCGACAGCAATCATGTGCCGCGCCCCTGTCAGCGGGACACGCACTTTTTTTTTTTTATCAATGTATACGTGAACGCTTTCTTCCACCTCTTGACTCTATTTTTTCTCCTTCATTATTACTTTCCATTCATTCCTTTTTTTTCCCTAAAATAAACGCAAGAAACATTGAGAAAGAGCCCAACAAATTCCCCGAGAACTTGAACTTAAAGAGAAAAAAAAAAGGGGGGAGACGTGTTTATTATATTTTTAATCCCTCGGGTGAAGATGTCAGTAATTAAGTGAGAAAATTCATTAAACTAGACACGAGAAAAACGTCAAAATGAGATGTAAACAAACATTGCATCTGCACGTAGTGACATATCGAGACGATGCATTCTCTGGTTAATTCATTGGGGACCTCTGAGGGAGGAGGAGACAGGAGGGCACGATGTTTGCCCGAGGATGCTTCGGTTAGGGGGATGAACTGCAAACAACGATCGAGTTTCGGTGGCTGCCAGGGGGCCTTGGAGTGTATTCACCGTGGCTCTTTAAACCCAGTGACGCTAGGCCAAATGGCGTAGATGTGTTTTGAGTAAGAGGAGAAACGATCGGCGCCCTTTTTCGGATAGGCACTCTCCCAGCGGGCTAAAGGGTGCAGAGAGAGATGCTTGGGGAAACAGATCCGATTTCAAGTCAATGAAACCGCCCGATGCTCATCGCTGGTTAAACATAGACATTTTTTTATTCCCTTCCATTTGCCTCGATCATGAATTAAAAAAAGAAACATCGATTTCAGGGAAATGAGGAGAGAAAGAAGGGATCCAATGTGCTGACGTGCGGATGCATCGAGATGTAACACGAAAAGAAAATAAAAGGCTAACGTAAATGTACGTACACGCGCCGCAAACATTTCGGATGATGCATGGCTCCAACAGAATTTTTATTCTTCACTCTCCTCTTCTTTTTTTCATCATCATCATATATATATATATATACTACGACATTTTAGCCGAGTCCCTGCACACTCTTCCAGCGTATGTTATCTATGGACGCACTTAATACAGCTGCTCTTCGGCTCTCCGACTCGCTTATACACTCGTTTCTGCTCTCTCTTTCCATCTTTAGTACGAAAAAGCTCCTTCCCTTTTCTTCGAAAGTGCCACTTAGAGTGACTGCATAATATATGTCACAGGCTCACCTAACGTATCCATATACTTACCCATTCTCTTGTCTCACTTTCTTCGGAGAGCGCTTCTTCGTTTTTTTTTCTCCTGATTTTTAAAGTTTCAACACACGGAGATTCATTTCTGGCATTTATAGATCACTTGGAATATTAATTTTACATTTGTTACAATTTCCAGAGTTATTTCAAATTTTTCCATTCGATTATTTTTGACAGCTGCAATTAGATCTTTTTTATTATTCAATATTATGCAGGAATAATGCTGAGTGGAATATGAGATCTTGTTGGAAATTCTTTTAATAGTGAAGCTTCTTCACGTGGCCCACGAAATTCCCATCTTTATTCCTTTTGTTTTCACTATTATTCCGGTTAATTACAAGCATAAACTGTGACGATTGAAGCAGCGATACATAATTTTGTCGTGACGAGTCGGGCTACCAGTAATTTCTTTTTTTTTTCCTTCTCTCTTGATGCCAGTAGGCATGCCAATGGGGGTGCCATATCCATTACGCTTATTACAGAGCAGCCCCGACTGGATATTTCCCTCCCATTCCCTCCATATACAAACTCTCCACCCACCCTTTTACGGGGATGAGCAGCATCGATCGACAGAATCCAGTAGAATATGGATAGTGCTTACTATTCTTTTGGTCTTTTGCGCCAGGTAATCAAACGATGATTTCCCATATTTTCTTTTTCACTAAAATACTAAAGAACATTTTTAACAGAAAAAAAATTGTAAGGAAAATAATGATAATCATAATATATAGCGAAAAAAGAAGCACATTTATTTGTTCTTCTCGCTGACTAGCTTCTCCAATTTTCTTAAAAACTCCAGTGTTTTACAGTGAAAATGGAGATGAATAATATTATTTTCTTCGTTTTTAAATTTATTTATATAATGTATCCATTATTGTTAAGTCACTGCTGCAAAAATTGTGATTTATTACGTGAAAAACGGAGAATAATTTAATTCTAGAAAGAGTAAACCACTTTCCGTTGTGACACAATGGTAGAAGTTACATTTTTTTTTTAGAGAAAATTTGTGAATCTTTGTGAAGCTTGTAAAGTGCACAAACATACATTTTTTTTCGCATACAAATCACGACAGTTGAGAATTATAATTCTGATCATCAAAAAATATATTGAAATTATTATTTACTGTGATAATTAGCTTAATTAATTCATTTACGCATCATACAAAAATATGACTTTCGTGACTTTAAATGAGCACTAAATGAAACTCGGTGATAACCGAAATATTTTCATTACATTCTCGAATAATTCTAATAGCTAAGTGTGACAATATTGCATTACAAAGAGTACATTATCGAAATAATCGATGATTCTTCATTAAATTCATTTAATTATTTGAAAATTAAAGCGACGAAATTAATTGGGCCAAGTAAGACATTTATGACTCCTACCGTGACCTCTACGTCGTTAAATTAATTAATTAATTATTCATTAAGTATATTATACGATTGAATAATACTTGGGTAATTAATTGCTTGGCAGGACATTGCACTAACTAGTGCATTATTTTTGCACTCAATATTATTTACCTCCGTTAAATTGAATTTCTAATTTATCAATAAATAAGTAGACAATAAACATTCAAAAAATCTGCTAAAAATTCACCAAAAAATCCCCTCGACTTTTCAAGTCATTTAATTACTTACTTTTATCTGTGGATAATTGCAGATTTAAAAAACAAATAATAAATTAAAGAAACATCACATTTCGGTAACTCAAATGAAACAAAATAAATCATGAAATCCCTAATTTACGGGTGAATTATTTGGCAAGCTTCCTTTTTTTTTCCTCTTCTTGCGTGACGATATTCTGAAGTTTTGGCGGTTTATTATATTTCTACGATGAGTCATTGAGGAGACGAATTAATGGATGCTGCTGACCTTCCTCCGAGTTTTTGTATTCCTCCAGGAGCTATTATTATTATAAAAATATTTAACATTGACATTGACTAAAAATACAAAATTTTTACAACTTTATTAATTGATTTCCTCATTTTTACTCACTTGATACGACATTTCGCAGGACAGAACAGCAGTGGCCTCTGGATTTTTATGAGTAGCAGCAAGTAGCGTTGGAAGAGTGAATGAAGCCAGTCTTGGATCACCATAATAAGGAAATGGCAACGTGCAGAGATGCTGAAGTACACTTGGTCCAGCACCCGCAGTTTGCAGCACCAACTGAAATCAATCAAAAGAAGAATAAATGAAAAATCGTGACAGAAATAACGAGAAACCGTGGGAAAATTCATTGGTCCCAGGTGTCACGGAAGCTCGAGACGAAAATACATAAAGTCCTCAATTGACATCACCTGTAAAGAACAAGTGTCCCGGAAGAAACAACTAGTAAGTACTATTTTTCCTTCTCCACCTGCAAGAACCGAGGAAAAGAAACGTACAGTCTCACGCGCCCGCATTGTCAGTGTTCCATTGACATCAGCACTGTATAATAATGCTGAAACAACAAACGCTACATCACGACTCCTAAACACTGGCCAAAAATATAAAAGAATCGATTCGTTGTGTATAAAAAAATGAGGTAGATTGAAAAAACAGCAGCTTTAAATTCAACAAGACCTTTGTTTATCCAATCCGCAAAAAACTCGTCTGTATGCTAATGTCAATCCGATTTACCAAAACTACACGTGTATAATTTATCAAAACAAATTTAAAATGCTGCAGCATGTGCAAGTGAACAATCCAACTTGAGGCTTAAAAATATATTCAAGTATTGACATCAATGCAGCTCTGATTGTAAAAAAAAAAGAGGCGCCACGAGGAAGCCCTCTGACTCTTCTGGATAAAATGGATAAAACGCACCACCCGGCAAGTGTTGGACGTCTCTCCTCGCTAGATGCATAAGAGAAAAAAAGTGTCGGAATATAAGAGGAGAATGTGTAAGCTGTTAGACACAACACACTCAGGCGCTTGGACCTCCCATCAATATGCTTCTCCAAGCGGCCGAATACAACCGTTAAGATATATATTTCATTCATTTCCAGCATACTTTTCCATCCGCACCACTTAGGAATCTCTCCATCTTCCTCTATCCCTCATACTTAACACAAGAGAGGAGGCCAATTGTGGCACGCGTCGAAATATACACGCTGAGTGCATCACATGACGTCCAACACATTCGTCTCTTCTCCTTTGAAGCTCCAGAGATACCGCACTTTATATTCTCCAATTTCTTTTTTCTCCTCCCCGGTAATTTATGATCTGATAGTTTCATGAATTTGTCTCAATTTTCAGTGGAACTGTTGGAATTTTACATTGGTAGTTATTTTTCTTTTTCTATACATAAATATATTAGTCATATTCCATACCATAAACAATGGATTTTTAGTGGGTTTTTTTTTAGGATTTCACGGTGATAAAAATTCTACAACCATTAGTTACTCGTTTTCTTCTTCTCTCCACTCTGGAATTTCAGCTGATATCAAGAACGACTCGACAGTGAAGTGAGCAACTTTTAAAGCTATCTAAGGAGTTCTCTCTTGTATGAGCATACCTGATTATCGACGTTGTTGACGGCAAAGTAACCAAGGACACTGAATAACTCGGAGAAGATAGTAATAGCTGTTGGTGATGCCTGAGTAGATGAGGTGTCGTTTGACTCTGGCATAGGTTCCCGTTGGAATCTTATTATCAAATGGCTCGCTATCAATCTCCACTGAAGATTCGTTCCCTCTGCGCCCAATAAATTCTGTAAAAAATAAGAGGCAAAAGTATTCCATTAATATGAATATAAATTCTTCTTCTTTTTTTTTGCAGGATAAATCACTGGAGAAACAAAAGTCCCTCAATGACATAATGCAGAATTTTTGAGCAAAGAGAATAGCTAATGAATTCTCCTGGTCTTCAACGAAATTCCTCCTTTTTTTTTCCATCCTGCGGTTTCTTTATCCACTGAGAGCTATACATGTACGAAGTTACCTACAACGAGGGATAATCGAGTGATCTCCCGCGGGATTCACGATGGGAGGCTGCTGGATCCCGTCGGGGAAACAAGAAGGGGAAGAGAGACCCACTGAAAATCCACTCCCTGAGCATTTCACTTATGTTACTTTGGGCTACCGTGGAACATTGGAAAGGTGCTGGTTTCGATTCAATTCGTGGTTTGATCGCCGCAACCGCCTGTCAGGTCTCTCACTCCCCTAACGTCTCTCTTTCTCCTTTCCTCTCGTTTTTCCCCCACAGGCTCCTCGTATCCTGCTGGGTTTACGTCTCTATCGAGCACTCGGGGAAAAAACAAACCCCCGTGGGTTAATGGATAAAAAAAATTGCAAGGAGGCGCGTCCCAATATGGTCATGAAGCGATTATATTGATAGATTAATTTTTTCGACATCAATGAAAATATTTGGTTTTCTCTTTTTTTTTCATGAGGTTAAATATCACCGGGAGTTCACATTTTTTTTCCAGTTCATCCAATTAATTAGTGTAATTAAATTTAAAAAAACTGAATGAAAACTCGAGCCATCAATACCTGCAGTGTTTGCAGATCAACTTGTCCAATAGTTCTCAGAAGTTTGAGCCCATGTAATGCAAGTAGTTTGCCAGAAGACGCAGAGTTAGTTTGTCCTGGTGTTGGCGACGTACATTTCTGATGCGCCAGCGCAAACATAGCATAGAGACAACCAATTGCACCAGCAGCCTGGCTTGACTGGAGACAGCCGAGTAAGTGTGAATCCACTGTTGTTTGCTCGGATTCATGGGGTGTATTTGAATTGTCATTGGAGCGTCTCGAATGAGTGCATAAACGATACAGAAGATCGTACGATGCAACTAGAACCTGAGAATCATGCTCCTGGTCGATGAAAAAGTCAGTTTCTATCAGTGCACGATGATGTCGTGATATGCGATCAATCAGTCCACCGGTAACCAGAAATCTGTGAACAGAATTGAAATAAATTCATTAATTGATTCTTTAATGTTTAAAAAATATTTCTAAAATTAAAGGCAAACGACTTTTCTTTTAATCAACAAAAAGCGGATATTAATAACAGAATATCGATGAATATCGTGGGATAGTTTACTCTCCTCCTCGTCTGGTAGATGATTAGACGCGACAGTTGGTCGCGTCGTTGCACTTGCGTTGTCCCCGATAGGGTGTATTATATATTCCTCTCGACAATACCCCTACACACACACACACACATGGAATCTCTCCCCCGAAGAAGGAAGGCGAGAGCCAGTGTACCCAGCATAAACCGAGAGCGTTGATGTCACAGTGGAGAGAGAGAAAGGGCGAGAATGAGCGAGATGGAGATGGGGTGGTACAGACAGGGTGGAGAGAGGGAGCTTGGGCGATAATACGCACTGACAGTAGGCGCATCGTTCCCCCCGGGGCTCTCCTCCAGTGGGGTCGCTCGACCCTGGACCTCTTTTTTCTTGAAAAACCGTAGCAGTCACTGGATACCAGTAGCTCGGTGCGTTGGAGCGAGACAGAAGACAGGCAAGGACCAGAGTGATATAAAGGGGGTAAAATAAGGGCAAGAATTGGGGGGGAGAAGGAAAACATATACACAATCCAGTGGAATGAGCATCCAAGGGAGAGTACTCTGGCTAGGAGGAGGGGTTGAAAGCTCTCTACACAGAATTACCCACTGATGTTATAATCCTCTCGTGTTACGCCGTCACACATGCTCTGTTATAAGCAATTGTTTTTTTTCCCTTTTTTTTTCGTTGTTCTCTCTGTCTTTTGTCCCGTCAATACACTGACTAGTCCTTTACCTCTCATATGTTGTACGGTGTCGTCGACTCTCAGTGACCATTCACTTTCAATCAGCCTCTAGGGGGAATTCTTAACCCCATCAATTTCTGTTACTCTCACTTATAAGTTGGCTTTAATGATGATCAATTAAATTACAGATTTCGTCAATACGAAGGAGTGGATGGAATTGGAGAAAAATAAAGGGCAAAACTTTTTATTTTGCTGGAGAATTATGGAGTTAGTTTGAATTTATGAAGGTAAATTCATTAAAATCAATGAATCATAAAAAATTAATTATATTCATGAATTGATAAATGTGTCAGAATATCAATTGATGTAAAAAAACAGGATGAAAATAGAATTACTGATGGAATTATTCTGTGCAGCATGCAGGGTCACTAGTTGACCTCTCCCCCATTGGAACGAATCAGCCCGACCGTCCGGAATATTACACCAAATGACATTGCATACATGCGAATATCCTATATCCACATCCAGGCTCATATATTTCTCGGATATTATTATTCATGTTATTGTACGCTCCATAGAAGGGAAAAAAGAGAAGGCATCTAATCTCCCACTCTAGGCTCTACCAAAGTTATTTGCAGGGGTGAGAAGAGGATAAAAATGAATGATAATCCGGTTGAATTCACCGAGGTGCATTTTATTAGAGAATTTGTGTTTGGAATGAGACCAATTGTCATGAGTAGTGTTAATGGTAATCTTATTCCGGAGATTTACTCCAAAACTAATAACATAAACCAAATACTTTGGTTTTATCGATTGCATTCTGAGGGTTTTTCAGTGTATCTCAAAAATATTTTCCTATAACATTGATTCCTGCATTTCATTACTTAATGAAACTCCTTTTTTTTCTATTACTTTTTCATCAATCAGAGCGTCGGAAATCCGTGACGATAGTGACAGGTCTCACCCACACTGTACTTGCTCTCTCCCAGTTACCCCAGAATTTTTTTCACGAATCATTCTGCTGGAAGTCCCAGAGTCACTGCCACAGTGAATGAAAGCAGGGAGAAAGAGAGAGAGAGAGAGACTGAAAAAACACTGAATATCCGAAAAGACAGTCGAAGAGATTTTGGCCCATCAAGCGAAAAGATATGCACCCCAAAAGAGCTCTCTCATTCTCCAGCTTGGGACCATAGGGGCGCTATGAAATAATCATATGGTTAGCTAATGGCGAAATATTTGGGGGAGGGGATAGGAAAGGGGACCGGAGTGATTGCTAGACCGGGCGTGCACGGATATATACACCCTTTGATCAGATGTAATAAATAAATTCAATGTATTTGGAGAACCCCACAAAACATTCAATGATCGATCGTAATCTCTGCAGCAATAAAAACCGTAGGAGGAATATTTGATTTTTCAAATGGTAAATTCGTCAATGCTACTGATGAAACTCGATTAATTTTATCAGCCATTCTTACACTCTCCATTACGTGAATCCACGAATTCTGGAGGAATTACAAAAGGAATTGTTAAATTAGCTCCAGAAATTGTCTTCCTGTCAGCTCTCTCTGCTATCGATTGCTACGAAGAATATGCGAGGATTCTCACAGTACCTTTCCCTCACTTTTCCCCAAACCCATGGCACACTTGTTACAATATTTACAGAGTCTCCTCTTACTGTCTTCCTCAGTCCCCTTTCCTCTCTGTTATCCCTTCGTTTCAACCCCAGTGACAAGTGTCCTTTCTCCAGCATCATCCGCAGACGTTTTTTCATTCTTTTTATTTCTTCAAATAACAATAATAATGTTCCATTCATTTGCAGCTTTTCATGAGTGATGTATTATTAGATATTCCAGTCAATCTGTGGAATAATAATGGGTTGATTATTATTTTTTTTGTGAGTATTCATCAATTTTCCTTATGATACACTTCAATTTTGATTTTAGTTTCAGGAAGGCGCAATCTCCAACAATTTCATTAGTCCATTTCACCTCACTTGTCTCCAATATTATGAAAAGGTATGAGGATAGCCTCGTCGAATTGGTAATGTATTATAATCCCTTTGGTACTCGTTTCTCTCTCACACTCTCACTTTATCCAGCATTGGAGATTCAACTCGGGGGGCCACGAGCAACGACGCTCCAGGATATTGCTACTCCGTACTCGTTGACGCGTAATGCATTCGCGCTGGGATTTTCGCAGAAGTGGCGGGGGCATACCCTAGACCCACCTCCCCCCAAGACATACATTCACATACACTGAGGGGTAAGAGGGGATACTGTACGTATACCATAAACCCGAGTTTGCACTCTCGGATTGTAAATAAAAGCGAATCGATTAAATCCAGATGGATAAATCAACAATCCATGTGCCTAGGGTTATACACATTCTTTTTTATTTTCAGCATTTATCATTACAATTGTCCAATACTGATTTCCTCTTTTTTTTTCAGGTTCAATATTGTTGAGAGTGTCAAATGCACAGGCACGGTATCCAAGTGGATTGGGAATTTCTGCAGGCTGATCCATTCTTCTTGGACCCCAATTGTCAATGAGCAACGCCTGATCAAACACTCAACTCTTCAACTCACCACAGTATCATTTATTTTATCTCTCTCTCTCTCTACTCCAATCATCACCAACGAGAGCTAGCCAAAAATTTGAAATTATCGTTTGATTTATCTCGACTCGTTTTGGCTATAAGAAATTCAAATTTATTTTCATCAATAAAATAAACATTCCAAATTTTATAGCTTCGCAGAATTCAATGACACGTGTTTCTTATTTCTTTCAGTTTAAAAATCTCGATGAGGAATATATAAAGAAGAAAAAAAGCCTCCCGAAGACGCGCGTTACGCGGGAGGAAAGGGAGAGAGGAAAAAAAACCCACACACACACATACATACACACGTCTTAACAGGGGTGAATGAGCGAGGCGGACTGGGTACGTAATCTGCTAATGGACTCTCGCTCTATCCTGAATTCACCCTCACTTCGAAACTACTCTTCGCCGACCCTCTCTTCGTCCCAATAATGTTCCCTCTCTTTTTCCTGTATTTTACCATTCTCGCATTTCTAAACAAAAACTTTCAATCCACGGATTAAATTGTAATTGTCCAGGAGCAACAATATTTCTGGATAAATGAGAGACGATGACATGTGCATATGAAGTCATTAGTTACGCTCTTTTTTTATTATTCATAGGTATCATTTTTTAAAGAATTCTCATCACATTCTCATCACCGGTGACGCATCACACAGTGGGTGGATAATTTGCCCCGTAATGCTTGTCTAACCAATGCGATCACAGAGAGAGAGCCCCGTCGGGGCTCTTTTCTAAAACTCAATGAGGGCAGATGCTCTTTGAACCATCAGCTGGCCCCTTTTAATGTCTAACTAGTAGTGTCTGGGTGTTGGACAGTGATTCAGTTCGACTCAGTATATTTTTAGCCAATTACCAGCACGATCATTCAAATGAGAGATAAATAATGGGGATAGTTTAATATTTGTTGGGATTTTTCCAACTTGAATTTTCACAAACTTTCCTTTTTAGGCAATGGATATCTTCAATGAGACAAGGGGAGAAATAATTGAGTAAAGAAGCCTACTTGATCCGATATTAATCGAAATCGCGCTCTTGATGAATAAGACATCCATTCGAATACACACAAACATTGAAAAATCAGTTTAAATTATTTTCACCCTTCGCTTCTGTCGAAAATGTGTGGATTAATGCCAAGCACGTTCTCCTCAAGATTTTTAAAGACTCGGAATTATCCAGGGGTAAATTTCATTATTCTCCCAATAAAACAAATTGAAAGCTGATGAATTTAAGGGAAAAATGAAAATAATAATTGTTTGTCAGTTGCTAAATTTCAATCGACAATGTGTCGACACATTTCCATGGCTCTCGATGACATCGTGCACACGTTCATGCAATTCTCTTCTTTTTTTTTTCAATATTTGGACGGAATCAACAGCTCGGTACAGAGAGCAGCCACTCGAGAACATTTTTACTCGAGTGGTCAGCTTTTGATACATCCATTATCATTCTCTTATCGTATTCATTGACGCATATGGTATTTTATGAAGTCCGATTTTTTCCATCCGGATCCACTCCAAAGATTTTAGATTATTCTCCTGAAATTGTGACATCTTATTTTCGTTAAAATTCCCTAAAACCATTTGATTATTATTTAAATTAGAGAATAAATGTTTTTTAGCCTCTGATTGAAATAATTATTTTCATTTTCACTCTTTCCCTTTGCCTCTGAAATTATACAACACACCAAAGCACAATCGATGCTAAGTAAAAGCCGTGACTAGTCGTTTTGCATCGTCCAGGAAATTAATCATAATACATCAAGCATTGGACGTGATATTGCTCGTGGAATAATGAAAAAAGAAATTCGAGGGGAATGAGAGAATAGGAACCAGCAGGAAATGAGGGAAACTAAGAATGAAGAAATTCATTGGTGAAAAAAATAGATTTGAAAAGTTTCTTCAAAGGGGTTTTTCTTCGTCTAGTCTTTTTCTGGAGGAAGTTGACTCAGGTGTATCTCGTTCATGTCGTAGCATCGAATTCTAGTTGAGGAACAGATTGGATTGTGTCAGAAAATTCTGAACAAGACGAGCCAGAGTATTATGTTACTTACGGTCACCTCGTGGTGGTCTTATGACTATCAGGGTGGTCCTCACACACACACATACAAACCCATGACGTTTTCGTGTCAAAATAATCGAATAAAAATAGAATACTCATTGAATTAGCATAAATCCTTGGCGCATTTCCATTGCTTAACACATTGAGGATTTTTTTTTTAAGTACTCACCCTATGATGTCATTGATCCGAGACTGCAGGGCGGCTTTCTCGAAAGGCACTTCTGGGATTAAACTGCAGAGTAACTGAAGAACTGCCGTTGTGATACTACCATTACCATTTGTTGTTCCCAGTGTCTCTTGAGTCTGTGCTGAATCCTCTAATGTTACTACAGCCTGAAAGCAAAAGCGCAGTCTTCTAAAAATCTCCGAAGCACAAACTCTTGCAGTAGACGAAAATTAGGGAATCAAATGAATTGGAAGAAAAGGGAAAAAAGGGGTGTTTTAGGTAAATCTGATATAAAAAAATGAGCAACCCCTTTCTGCAGAGCACAATCGAACCCAATGGCCCATACAAATTCATTACATCCCTCCGACTGACATTGAGACTGTCAATTCAGATAATAATAAAGGATTTCAACGACAAAATTGACTCGGTGAATTGTCAACCGATGGGAGAACGGTGGAAGTAACAATTGAATACACAAAAAGTTTGAAAGAGAGAGTAACAGTGGTTGAAACAGAAAAATATAGTAGCGTCCATTTGTCTCAACATTTCTTCTCAAGTACAGAAGTGCGATCACGTAGTTGATAGTGTTTGAGTGCGCAATGGAATAGGTTGTTGAGGAACGTGAGACAAAAGATTATGTCGATAGTTGGTGGTAGCACTATGTACTTGAAACGCCAATGGGGAAAAAAAGGAGGAGAGTAGCGGAAGAAAAGAATGTGCAATGAACTCAACGAGGTAAAAATGAAGGAAAAAATTACACAAGTACATCCACGCGACTTTGTGTCTCCAGCCCCTCCAAGGAGAAAAATGCTTATGGGTAAGTTGGATGCCAGCTAAAAGCTCCTCTCTTGTCGCTAATGCATTTTGTGGAGAGGGAGAGAGGAGCGTGAAAAAAAATGAAGTAAAAGAAAAAAATTGGGGACACGAGGAGAGAAAGAGAAATCTACGAGTGAGTAATTGTTGTCTTGTGTTTTGTCACAGGCTGACTGATTTGTAAATCAAGTACGGGAAGATTAATTGCTCGATTAAGTTTGTGGAAACAATAAAATTCCGTACTAATGGAGAATAATTGAAAAAAAGTTTGAGAACAATGGATAGAGGTGGAGATGAATTTTTTTTTAAGGATAAAACCGAGTTTCTTCTCTCAAAGCAGTTAATCCGTATTTTGACAGGATGACAGGAGTGTCTGATGTTGTTCTTTATGCATATGCGGATTGAGAATGGAGGACAGAGTAATCTCTTTGTCTATCTCGGGCATTAAGATGACACCTTTTGTTTCTTATTTTTTCTTATTTCTCGGTTCTTTAAAAGCCTGCGCGCGATTTTTTTGATGACTGTCGTCTTTCAAACTCCACGCGCACTTCACGCGGCATCTGGAGGGCGACGGAGAAATATTCGGAGCGATAGTGGATAAGTAAGGGTTTTAGTTTATCAGGTTGGTAAGTTGGGGATTTTTTAACCAGTCGATAATAGCAAAATAATTAATTCAAGATTGTTTAAATAATGGGTCTCACCTCAAAACGTTGGAGGAGAAGGTCGAGAATCACCAGGATTTTGTTACTGAGCAGGATAGACTCAATAATCCCGGAATGATCATTGATCGCTGTCCTATAAACTCGACAGATTGAGACAATGCTTCTGGAATCAATCAATAAACAAATTAGTCCCCATCAATTCATTAAGAGCCTCATATTCTTTGATAAATTACTTACTTATTCGGTAAACACTGGGAATTGCCCTGCGTATTAACCCCGAAGCTGAGTAAATTCGTTAAAGTCTCGAAGCCACTTAATGATTTGAAGAGATCCTGATCCATCGGTCCCTGGAATTAAATTGAACCCTGAGAAATCTTTATATCCAGAGACTACTGCCTTAAGAAGTTTCTATACTTACAGCTTTGCAGAAAGCCCTCCCAATCTCCCCAAGCCCCCTTTCTAGCCCAGCCACCGCTACACTGGACCAAGTGCTCTTAGTGTGATTGCTGCACAGCCTATCCAACTCCTTCAAATTCCTCCTGAACTTGGTTTTATTATTAGAGTCAATACCAGGGCCATCATCAACCTGAGAATTCTCCCATTCCTGTCCCCTAGCAGTCATTCTCTGCTTAAGTTTCCTCGACCGTCTCTTCAAGGCCTTCAGCTTCTCCTTGGCTACTTTATCCTCACCTCCATTATTCGCCACCTGAACATCCCTAATTTGAGCAATATTGAATCTCTGCAATTCATCTCTGGACGGTTCTCTCCCATCGTGCATCTTCTTAACTGCCTCCAAGTGGAGTTTCCCCTTCAAATGACTCAGAAGATTAACTTCATTCGGAATATTTGTGCCACAGAGTGAGCACTGTTTTGCCGCAGGATAAGACTTCAATGTCGGCGGAATTTCCTCATTCCTGAGAATCGAAGATTCAACGGCACGTTGTCTTATATGCTCAATATTCTCCACATGTCTCCTAGCGGATTCCTGCTGCTTCTGTGCTATTTTCTTCTGCAGCTCCTCCTGATTCGCCAATTGTGCAGCATGAAGAGCACTCAGACGTTCCTCTCTGTCCCTCGCCTTTTCTCTGGCCAGCTCTTGACGCTCCTTCTCTCGCTCCAATTGCATCTTCCCGACTCTCTCCTCTCTCTCCCTCCTAGCCTGCCGCATCTTCTGAATTCGTAGCAGCCTCTCAGCCTCGAGTGCTTTTCTTCGCTCCTCAGCCGCTGCCTCCTTAGCTGCTTTCTCCTCCTGACGCCTCTGGCGCTCTTCAAGTATACCCTGAAGACGCTCCTCCTGCTCTTGACGGAGTGCCATATGATCGTGACGTTTATTCTGTGCTTCGAGTTCATTTATAAACGCAATCTCTTTCAGTTTAGAATCCTCATCGTGCGCCTTTCTCACCACTTCCAACAGGTGCTGAGTTCGATTTTCTTCTGCTCTCTTCAATTTCGTCTCCATTCGAACTCTCTTATTCTCCGTCAATTGATTCTTCGCCTTCTTCACATCTTCAACTTTGTTTAATAGTTCACGGAGCCGTTGGGATTTCTCGGATAACAATTTCTGACGCTTGTGCTCAGCACAAGCCTGCTTAGCCTGATATTTCCTCAATGCTTCTGGCAAAGATCGCTTTCTAGATGGTGATGATAATTTTTGATGCAACTCCAAAGCTCTCCCAGGATGTCGCGCCACCAGAGCCTTCAATTGCGCCAGTGTGTCGACCCTTTCGGCCCACGACATACCCTCCAACATATTCCCGTAACGATCCTCGAGACTTATATCATCAATCACATCGTCCTCAAGAATTCCCTCCGTTTCGTTTATCTCCAGCACCATCTCGCCATCAGTCTCATCAGTCTCTGTATCGACATCGATTTCCGTTGACTCCAACTCCTGAATTTGACGCTGAAGAGATGCCTCTTCATCGGATAATTGTTGAGATCTTTCGGAGTCAGCTTCCTCAGTTTTCCGCTCCTCTTCTAGAATAATCCGTTCTCTCTCCGCTTGAGCCGCCATGAACTGCTGGATCTTCTTCTCCAACATCTCCGCTTCATTCTTGAAGACAGCCGCAATCATCGACGTTGAGTTCGTTTCACAGGGAACATTGGGCGTCAAATTTTCTTTCTTTGCCTCGTCTTCCAATGATTTCACTTTGACTCGGACTCTATCATCCGTTTCTCTCTCGTTTCTAATCAAAAGTCTCTCCGAATCCTCGATTTTCTTCGAATGATTGCCTTCACAGTTCTTTTTGTTCCCCTCTGAACTCTCCATGGACAAGGCCGGGAGAGAAGTGGCTGTAGTCGGTCGATGGAACCTCGTCGACATGTTTAAACTGTGTGAACTCCCTCGTCTACACCTAGACCTCACAGTCTGCCATCCATCAGGATCCTCCGATGGTCTCCTCGATGAGACACACCCTTTACTCAGCACCTCGACCGATCCCCTGAGATCATTGGACTCTTGCGGCTGGGGATTAGCCCGAGCCTCTGGCTGGCGTCTTCTCACCATCACAGATGAGCCAGGACGGACTTTATTAAAACTCGAGACTTCCCTAACACTCAACGTTGTCTTGCTCCGAATCATCCTCGGAGTTTCCCCATTTTGTGAAGAATTCTGAGCTCTCTGAGTCCTCGTCAATGCGGAATAACTCGGACTAGCCGATGAGCACGTTCCCCTGGATGATCTCGGCGTCGAAGCTGTCTTTGCGTATTTATTCGACTGCTCATTATTCTCAGCCGCTATAATCTCCGATAACGTTCCATTCGCCTTATTTTTTATCCTCTCAATTTCCGAGAGATCCGAGTTCCTCAAATCCCCATTAGTCTTCTTCATCTCCGAATTATTCAATCTATCATTATCCTTATTCTCCTTATTAACGCTACTCTTCGTATCACGTTGAATAATTTCACTCAAACTTTTACGAGTTATCGACGCACTCGTATTAGCTCTGGTCGTTATATTTTTAACCATCGGCCTACTTGAAATCCTCGACAACGTAGACTTCTCTCTCATCAATTTTTCTGGTTCTGTGCTTCCAGAATTCCTGCGTTTATCTCTGAAACTCTTGGGATCCTTCTTTGATACATTTTTATTATCCTTCATGCGTTTGTGATCGGATGGATTCATTGCTTCACGATTCTTATCATTAATGACTCTGTTCTCGATGATAACTTCGTCTGGACTTCTGCAAGTTGGACTGAGTCTCTGTGATGGGCTCGAACATTTTGACATTGCTGATGAATTCCACATGCGACATGGAGATGTTTTACGCACTTCCCATGCCAGCGGAGTTCTTCTCAACGGTGGGGGCGAATTCTCATACGCCCACTTGACTTTAAACCACTCAATCAAATTATGGAAATCTCGTGTATAATTCTCAAGCACTAGTATAACTTCCTTGCATTCTGATATGTTCTCGTCTTCCTCGCATGTCTGGTAAATTCCATCAACTGCTCTCTGCAAATTACCAAACAAAAATGCCCAATAACGTGCTTGTAGCTCGGATTTTTTGTCACGTCCAGTTGATGCTGATCTCACACGTGCTGTGCTCTTTATATTCCTCTTCATTGATTGATTAACAATACGTGGTATACTTGGTGGTTTACGTGTTACTCTGTCTGTGTTATTGGTGCCCATTGGAACATTAAATGCAACCAAATTTCTCGCTGCTCTTCCTTCTTCCTGGATCAACAATCGGACGTCAGCCATTGTTTGTTTAATCTGCGATTTAAATTAATTCGAATGAATATTAAGTACTATCAATATTTATCAATTCTATCATTTGTTTATAGTGGATAAAATAACGAGACTTCAATGATTAAGTGAATTCATAAACAATGAAACGAAAATTTACGTCTCTTCTCTCAAAATACCTCGAGTGTTGGCATTGACAGCCCACGCATTAAAAAAAAAAAATAAGTATTTTTGTATTTTTATAAAAAGTACCAGAGAATAGATAACTTGTACTAAGGGTTACGTACATGAACCATGTAAATTGCTGTCAAATCACGTGGATCTGGTTATCTCAGTAAAAAAGACAACAATCTTGTTGCTGCACGTCTGTTGTGATCGATCGCGTGACATCTCAAACAAAATTGAAACGATAATAAGAGCAAAAACTTCAACCTGACATTTCCACCAGTTCTTTTTATTTGCAGAAAATGAAAAGTGGAGGAAAACAATTTTTTAGAAGTTGGTAGCACTGGGGATTCTCTGTCTTTGTCGTGGGATGGATGTTTTTGGGGATTTGAGGAAAATGGGGAAATATTTTACAACAAGTGTAATTGATGATGCAGGTAATTGGAGAATTTGTGGAATTACTGAGGGATTATATTGATCGAATAAAAATGAGGAGAATCGGTATTTCCGAATGAAAAAATGGAGGAAGAGAGAGGAATGGAGGAACTGCAGCGCCACCAAGGTGATGAGTCTAGCGGCGTCTCGATCGCCGACATTCACATTTTATATATTCATCAAAATTAAATTATCCATTGATCAAAATTTTTTTTTCCAACCCACGAGTTCTTCATCATTGAATAATAAAACAATTGAATAATTCGGGGACTCTTATTCCATAACAGTCCCTTATTTATAATAAATTAATTTATTTATTTAATAATTCAGTGTCATCTCTATCGTTCATTGGGGACGCACGAAAACTGCAAAAATCGTCGACTTGGAGGTTTCTAGAAGTGAGAAAGAAGACGGCCAACGACACAATAGTTTTAGGTAAACGCTGATAGTGCCGTGCTAAGACATTACCCCGGGTTTAATCGACGCGGGCCATTTATTTATTGGTCATATAGATCCGTACGTAATGTATCAAATAAATTAATAATTATTCCGGGACTATTGTACCCATGAGAATCATGAAACTTCTTGGTTGAACGTAGAATTTTTATGGTTCAACTGAAGTTTGATGTAAATTGATAATTGTTCGGCATTGTCGGTGGATGACTGATGTTCAATTCTTTCTTCTCCTTTGTTTATAGGAGAATAAAGGAAGAAAAAGTGCCGTTAAATGATAATTAATAGCACGCACATTGTTACACTGTCATAACTTCCATTGGAGTTTCCACGAAAATCTGATTTTTCGTGTTTTTATTTATTGATTGATACGAACATACACCTACGAGTGATTAGACATTAATTTTTCCTCTCTTCATAATTCTGAGGTCATGATTCTCCTTCATGGTTACTTAAATTTTCATTATTCAAGCGTTTAATTCATTAACTGTTGAATCCAGAATTTTTATTTCAATTGTATGATTTTCTGTCTCTAATTGATGTGTCAATGTCAGAATGTTGGTTAAGTTCGCAGTCAGGCAATTACAATTATTCATGCGTTTTATGAATTTTCTCATTTTAATTATCAATTTTTCATGTTACAGAGTATCAAATAAAGTAATAATGGCTGCATTGCCAAGGCGGATTATCAAAGAAACACAGAGACTGATGCAAGAGCCAGTACCTGGTATCAGTGCTGTACCAGATGACACAAATGCTAGATATTTTCATGTTATTGTAACTGGACCCGAGGATTCACCATTTGAGGGTGGATTATTCAAGCTTGAATTGTTTCTACCAGAGGACTATCCAATGTCAGCACCAAAAGTTAGATTTATCACTAAAATCTATCATCCTAATATTGACAGGTAATATTCTATCATAATTTAATTTGAGGATCAATGATAATTTTGAGTTTAACATTCTGCTCATTCCCCACAGACTCGGAAGAATTTGCCTGGATATTCTCAAAGATAAATGGAGCCCAGCACTCCAAATAAGAACAGTATTGTTATCAATACAGGCATTACTTAGTGCACCAAATCCAGATGATCCATTGGCAAACGATGTCGCTGAATTATGGAAAGTTAATGAGAGTGAAGCGATACGCAATGCCAAAGAATGGACACGTAGATATGCAATGGATAACTGATCTCAGCCTCTGATCATAAATAATCAACAATTAAATTGTTGTTGCCCAGTCCACTCAGACACTTTGAATTATAATTATCCTGGCACACTGGCTACATACCGTACACCCGTGTCCACAATTTTGCTATGCAATTAACTAAAAATGAAAAAAATAATAATAATACGAGTAATGAAGAAATGAATAATAATAATGGTGATGATAAAATGCAGTTTTTTGTAAGAATTTGAAGAAAAAAAAAAAGAAGATTAAATAATAATATCTGGGTCTGTATTTTGTGCGTGTGCCTGGGAGTTCAAAAATATTTCGCACCGTTAAAAAAATGAAAAAAAAAAAAACAAATTATTTCTTTGTCCAGTAAAAGTCAGAGTCTTGATAATAAGCTTATTAAAAATTATCTAATGGATAAAAAATTAAAGATGAAAAGAATTAATTTAATGGTTATTTTCATTAATTGTCATTTGAGAGAAGGAAAAAGGAGATATGTTTCCATTCTCGGGGAATTCTTGTAGTTGAACCGAGGAATAACATCATGGGACGATATTAGAATGAATAAATGGAGGTGATTCAATAATTTTATGCAAATTTTCCTCATTTTCTCTGCTTTTTTTTTACGTACATTGTTTCTTTATTGAAAATTGGAATTTCCAGTTGTAAATTCATTAGATGATGACAGGATTGATGGCCCTAATGTGCAGTGCAATAATGGAGCCTTTTTATTCATGTCATAGATTATTCAATGATTTTTTTTTTCATTTTTTTTCATAGATAAATCAACTGAATCAATAATAAAAAATTAATTGATACAAAAACAATGCATTTGATTGATTGGGCATTGAGAATATGAAATAATGATAAAAATTAATCCCAAATGAAACAATTAGTGGAATTCAATACTAATGTGACTATCAATTTAATTTTTTTCTTTTAAATTTTCCTCATTTATTTCCTGCATTTGTACATAGATAATAAATATACCCTAGTAGCTTTTGATAGATACTATTTCGTTTAATGAATAATTTTAAAGTGCAAATATTCCGAGTAACTCAGATTGAATTATAAAAATTGGATAGTTACCGATGAATTGTAAAATTCGAGAGATTATTTTTGTTTTCTCCTCAATTATCGCTCATAAAAAAAAATCGCCTGACACTACGTTGTATTTATATATAGATATGATAACAAAAGGAAGGAAAAAATATATATGAAACAAAAATTCAAGAAATTCTGTCATTTGTACTAGATAAATTTGTATTAGAGTATTATTGGTGGCTTTATTTCAATTTAAATTCAAATAAAATAATGAAATAATTAAAATAAATTGGGAAAAATTGAAAAATTAAATTGATCGATTAGAACACGAAAGAATTGAATTCAAAATTACAGTTTATTGTTATCTTTGTGTGGACTAGTATAATAGGTATTACCATATACACATTCAATAGCTCACTGATAATTTTAACTTACAATTATATACCACTCACAAACATTGATAAAGATAGTCGTGATGATTCTTTTATATGGGTTTTATTTTTTAAATTTTTTCTTCAATTATTCATCATTTTTTTGTTATTTTTATTTTTTCATTAAATTTCTTTTTAGCGTGCTTTCTTCACGACTCTCAAAGCTACAGCGCGCAAGCTCTAGCATCATGATAGGATTATTTTCTTAATTAATTCATTTTCTTTTTTAAATTCTTTTAAATCATTATTTTTCCATTCCACTTTAAATTATTTATATCCATCAGAATTAATAGCAATTCCCATCAGCGTTAAAAAAAATCCAACGAAATGTGCTATTTTCGACACATTTTTTTACATATAATTAATTCAAATACAAGTTCACCAGTTTATTCTCTCATTTTTTTTTTCTCTTTCTTCACATTTTTATCTTTCATTTCTCTATCTCTGTCCTTAGCAATTATTAACAGCCGACCAATATTTATTTTCTTTACTAAGATGAAGTGGTGAGTATTGGCGCTGGGTCAGTCCCTTGAAACACCGAATAATCATCCGCCATCATATCAACATGATGTCGTAAAAAAATGGTTTACTTCTTTTTTTTTTTTCTTATTCATTTTTTATCTTTTACATATATATTGATTTATAATTCTCAAATTTTCTTCATTTATCATATATTTTTGTTGGAAAACAAAAAGAATGGACTTTTTCAAATGACTTTTCTTGTTTCATCATTTTTCTTTTTTTTCGAGGAGGTATGTGTTTATCTACATGATATTTTTAGAGGCAAAAGAATGAGATGACAGTGACTCTTTAACTCTCGCTAATTAGCGTAGAGATGATTTTTCATAGCGACAAAATAATATCGTGACACAGAGGAGAGTAAATATTATAGTTTGGCTACTTCTTTTTTTAAAATCTTTTTTCTTCTTTCTTTTTCTTTCATTCTAAGCAGGTCTCGATGCACTCAATAATACAGCAAAGCAGTTCTTCATTTTTTCATTTCCTCAAAAAATACTGAGGGCGTAAATTTTATTTAGAATGTAATTTGGTTTTCAATCTCTTCTCGTGGCATTGGAAATTTAATAAAGGCAACAAAAAGCATAGAAATCATTTCTCAGGAGTTCAGTCAGGGTGGCCAAGTTAACTTTCTTTCATTCAGTGAATTTTTTTCGTTAAATTACAAATTATAAATGTATTGTTTCCATTCCTTATTCATTAATGACTAGATAAGTTGTTTTTTTTTTCCAACACTTTAGCCACCCACCTAAATAACATCTTGTTTGATCCCATATTACATTATCTATCCATTCCAATTCTCATCGAAGATATGAATGAAAAAATGCTTATAATATTTCTTTTTCCTATTATGTTTCCCTTTTTTTTTCATTTTTCATTTCATTATAAATTGCATGTTTACACACACGGTGAAAGCCAATAAATTATCGTAAATAAAAATTTATTTCCAATGAAAAAATTTAATTCTGTTCTAATTTTCGATTTAAACTACATGAGCGGTATTTATTTAAAGGAGCAACACCAAGGAACAAAGAATTCTCTTCATTATCAAATTTTTCCCCATTCACTTGATAAATTAATGAAATAAATGAATAAAAAGGTGTAAACACATTTGAAAAAAATTTAAAACTAATTTCTTCCTCTAAAATCCCTTTTTTTCACTTCATGATGTGCTCCTGTAAATATCACGTTATTTGTCATGAGGCATAAAAATGCGAAGTTGCAGATTAAATACAATATTATCATCATTATTCTTTTATATATATGATTTATCTGTTTTTAGTACAAATTAACAGAGTTGGGCACCACAAGTTTTTTTTCTCCATTTTTTTTTACTTAAGTAATTTTTCAAGCAAACTCTCTTAGCTTAGAAGTCAAAGGAATGTGTAGAGATTTTTCATTTAAATCGAGAGGCAAGAAACGAGAACATTATTTTCGTTTCCTTCATATAAATAATTCGACTACATAATTTGTCATTAATTAGGTACTTACAAGATTTTGTCATATTATCATTTAGCCCTGCTCAGAATTTTTCGCAGTGAGCCTTTTTCATTATTTGTGCTATTTATAATAGTGTGCATTGCATTTATTTCTCATCTTCCTTGGCGTAATTATTTCATTTATTTTTAATTTAATGGGAATTTCTTAAGCAATACTGATAAACCAATCGTTCTTTATCGCAATCCAAACACATGCACTTGCAATGAATTCATGAATACTTGAACTGCAAAGCATTGCTTTAGGATTTTTAATTGAGCCAAACTGAGCTTTATCCTAAAATTCAGTTAATTAGCGTTAAAAAGCTTTAAAATGCAACAATAATGATAATAACGCAGAATTCAATCGAATACTGCCCGAGAAATTCCCATTTACGTCTTGATAAATGTATTAATTATTAATTTATTCATTTAATTATATATAAATATATATAGTTCATATTTATATATTTATAGATAGACTTTTTCTATGATAATTATTATATAAATTATGCTTTAGATTAAATACTTAGTTAACGTTCTCTCTTTTTTTTTTTTTTTCCTTTCTTTCTTTATTTCATTTTTTGTATTATTTCGTATCGCCAAGGTTCTCTTTATATTTTAATTGTTACGAATAATTATGGATTTTTGGGAACAAACCTTTTAATCGGGAGCGGCGGAGATATAGTAGTGGAGGGCGATTGTATTGTCTGTTCACTACGTTAAATAGCCAGGTAAACTGACTCGATTTACTCCATTAACATGTTTCTCTTTCTTTCTCTTTGCGTCAATTTGTTTCTTTATCTTCAAATATTTCTTAAAAATGTTTTTATATATACACTGGAGATTCTTGGCCCGTTAGTAATCTGAACATTGACGTTGGCATGGTTTTCATGAGAATCTGTAATTAATTATGATAATGAATAATTAGTGAGACGATAAAATAAATTAATCCGTTGGATAACGAGATATAAAATAATCGATTATTCCTCACCTCACCAACTGACGTAGCCAAAAGATTAACAATCTTCTCGTGTGGCACTGCAACAACACTCTGATTGTTAATCTCAATAATTCTGTGGCCGACTCTGACTCCACCTCTTTCAGCAATTCCACCCCTCAACAAACTACAAATAACACCATTTTGTACACTAAAACCAAGCTGATACTTAGTATCTGGCCTCTTTATTTTGACCTCAACAACTGGTGCACATGGTACAACAGTTAATTTAACAACTGTTTGATTCTTCGAATTTTTAATATAAGTTTGACACGTTGATAATGGAAGGCCAACAAGTGATACACCATTAATTGCTATTATTTGATCGCCGATATTCAATTGTCCACATCTAGCAGCAGCACCAGCTGGTGCTAAATTAGCGATAACAACTGTGGGCAGCATCGAGCCCCATCCAGACTCAACAATAACAACTCCCAATATCTCACCCTTGGCTTTTGGTACAACGACTTCCTTCTGCATTTCTTTTTTCGCAAACATCTGTAATTCATCGCCAAATATCTCCTGAGAATTCAGTACTTCCTGATAGTCCATTTCCTTCACGAAACTGTGATCCTCGATGCCATTGGCCTTTAAGAATTCCATGTAAGCTACTTGGAATGCTTGGCCGATGCTCTGTGCAATAAATTGTGCCTCCTCGCTTTCGAAAACGTGGCATATCATTTTTGGTGTACGATTTATTTTAGGCGCCTCCTCCATCTCGTGCGGCACGAAACGTCTCCGTGCCATTAGCACAACCAAATCTCCAATATCAGCTATGTACGATATTGTCCGGAGTGCATGGTCCATCATGATCTCCTTGAGGTCAGTATTCAGGACCATTATCTTCTCCGTTGATATGAAGAGATCCACCTCTGTGCTCGGCTGGGTTTCACCGTCCGGTGCCTGAAATTCGTGTTCACATAATTAGGGAAATGAGGGGAGTTGCTTAAAATTGGCTTTTTCACTTCTTACAAAAAAAAAATAATCAAGCGCACATACTTAATGAATGATTCAATTTACTCACCAGTGCCTAAATCAATAGAAGCAGCATGTAAGCGAGTTATGAGTTAGTACGTTGCTTCAATGTCTTTAATTAAATGTACCTTTATTATTATTATTTACTTTTATTATTAGATTTTTGAGGAATTATGAAGTAAACGATTAAATTAATTGTAAATTAAATGTAATTAATGAAATTATGATTTAATTAAATTAAATTATTAATAAGTGCGTGGATGTTATTGTGATTATTCAGTGTTTTTTTTTTTTAGAGGAAAAATTGTCTTCATTTGGTGTTAATTATCAACATTTTACTCCACTGCAAACCGTTTTCTCTTTACACGGATTCTCCATTTCTCTATTTGAAAATCAACAAAAAAAAATTCAATTAATCAAGAATTAATGAAGAAATTAAATAAATTCACGGTCATACAATTCCTCCCTTCGCTCCATCGAAGCAAGTGTACAAAATTTGTTTAAAAATAATAATAATATAGAACGTTTTATGCATTAAACTTTAATCAATTGAATTAATTATTAAAAAAGCATTCATCTTACACAACACCAAAGCGCAATTAGGGTGCAGTTATAAGAATTATTATAAAACCGGGATTAAAAAGTATCGGGAAATGAATTTCTAATGAAAAATTAATTAACCAGAAAACGATGAAACGTTGTAAATTAATTTACCTTCATAATTATTCACTTCACTTGAAATAAATTAAATTACTTCGTTTCAATTATTCACAGAAAATATTTTAATATTATTAAATAGTTTCCACTGTATATAGCGTTTGAATTCGGTTTGCAGCAGTTAATATTAAAATAATAAACTTGTGGGAACTGTTAAAACCATAAAATTCAATAATAATAATAAAACTTAACGCATGCCAAAGAACCCAATAATGACAAAAAATAATGAATTTGAAACGAGCATTTAATAATAATAATAATAATAAAAAAAAAGAGAGAAAAAGAGGATACTCGAAGCCACGGCAGTGAAAATTAAATTGGAATTGTTCTCATCAATTTGAGATTATTATTATTTTTTTTTTTCATTTTAATCATGTTTTTTTTTAAAAGGGGAATTGAGGGGCGGACCTTGATTTTAGTGACAGCTTCTTCGACCATGTGCTTCTTAAGGCGTTTACGCCGTTTTCTTCCCCCTTCCTCTTCCACCTCGACCGAACCGAGAAAATGTAGCCTGAAAACAGTAGTAGGACCAAGCTGTTGGCCGCCGATTGGTACAGCCAGTTTATTTTTATCCTGCGTCAGTCCCAATTGTTGCTGCTGCTGTTGATCTGGCTGTACCCCACCGGCGGCGACACTTCCAATGAGCTCCTCGCTCGAGTCACACTCTTCATCATCAACTGATCCCTGTGATGCGACACTGCAGCGACCATAGCCATGCTGGCCAGGACCATAGTTCAATAATGTTGACTGCATTACCACTGGCTCATCCTTCGGTATTTATTACGGTTGTGTATGTTAATTGCGTTCATCATCGATTGGTGAAGAATGAGTCGTTGTTATCACGCGAAGGGCCAAACAGAACAAACAAACAGAAAGGCTCTGCTAGTTGTCAACATTGCCAATAGCAAACCACCAAAGAAAGGGAGCCAGTAGCTCAGGCTTTTTTTATTCATTTTTCATTGAATTTGCTCTTATTTTAGGAATCTGAGACACCTTTCAGAAGCATTCAGGCGAGATTATTTATTTATGCTTATTATTTGAGATTTTTATCTTGAAAATTCATTCAGTAGTGAGAATAAAACGAATTGTTTTACAAATATCTTGGGAACTAGTAGGTTTCTCTTAAATCTCATAGTTTTCGAGATATTTTTAATTCACTACTGAATTACTGAAATGTTCTCCTCCATTTATTGACTGGCAGAATAAGCGACAAAATTAAGCTTGAGAGCACGTGCGGTTACTCAGAATTCCTAATTGAATTATTCAAAATTTTAGTCAAAAGGAAATGTTAAAGTCTTTGATTGCAACTAGAGTTCAGTAAGAAGCAATCAAAGACACATTCTTTAATAAATCATTTTTTCTTTTAGATTACTAAATTACAAATAGATTTTTGACATATAAAAATGTTTGAAAATGGAAATGGAATTAGAGTGCAAGCTTGGACTTTAAAATTCCGTAATCGGAATTTATTTAAATCAAACATTCCACATTATCAGAGATTAATAAAAAGCAATATCCATTTTACCCCATTTCAGTAGATGGGAAAAGTGAAACTAACGTTCTCAGTTTTTTTTTTTTCCAGGACTTCAGAATAGTCTTTTCGCTACATTTCATGCCAATCTATATTCTCCTGAAGTCGAATGCTTTTCTCTCATTAAAAAATAAACAAAAAGAAGGTGTTTTTGTGCATTTTTAAGCATTGCAGCATAAAAAACAACAGATAATCTACAACAAGCTTCCACTCATAAATTTGCAAGCAGCCAAATTGTTGCAATTAAACACTAAATTAATATTGTGAAACGAGCGTCAAACAATAACATACAACAGACATAATAAAAATTAATATAAACATAAATAAATGATAACAAAGTTACACTGAGAAGATGACAGTGTTCGGTGGTCGGGTGGTGTTATTTTTTTTTTTACTCATTTATGTAATTATTTTCTCAATAATTTTTTTTTTTTTCGTGACCTGAGGAAGGGGGTCGCTACACTGAAACATTCAGGCCTTTTCTGCATAACGGCCATTTTCCACAATTAATTATAATATTAATAACCGTTGGCAAAAATGTTTAATTAATTTAGTGAATGATAATTTATGAGCCAGGCGTTTTAAAATTTAATTATTTACTTTCACTCACAGTGGCTCCTTTTTCTCTCTTCATATTTCCATTATTTTTTTTTTTTTTATTATTATATTCCTTTTCTGGCTAATTTGCTCTAATTAACGCACTAATTCAATTAATCTTAAACTAGAAGATATTTTTTAAAGAAGCTCTCAAGTTAATTACTATTGCAGTAAGAAATAAAAAATTAATCTCTCTTGAACACTGTCCAAATTATTTCTATCAAAATAATCACATTTTTTAATTTTTTTTTCATGATTCCGTATTAATTATTCAATTTAAAATGATTAAAAAAAATGAAAATATTCATAGAAGCATTCGTGGCATGCCAATATGTATGCTCTTTAATTCCCCTTAATTCCCACGATTAATGATAAATATTTCCCATATACATGGTATATATAATATGTACAATATTTTCGAATGATCCACTAAATGCTCCCGATATTAAAAAAAATTGATTTCCTCAAATGAATAAATCAAAAAAATGAAAAAAAAAAAAAAAAAAAAATTAATAAACGAAAAAACCAATCTACTTTCCATGAAATAATTTTGTCACTTTTATATGTAATAATTAACTACTGAGATTCCCATAGAGAGTGATTCAAAAAAAATATATATATAATTACTATACATATTTCCCATCGATAAAATACAATTTATCATAGAATTTAGTATACAAATAAATAAATCATACCTTTATCCTTGACACCGCCTCTTCCGCCTGACACATTCTCGTTGATTTTGTTGGCTGACCCTCGCAAACGAGCTGAGTGGATCCCAAATAACGTGCACGAAATAGTACACCTTCAATGAGTACTGATGGATCATCGAGTAGTCCTGAAAGTGGAACAGCAATACAACTTTTATTATCAACAGTCTCACTTTTATCAATGAGCCTTCCGAATGTTATAATGTAGTCATTTGAATTTTTAAATAGTCTAATTGTCGCTTCATTATCCGTCACCGCTCGTGCACACACTTTTTCATTCATCGCGTCACGTTTTGAAGCTTGATAGCGCATTGGAGTTAAATGAAGTTGGAAAAAACCGATTCTTTATCAGTTCCATGTATCAGTTATCACTTTATAATCACTCATATCTGCTCTGGGGCTAATTACTTAATCGGCATTTGATATAAACACGTCAATGTTACATCTTCCCTCTATTTATCTACACTATTGACATAACGTGAAGTGAAACTGTTATAATTAATTCATTGGGCTTAGAAGCCAAGTAAAAAAATAGGAAAAAAGAAAAAAAAAGCTACGATACTCGAGTGAAAAGAGTATTGAGTGCACTATGGCTTATAAATTTATAAACTGATCGTCTCTCATACAAGTGAGATACTGTAATGACGTAATTGTTCTCAGGGATATAACAATCGTGGAAATAATGATTATTCACAATTTTAATCGTTCTATTATTTATCTGATGAATTTCAGGTTCTCTACTACTGGAAATTCTCGGTAATATCGAAGGAATGATTGGAATTCGAACAATGCCATTTTCAGGCTCAAGATCGCAGATGCTTGACATAAATTAAACTCAATCTACGTCAATACTTTGCGTGATTACTTGACATTTATAATGGCATCAGCAATGAAGTTATTTACATTATCAATTTTTTGTGGAGAGAGTTGGAAAAAAGGTAATTACAAAAATTTTCTCTATCTTCAACTGATATTTTGGAAAAAATTGTTGGAAGAAGTAGCGAGTCAATATGACGGTTTTTTTTTTTCATTCAAACTAATGCTCTTTTTTTGTTGCTTATCTCTGTTTGTGTTGAATGTTTTTTTGAATGCTTTAGAGTACTCGTGTATAATAAATACTCACCAGGTGTTAATGTTTATGTTGATTGAAACCAGACATCCAAGAACGTAGCATAATTTATAGGAATTGAAGAAGAATTTTAGTATTAGTATGTGTTATTTTTAAGAATTTCTAAAATAAATTCACTTCATTCTCAGTTAAGTTGATAATTTCATGCAATTTTGCAAATTCTTTGGTATTCTCAATTACCTTCTTTATTTCTGCCCTTTTTCTTTCCATCCTTGTCCTAGAAAAAAAGAAATACAGTTAAATTTATCAATAATATTCTCATTCTAATAATATTTACTAAAAAAAGAAGTAGAGAATAAAATATTATAAAGATGCTGCGTGCAAACATTAGTATAAATTTTAAAAATCATGAGTAATAATTAATAGTACATGCAGAGGAATGTGAACCGATTTGTGAAGCTAATGTGTGTGAGCTCAAGGACAGAAACAATAAATTTAAAATTGAAGATCTATCATGTTTTCTAATAGATGTCAGACAGCTAATCTCATGAAATTATTCATGTTTCATCATTCGTCTATCCAGATGAAGCAACAAAGATCTTCTAGACGTGCTAATTGCCATCGTAACGTGAAATAAATATAATTCATTTTAAATAAATTAATTGAACTGATAGTTTAGTGGAATAAAAGAGTTTAATAAATCTCAATCACCAAATGGCACGAGGTGAAATAAATAATGTATTTCCTATTCAGAGACTACTCTCCTATCCTCCATAATTGCATTAGAAAAACAATCTCAGATAGTAGGTATTGATTGTAAGAATCATATGTAATTTACGAAATTAATGTATTCCTCTTGGCCCTGATGTTTATTCCAATATCTCAAATAAAAAATTCGCTAGTGTATTCGTAAATTTCCACTAAACTATAAAAATGAATAATTAAAAATGTAAACAAGAGTAAATAAGTTTTTCTAATTAAAATTGGAATTTTGCAAACGTTCTTGGGCACCTTTTTCACCTTTCCGCTGGACTCCTTGAGGCTCTGTGTGGGCGAGGGAGAATTTTTAACAGGGGTCTTCTGGGGACTCGTTGTTATTTTCATGGGTGATGTTGTGTCACGTTCAGTTGTAGGTGACTGTATTACAGTAACAATTGGTGGTGGGGACATGGATGATGATGTTGATGGTAAGGGTTCAGGTGGTGTTAATGCCTCTAATGGAGCTACACTCAAGGTTTTTGGTGGGGTTTGCTTTGGTGTTACGACTTTCGTACTCATTGATGGTAGCATTGTCCTAGTTTTAGGCTTCCGCCACCCCTGCATCAACATCAAATCACCATAAATAATATAATACAATTAAATTTCTTTATTTTTTTTTGTTAAAATAGCGAGTTACACACCGCGATTAGACTGGCACGAGACTACGTGCGTGTTACGGAGGGAGATTAAAGTGCACCCAATTACCAAAGAAATTTATATATAGGGGAAATCGGGGTAAAATGGATATTCTGGTTGAACGGTTGGGGATAGCGATTTTCTGAGGATTCCATTGAAAAGCTGAGACGATTTTACATAGGAATCGAGTGTCAAAATTCGATTTTTTTAATTTTTTCCAATTTTGGCAAGGTAAACCCCTTCAAATCTGGGTGAAAAAACTCGAATTTTCAAAAAATTGAAAAACAATATTTTGACACATGATTTTCATCGGAAATTTCCTCAGCTTTCCAATGGAATCGTCAGAAAAAAGATATCTTCAATATTTCTCTCGATTTCTCGTAATATACAATTTCAAAGTGAGCATCTTACCCCTTTTTACCCAACTTCCCCTACATATATATATAGACAGAGGTGGGGTAAAGACCACTTCCAAATTTCGAAGTTGTATATCATGGAAATCACGAACTATTCAATCAGAATGTTCATTTTACCCCACCTTCCCTCAAGAATATATTCAGAAATGAAAACAAGTGATTTGTTAGTTCAGTTACTTCTCCTGCACCAATCTTCTCTCTCCACATACCTTATCATCGTAAAATCCCTGATCATCCGTTCTCTGTTGTCCAAGCAGCCGATCAGTCTCCAAATCAGTGTCTGCCTCCTCCTCATCCACAACTTCCTCAACCTCAACTTCATTCTCGTCCTCAGGCCGGCGTACCTCCGAGTCCTCGCTGTTGCTCTCTGTACACATCCTCCGCCTGCCGTCCAACATACTAAAATTTAGTTAGATATTTCAAAATAAGAATTCGTAGTTAAGTGAAATAAAGAGATTAATATTCCCAAAAAAACTCTTCTCTCTCAACCCCACGATGTTCAATCCCGAAAAAAAAGAATCATTCTCTCCCTTCCACTTAACCGCAGGCATAAAAATAGAAGACGATTGAATTGTAATTTAAAATCAGTACCTTGGTATCCAAATTGGTGATACATTCGGCTCTGGTGGCTCATCAGACGGTGATTTAACTGGTAATGTTTTAGTTTTTTGCAGTGCCATTCTAATATCCTTAATAGCAGCCTCAACTTCACCACCAATTTCAAGATTCATACTCTGTCTACCCTGTGGTGCTGGCGGTGGTGGTGTACCCAATGGATCAAGGCCATCAAGATGGAGATCATTAGTCTCATAAGAATTTTCTTTCTGTGCTATAAATAAATCTGGTGACGTTGCTTTAAGTGTCTGCAGTATGTCTTTAGTTACATTAAGACTAGTATCTTTTCCATTATCAATATCAGTACCCAAAATATCATTTCTAGTTCTTTGTATAATTTCTTTTTCAATTTCATTAATTTGTCTCTTCATAAGCATTACTGTTGGATTATTATTATCAGTATCACTAGCATGACCACTTGATAAACCATCCTCAAGTACTGGCATACTCGTGTATATTCTCAATGAATCCGAATTATTACCAAGATCACCAACTGAACCCAGTAAACCACTTGCTGGCATCAATTCATTGTCCATCATCATCAATGACATTTCACTGTCTAAATCACCACAATTACTGTCACAATCAGTTGTCTCTGGGCTCAGTGTAAAATTACGTGAATGTCCAACTTGAAGGCCAACTTCAGTCTCACCAAGATCCTCACTACTACCAGTACCAACTGATAGATCTAAAAAATTATTCTCATGCTCCAAACCCTGTGTAATAAAATTAGCATTTTTTAATTACTTTCATTCAAGTTGTTTGCCCTTTAATTATTCCAAACTCACAGATTGCTGATACTCCGATCGTTGCTTCTTTGGTGATTCGTGGACCATAACCTCCTCTGCATTGGGTAATCCACTGGCCAGCCGTTGTCCAACATAGGAGCTACCACCCTGTCGTCGAAGTTCGTAATCCAGATCCTTGTAAACAGATAAATTAAATGATTCTCCTTTTAATCCGAAAGAATTGAACAGATCAACAACTCGATTAAGCAAAGTTTAACTATTAAACGAAAACTTTTCACAAGTTTAATTAAATTTTCACCTGAAATGGAAATGTCTCTCCATTGTTTTCTTTCTCCTCATTTGCTGGCGGTGGACACTTGAAAAATTCCTCAAGTACTTTACGTGTCTCCGAAAATTCATACAGATAATCGAATGTACTACCACCTGGTGTAACGAGACTCGATAAATTATCAGAGTTAAGAAATGATGGCTTTAAAAAATCTTCATCCTCCTCTTCTTCCTCCTCCTCCTCTTCATCTTCCTCTTCTTCAGGCTCTGGTGTCTGAATTGTTTGCTCAGGTTGTGCTGTTTCTTCTATTGTTGGTGAAACAACTAGACTGCTATTAATTTCATTTGTGGGACTTGATGTCTCAACTAATATTTCAGTCGTATCCTCTTTATTTGTATTTGACATATAATCAGTCTCGTTTTTTTCCTTCTGATTTGGTGTTGTTGGTAGTATTCTTTGGGGAAAACCAGGCCTCGGTGTCATGTACATTGATGGCGATGATAATAAACTTGGTAATCGTGAATTTTCACGTACACCATAGCGCCGTGGACTACCAGAATACTGTGCTATGGGTAATTCACCAATTACCCTAGCAACCTTGTGATTGCGCTCTGGTGATGGTGAATTTGCCTCACAGTCACTTGCCGGTGTTATTACCTGTAACGAAACAAAAAAAAAACATGTCATGAATAACGAGACAAAAAAGGGGATATCAAAAAAATGACGTAAATTAAACATGAGCAAACTAGAGTATAGTGGCAGTGTTAGTCGACTTTTTGCATACATCGAGTTTAAAGGTAATGTTTTTGAATTTAAATGAGGGTGCTAATGAGTGTCGTATGCATTCACACTGGCAGCTGCAACAGTTATGTAAAGCATACAGTCCACATGTTCATTATTGTAAGTCAACTAATTTTTAACAGAACAATTTTTCGTGAATGTTATGATGCTCAAGTATTCCTCCAACAAATTCCTTCTTCATACCTTGAAAAAATCCGAAGTATTCCTAGGATAAGTTGATGTAGGACTTGGTGAACTACCAGCACTAGAGCCTGGTGCACCTGATGAGATTCTACGTACATCATCTTGCTCTGAATTTAAACTCGTATTATTAATCTGCTGCTGCTGTTGCTGTGTTGTGTTATTACTTGTGCCCAGATCTAGTCTCAGTCCCTGCCAATTATCATCGATATCATCGAATACCACAACTTCACCATCACTGACAATTGCCATACTTCTAGCTGGTGTTGTGTTATTTGACTGATAATCTACACAATTTTTTGGCAATCCATAGTCCAAATCTGTGATACTCTTCGGTACATTGTACTCTACATTATTGCTATTTAGTACCGAATCATAATTTATAATACGATTTCCACGAGTTGCTTTTGGTGAATCATAATCTAAAATTGATTTTGTTGTTGTATTACGACGTACTGAGTGTACTTCTGATGAGAATACAGTCTCTGTTACTTCACGATTTGAACGTTGTCTTCTTGCTTCGCCACACCTTTGAACAAAAATGAATATTAAATTAAATTAAAGTTTGGGGAATTTAATAATGATGTATTTACCTGCTTCTGAGCTCCCAAACACTCTGTCTATTCGGTGATTTAGTATTTTTCTTAACAGTCAATTTATTATCTGTCGTTGAATCGTCATTGGGTACAGACTTTGATGATGTCAAGAAACGAGGCTTTCTAGCAGCAACTTTGCCTCTACTCTGTGAGAATACTTCTCTTCCACCAGCAATTTCAATGATCCTGTATTAATAAAACATAATCTAGTTATTGATTTTCTTCTGCAATAAAATGGGAAAAAAAGTGACCTGTCAAATGGAAAGTATTATATTCTCAGTGCTCTGATTCACTATTCAAATGAGTTTCTACACGTTTATGTTATTTTTATTTTATTCCTCATTTTCTTGTGGTTTATTTTGTTTTCGTTTTAACCACTTGCTAACCACTTGTTAATGAAGAAAATGTAAAAAAACGACAGAGGGGACTAACCTTTACTATGAATTACCCTGTAATATTCTACGGTTATTTAACTTTGTTAACTCGATAATTCATTAATATTTAGGTATAAAAAATACGTTAAAAAAAATTACGTGTTTTGGTTTAAGATTAAAATCACAGACTGTTGATATGGCTGCGCTCGCTCTTTACCCAGGCGACAAACGCACACAGACACAAGTGTGAAGAGGAAAAAAGAAGAAAATTGAAGTCAATCTAGCCGCTTGATTGCGCTGCAATCGACTTCCGTTTCATTCTCACTCTGCTTTCAATTTGAAATTTATATTTAATTTTATATCTTCAATTTTCTTCTTTTTTTTCTCTCTTTCAAATGAAAAAATATTGGAGACGTTTCAATAAATCCTGTGAATGCATGATTTTGCATTCATTGATTCATTGAATTCTTCATGGAATTTTGGAATAGACGAGAGAAACGAGACGAGTTGATCCAGTTAGAAACTGGATTTCCCGAAATATCTTTGAATTGAAGGAAAATAGGAACACCTTTTTTGCTAAAAAAAAGGGTCATTACCAAAAATTACTCTATTTCTCATAGATTTCGTGAGGTTCAGGGCAAAATGGACTTATCAAGACTACTGAATTTTTAAAAATTCAATCTCACCGTGAATCACGGAGTTTGTAGCTTCTGTCTCCTTTAGCTGATGTCAGTATATAAACTGGACCCTCTTCTGGACCACTGTCATCCTGCTGCGACTGTGCCTGATGATCACTACCTCCAATACTTCCATAATTAGTAGCATCCTCACTTCTACCAGATGCCAATGATGAAGAACTGGAAGACGTTTGCTTGGCAGTTGTGACTGTTTGCTGATTTAACTGTTGTAACTGCTGTTGATTTTGGCCAGTTTGGCCCTCGTAACCTGGCATAATACTGCCGCCACCCGTCCTACGGGACAGCGAACCTGTTTTTTTCCTGCGACTCGACGCTCGTTTTCTACACCTACGGACGCAACTTGGTATACTAAAAATACTCGAATAACGAAACTAAAAAAAAAACAGTAAGTCTAATTAAATTAATAAATTAATTAGAAAAAAAATGAAAAATCACTGCCAAAATTTCATTTACCTGGATATTGTTAAAAATAATAATAACTTAATTTTTGTCTAAGTGGAGAGGAAAATATTGAGGAGAATAGCAAAAGTGGAATAATGTAAATGTGTATTTTTCATCCCTCCTTTTATCCCCTCAGTTTTTCTTTCATTAATGTGGTGTGAGTGACTTGGTGCAACAGGAGCCTTGCAAATGGAAGCCCCCCATCTACTTCATGTATATTTTCCTTCTTCTTTTTTTTTCACTGCTGGAAAATGGGAACAAGGAAGCTAGGGCAGATGTGGATCGATGCTGGTTGCTCCAATTTTCCCCAACGCAGGAGTGAAATTTGCGGAAATTAACGGTGCGGCTGTGCACACACAAGTTTCAATAAATGTGTAACAATGGTGAGCAAAGTTTTTGTAAACTAAATGGTGGGGAGATTTTAAAAAAACAGGAGCAAGTTTTGAAGAATTTATAAATAAAATAATATAATAAATAAGCACACATATATTGGCCCAAGTTGCATCCTCTATCAACTTATTATTATTTTTTTGTTTTCCTCCAAAACTTTGATTTGCTGCTTGAGTTTTCTTTGCTAACGAAAATAATGAAATAGGTCACCTGTCGGTTGCGTCGTGCTCCAGGTCTATCATGTCGTCAACTGGATATCCAATGCTACCAGTGACAATGCTACCTGACGACGACGCGGAGGACGACAACGTGGACGTATACGTTGCTGGCTCCTGTTTCTGTATAGCAGTACGACTCTCATGCGGCTGATGCTTCGTCAACTTTAATTTATTATCAATGGCCCCCAATTGCGGGGGATTACTGGCCCTAGGCCGGCATTTTGGAAACAGATGGTTCAAATCAGTGTTTTCCAGTATCAGACTTGTCATCGCCAATGTTTTAACATTTTTCTCGATTCCGTTTCCATTATCTGAAAGAATTACATTAATATTATTCCAGGGAAAGGATTCAGAGTCTCGTGAATTCAAATGGTAAATTTATGCAGAAATTGGATTTCTGATTTATTCTGAAGAAAAAGGATTTTTATTACTAAATATGATTTTCTTGAAACCATTCCCTGGCGATTTTCCCTCATTCTATTGATTTTCAACGACAATTGGTGGAGGTTGAAAATGGAATTTCAGAAAAAAAATGATAACTTCGTCAATTTTCACGGAAAGTCGATGTAAAACGATGTCAGCTCTCGTTCGTGATGAACCGCAACGAACAGCATATATTCTTGAAAAAATTCGTGTCAAACCGAAGAATTTAATTGGAATAAAGGAATCTAAAAATTCACATCTCGAATTTCCATAGGTGTGAATCAATTCATCTGTTGCTATCACTGTTCACAAGGATTGTTAATTCTCGGATACACCAAAAACATGACTAGATAGCAAACCAAAATCCAATCGTGCTACGTGACCACGAGAACCGCCTGTCAGCCTGCCTCATTAACTTTGAAACCTTCTCCATACAATTCAGAGCTCCTGCACTCGACTCAACGCAAATTTTTCCAGCAATTCCATGAATTCAATGAATTTTCCGAGTAAGGGATTAATTGATTGGTGAGATCACTTGGGGAAAACCATTAAAAAGAAGCAATTCCTCGTGGTTCAATGGTTCAGAAAAGCCCAAGGGCTGAAATATCAGAGTAAGCTTTTAACCGCCAGATAACTTGATAAACTCCTGTCGATCCCGCTAATAATTACAGAAGTGATTGACTCTAATTGCTATGGATACAGCAGAAGCAGAGAATTCTTGCACTTCAAACTTCTCCAGACATTTTCCTCAACATTATCTTAGATTAATGTTTTTCTTTATATATATGAGTATATGTGTATGTATTTGCACACTCAAGAGCACGTGAATTCAGACGACTACGACTCAGTGACAATTTCCACCTCGACAATCCTTTCATCCCTCTCAACTTCAAGTTTCAAGCGTTTCTACTTTAACGAATACTGCTGGAAGTTTACATAGTAACAAAACTACTTGACTATCCACTGAATTTTCACGCGCTGAAACGTAAACAATTTTCAAACTCGAGTTATTTATTTTTTTTTGATTCTTTGAATTTATGAGAAATGTTAGTTTTTTGTCTTGGGAATGAGGTAATTTAAATTTTATGTTAAAAAAAGGAAAAATATGGTAAAATAGCTTTGAAATCGATTTTTTTTTTTTTCATGATTTGATTGAAAAGCTGAGGGAATTTGTGATGGAAAATAGCTGATAAAATTGAATTTTAGGGAATATTCTGAAAATCCTTTTCATCAAAAGTTTCCAATGGTTTTCAATGAAAACCATCAAACTCCCATCAAACGATTTCCCAAAATCCTCTCAGACTCTCTGATTTTCAACAATAATTTCATGAATTAAAATGAAGGATAATTTACTCTAAAATCCAATGTAGGAAAACGTGAATTTGCGAATGATTCTGAAATTGCTTGGGTGTTCCACCGCATTCACCGCATATAGACTCTATTTGGGAATTGGGAATTGCTCCTAACGCTGACAAATGTATATTGCAGTAATTGTTCACCTCTTTCCTTCTTTTTCCCCCAGGTTTCATCCAGTCACTGATAATTGAGTTGCGGATGAATTAAAACGTATTCCCATTACCTCTCGTTTAAAATCCCGGCTTCAAATTGACCCAGTACATTAGAAAACTCGCATTTTTCCTGGTTTCAATAAGACCGCACTTGATCGATCTCCAAGCACTCCAATACTCGAAAGAAGAGGCGTCAGGTGGCCATTTCTCCTCAACCCGGAACGTGATACACTCCCAGACTGTTTGAAGTCTCAAATTCTCATTTCCTCAATTCTCAATGACTCCATTCCTTTCCCCTAAAAATTATAACCGAATTCTTCTCACTCGAACAAGATAAACATCCCGGAAACTCCATACTCCTAATAACGGATATTTGAAAAAGTATAAAAGTGATTTACTTTGACAATTTCCGTCTATACCTCTGGCTACTTCAATTGCAAAAAAAAAGAGGTAATAGACGAAGGTGAATCACTATAAATTCCACCTTTATCCCATCTATTCTATTACAACTGTATAAAAAAGAGGATCAAATTTCTCAGGGATATCCTTCAATCGAGTTACGAAAAGGAGAAGAGAATTGAGTCTTTTTACTTTTTTATCAGGACGAATTCTGCCAGAAAGAGGAACAAATTCGTTTATAAAGAACAGGCAGTGCGTAAAGGAGCGGATAAAAGAGGAAAATAGTGCGAGGGAGAAAATGTGCATGAGTCGACACGCCAATGGGGAGGGGGTTGAGACCTAGAGGGGTGGGATTTATACGTAAAGAGAAGCGGAATCAATAGGGGTCACTGGCACCAACAGATACAATCGGCACATTTCGAGTATTGCATGAGGGCCTTCAAGTGCCCCTTCTATTCAGCCCTTCTCTTTTGCCCCTTCATTTTGTAGAGTAACACAGGAAGGACGCATATTCGATTGTCCTCGAGAGTTGGCGGCCTCCTTCGTCCACTCGACGATACTGTATTTTTTTTTATTCCATCCATTTGCCTGATTTTCTCTCTATCAAAGCCTCCAAGGAGCCTTCGCAATGTCCTGGATTTAAAAATAAAGGGAAATTGGCGCCGGCGCGAAAAACCACTCGTTAATTTCTCACCCACTTGAGTCGACTCTTTTTCCACTCAGATTTACTCGCTTTCATTTGCTCTGTTTTTATTCCTTTATTTCCAGTGCATGTTGACCGAGTAAATGCTTTCTAGCGGCTTCCAGTAGATTTTTAGTGTGTGAGACCACTTTTTATCCTCGAGGATTCTCGTGACGTTTTTTTTTGGAGAATTTATCTGCAGAGACTATATTGCCTCTATATATCTTTCAATTACTTGAATCGACTTGGTTCTGCGTTGAGAGTGGACACTGAGCCTCTCATGAATTTTATCCACTGGGTAATAATACTGTTCATAAAAATTTCGGCTCCAAAAAAACCGTTGAATTTTTCATCTCACAATGATTAAGTCACTGTGACATATTTCTACGCTTCTCAAAAGGCGAAAAAAAGAGGCTTTGAACTGATGCCAGTAGCAAAGTGTCGGAGTACAAAATGTGCTTCATACAAAACACACACATACATCTGAATTACACAGAGACACAGTCTGTATGATGGGCGAGGGTTTGAGGAGAATTTGTGGAGGATGGTAGTTGTTGAGAGATAGTGTTCGAAGCACCCTCTTTGCACCCTTTTCTCCGCACATTCCCCATTCCCTCGTGTGTTTGAGGGAAGCACCGTTTGAAAAAAAATAATGAAAATACTCCAGAGGGAAAATCCAAAGCTCTCACACATCTCCCCTCATTTTCCTCTTTCTCCAATCTCCAGTTTACTTGTGCCCCTCTGACACTCAGAATGTACGCAGTGGAATTTACCATTGACTGCGGAACTCAGAGAAGCCAGACGGTTTTCAAGAAAAACGAAAGAAAGAAGAAAATGAGAGTTTAGTGGGGAAAAAAAAGAGGAAAAAAAAAAAGTGTCTCATGTGGCCACGGCGCGTGAGAGACACTCGATCGATCGATTCTCTCCTATTGCTCGTCGGCCTTTCGTTGCTTTTTATTATATGTGCCACTGCTACATGGTATATCCGTTTTTCCTCATCACACTTTGTTATTTTCTTATTTTAAAAAAAATCATTTTATAGCGATGCATCATCTGGTCAGTCATCAAGGTGCTGATGCTCCTGGAAGAGGATGATGCAAGAGTGAATGGAAAACAACGTGATGTTTGAAATTCATTCATTTTTCACCTCACATCCTTCCAGCGTGAAAATACATTCGTTTGATGTGGTAAAACGAGTGCAAAAACTCGTGTTCTTTCATTTGAATTCCATTTTTTTTGTTCACTGAAAGATTAATTAGACAGGTTTTATAATTCGCCTCTTGTGGATTATTTTTAGATACGTTTTTCATTAAAATGAGAAACAATGAATGTTTAAATCAGCAGAAAACAAATTAGAATCCACTTTACTTCTCTTTTATCTCAGTATCTCACTAATCTATCTGATCTCCTCATTACTCAGATCATATTTCCAATTAAGCTCTGATGAAGCTTCTTTGTCCCCTTTTTTTAGAGAGAAACTCTTTTCCTCTTCCTAATAAAATTGGAATCTGTGTTACTTAATTGCTCCATTGAAATCAACAATTTTTCATCCCTCAAAAACCCAATGAAAACGTTTAGCAGTGGCCAATTATTCAATGTCTTTTCTGTCTCCTGAATTACCCAGGTTTCCTACTCAGTTTCATCTCATCCCTGCGAGAATTTCCATGTGCCATCAGGACAGGCTTTATGTATTACGTAGCGTTCATCTCCTTTCACTAGGGTAAAAGGGAGTTACAGAGTCTGGAGAGACTTCCAACCGAGCTACTCACTGATATTGCATTTCCAAAAGCGCTCATCGCGTCGACGCGCATTAGATAGAGCCACACATTCATGGGAGACGTTGATCGGAGGAAGTAGAAACGATGAGAATTCAGAATCAGAGGGAAAAAGAAGGGAATACAGAAAAAGATTGACTGCCCAATGGATATCGACTGTTGGATTGTTCAACTTGTAACATATTGCCTGAGCCTCTCTTTTTTTCCTCATATTTTCATACATCCCAATAAGCAATTTCCCCTTTTTTTTTACCCAGTCCCTAGTCCTGTCCTTTTTCCATGAAGGATTATCTATCAGCCATGAAAATACGTATTCCCCATTTTTTTCTGTAAATGACAAGTGAAAACAGAAATCAGTGATCAAGTGAAGAAACATGAAGTCATAGTTTTACGTTTTTCTGGAAAATCTCGGGAAATAATGGAGATACAAAAATTTTTGTAGAGACCTTTTTTGTGTAATAGCAGAAGCTCTACAAAAAAGGTAATAACAAATTTTTCTCTATCTCACTTAGTTTCCGAGATATTTAACAAAATCTGAAATTAAGCTCCAATCATGTTTTTTTTGCTGTAAAAGCCACTGAGTTTCTTCTCTAATCTTCAGGACAAATATCACGTTCTTTTTTAATGGTGAAGTTGGATATATTGCGAAATGTTCTTGGAACACCTAAAAACAGTATCTCGTGGCTGGTATGCACATAGAAACGTGAGGTCTAGTGTATATAAAACCGTATACACTCTGGGGGGCTTGCTTTTTATATCGATTTTCTCAGGGTAAGCGAAATGCCTGTTTCTCTGCGGCAGGTGCGATGAAGAAGAGAGATAGAGAGAGAGAGAGAGAGAAAAAGAGAGTGAAGGAATAAGTAGAAGGTTTTCATGGTGTTTACAAGGCAAGAGGTGGGGTTTTTATCATATAAAAATACTGAAGTTTCCTCCCCCAGTAGTGAAAGACGGGTGAATATGGGGGATGGGGACTTGCGAGGGGGATTATGAGTCACATGAAGAAATGGTAGACAGGAAGACGGTAGTGATGGGGCACGTTAACCGGATTTTCCCTCTGAGGGGACACGTCACTATCATCTTTCAATGATTAATATTTGATTAGATAGAGGAACGTAATAATTCTGATTGGTGAATTAAATTTCATGAAATCATTATTTTCAACAATTACACAGAATTTGTGTCACATTTTTCAACAATGTTGAGCTCTTGCTGATTAATTTAGAGAGGGAGAATGAATTCCTCCAATTTCCTCACGAAAATCACATTTTCTTGGATTTAATCAAGAAAATAAAAAATAATAAAACGTGGAAGAATGGGGTTGATACGAGGAAAAGTATTTCATCGACGGGGGCGGCGTAGTGCCAGTACGTCGGCCTCAAGCAAAACGCCACAGAATCGATCCAACACAATTTCTTTTTTGTTAAACAAGAATAATGCTGGGATATTTTTAGCATACAAATTCATTTCACAATAATCTCCACAATTTTATGAGTATTGATGCATGAATATTACCCAATTTGCATTTAATTCTCGAGTTAATTGGGGAAAAACTCCAGAGGGAAGAGAAAAATATGGAGAGTGGAGGAAAAATGTGGAACTAGTGCAATTCCTCCTCACCTTTTTACTTCCTCAATGTGAGATTAAACAGAGTGACACACACGATTTTTTTTCTACTTGATTCTCCCCACTCTCTCACACTTATTCACACCACAATAGCACTAAGTAATATCAGTTATCAATGGATTTTCCTAATTTGTTTCTTCATTAAGTCTTTATCTTATTATTTATTATCGTTTTAGAAAATCACGAAGACTTTCTACGGTTCACTAGCGAGGGAATAGAACACGACGGACTCGTTTTCACGATTGTAGCACACGGGTGGTGGTAGCAGAGGGTGGCACCTAACACCGGTCTGTGCAGATGGCGCTAGTGCATGCTCATGGGGAGGAAAAATGCAACCCCCCTGTTTTTTTTCAATTATTCCATTGCTTGTTTCAATATTGTTAATTTCTTTTAAATTAAATTTTTCACTCATCCTACGTTTTATTCATCTGATTCTCCAATAATTTTCCCCCACCACTTATCCAACAATAATGGGAAAATAATTTTATTGGCGTTTTAATGGAAAAAATAATGATTCAAAAAGAGAAAATAATTGTTAAATGAATTGCCTCGAGAGGCTGTGATGCAAAATACTCTGTCTTGATTGAATAATTATTATATTTTATTTTCCTTCATTTTTCATTGATAAAAAAACTTATATTCTGTAACAAATATTAATTAGGACTTATGATGCTCCTTTTTTTTTTTACCTTATACAATTGTTTTAGCATTTATTTCTTTACAACTTGAATAACATCCTCGTCATGCATTATGTGTTGAATTCCTACCCTCTGAGGTGAATATTTCGTACTTGTTCCCTAAAAAATAATTAAATATTCATTTTTCTCAATAAATTCAATTATTTTTCTCTTCATTATTAATAACAGAAGATAAGAGGAAATTAAATTACCCAAACAAGTGCATATTTGAATTGAGCTGCAAGCGTTCTATGTATAGCATGACAGACGTGCTCCACAGTAACGCCCTTTCTCAAAATCAAACCGTCATCAAAATCCGGTGGCTGTCCTGGCTTCTTCGTGTATACCCTGATGAGAGAAAGATACTCCCACAGAGTTTCCAATAAAAAGTCCAAATTTAACTTCATATTACAACTGAAATATTCAACAAAAAATAATCGATTACTCCTCTTCATTATTCACGAGCACAAGCCCATTTAACACAAGTCAAATTAAAGAGAAAATAAAGAAAAATCAATAATTATTCACCTAACTACAACACTGTTCGATTGTCTAGCAATTCTGTCCACCTCCTCAATTGAAATTTGATCAATTTTATTATAAACATAGAGACAGGGTAGATAAACTCTATTAGCATTGATCACGTCGATTAATTCATCAGCAGTGCAATCTTCTCTGAATAAAATTTCAGCGTTAAATATTTTATATTCGTGGAGTATCATGTGTACAAGTTTCTCATCGATTTTAGTCAGTGGACAAGTCGAGTTGAATGATAAACCACCGCCTTTTTTAATCTTGAAATAAATATTTGGCTTTCTCTTGTTTAGCCTAATGCCAACTGACTCCAACTCCTTCTCCAACAATTGTCTCTGTACATCTTGCTTAGTTGCGTCCAGCATCATCAGTACCAAATCTGCTGTTCTCGCAACAGCAATTACTTGTCTACCTCGACCTTTTCCCTGGAATTAAGGAATTAATTAGATTCTTCGTTAAAGAATTGTTGATTATTAATTTACCTGAGCAGCTCCCTCAATAATTCCAGGCAAATCCAACAACTGTATATTAGCTCCTTTATACTCAATTACTCCAGGGATACAAGTTAATGTTGTAAACTCATACGAAGCAGCCTCTGACTCTGTGTGAGTTAGTGTTGACAACAAAGTCGATTTACCAACCGATGGAAATCCAATTAATGCAACTCTGGCATCTCCAGACTTTAATACATCAAAGCCTTCACCCTTCTCCGATTTCTTCGATGGCTCCAGTAATTGTGATCTGTACTTGGCTAATTTTGCCTTTAGCAGACCCAAGTGGTACTCAGTTGCTTGAAAAAAAATATATAATTCAGAATTGGAGATTTAGTTTCTCGACATTTGCAAATATGAGGGTCTTACATAAATCCATTACATTTTATCAGTTTTTTTTTGGTATCTTGGAATTTAAGCGAGATAGAGCCATTTTGATGTGAACCTTTTTTGTAGAGAATTTCAAGAGCTTCAAAAATGGATTGAGTCAAAATTCCTCTTTCTCCCTTAATTTTCAAGATATTCTAAAAATACAGATCATAGGATAAAATCAATTTTTCTGGAAATTCCATAGTTACCAAAAATTCCCAATTAAATTGACTTTTCACATTAATAATGGAACAGATGTCTCGAGGAATGAATTAACCTATCAGAAAATTAACAAACCTTTATTTTTCTGTGTTCTCGCAATTTCCCTCTCAATTTCCGATATTTTCTCCAAAATGCCCATTTTGTTGAATCAATTAAATATTAAATTACCATAAAATAATTCAGAGTTATGAATATTATCTCTCTTTTTCTCTCGCATCAACGTTGTTCTGATTAAATTCAAGGAAAATTAAATGCCGGGTGACTCTCATGAGAATCCATAGTTTCAATGAAAATATCGCCACAATGAAAACACATCCCAATCCAATTTTTTATCTCTCCCTCTCCCCCTTCCAATGTATTTCGTACATGTGAACACTCCACTTATGATTTCTGTCTTTTATTCCTTTATCCTCGGCCTGTGTATTTGTATGTGAGTCTATATTTACTTTTTGTCAATTTTACATGGTATTTCATAACGTCACTCTTACCAATTAAAACTAAAATGTCTTCTTATCACTTCTATTGAATACCCAATAATCAAGCCTTTATTTAAATTATGTTTATTCAACTAGTTTAATTATTTATCTGTTAATTATGAAGGTCTGTGCATGAATTTATGAGAGTACACAAATTTTGTGGACTTTGCTGAGGATTAAATTCACTTTTAAGTGTTTACAAACACTTTTGGAGGAGACAAGGAGAACACAAGGAGAAACGTATGTAAACGCCTAAAATCTTGCGCATTATTACAAGCAATGAATCACAATTCATAGATTATGATGAGAAATTCGTTTTAATTGTTGTAAAAATGAATATTCCCTGGAATTATTGTTGGCATTAAAATATTACATAATTTCAGGTGAACTGATGTCAAAGTACTGAACAAGAATTCATTGAAAGATGGCTTCGAATGATCAATGGCCACCAGTAGCTGCAACTGGAAGAAATTCAGGGAAAAATCGATCCAGCATTAACATTAAGAAACCAACAAAGGAACATCAGCAACAGGTGCTAAGTCGTCTAACTGAAATGTTTCAGAGTACATTAGAAGCTGAGGTGATATTGTCAGTTGCAGACAGCTGTAGCTGGGAATTGCAGGCTTGCATTGATGCACTCATAGCAATATCATCGACTGTTGAGTCTGAGAATAAATTGATACAAGATAAAGAGAGTTTTGTACTTGTAACGAGTAATGAGTCAGAGGAACGAAAAGAATTGTCCACTGATATGATTAAACCGGATTTTGTTAGGATGAATAAGGATGAATTGCAGTTGCAACAGGAGGAGTTGAAGAGATTCGAGAAATTGAAGAAGAAATCAACGAAAAATCGAATGGGATCATTCAGAGGAAACATATCAAAGTTAAATTCAACTTCGGTTAATGAAATTAAACAAGAAGCAGAGGAGTCTGTTAGTTTTGATTCAATATGGGATTTACCAGCGTCCCAGAGTATGAATGGGGATGATAACTTCAGTAATAATAAATTCGACGTAAATAATCAGTATCTACTACAAACAATGCCACACCCACCGAATCCATGGACCTCTGATTTTTCAAAGGTTGCATGGGCCCATCAGTCATCAAAGAATCTCCATCCTGATACGCCAATTGGGGAAATGGGGGAAATGAAAATTCCCTCACGCTCAAATCAACCCAATAAATCAAGAAATGAATCTGAATTTTGTGGCCTCAAGGTGCAGTATCGAACGGCAGGTATGGAGAGCTCATCAGAGGATGATGATGCTGATGTTGTGATAGAAGAAGAGCTCAATTGTACAATACCCACGTCATTACCAGTTAATGTATCACAATTATTGTCATCGTCGATTCAGACTCCGCCTCGGGTTTCTCTCACACAGAGGACAACAACTGTCACAACAGCATCACCACCGAGAACCCCAAAGAGATCAGTTCATCAGCTGACACTTGGACGAATAAGGGAATCCATAAAAAATGGAGAGAAGATTATGATAATCATGAGAGGACTGCCTGGAAGTGGAAAATCGTATTTAGCGAGAAGTCTAGTTACAAATATCAACGATGATGATCCTTCTGATTACATTTTCAGTAGTGATGATTATTTTATAGCACTAGGCCGTGGAGTTTACAAATACGACTCGAGGAAGCTCGATGATGCTCATAGTAACAATCAGAAACAGGTGTTTGATGCACTGAAGCAGGGAAAGACTCCAGTAATCGTTGATAATACTAATCTTCAAGCTTGGGAGATGCGCCCTTACGCTGCTATGGCAGTAAAACGAGGATACATCGTTGAAATATTGGAGTCTGATGCTCCTTGGACTCAGAATGTCAATGAATTGGCGAAGAAAAATAGTCATGGCGTTCCTAAAGACAAAATTCGACAGATGTCTGCCAAGTATGAGCACGGAATCACTGGATCCTGGTTGCTGGATCATTATTCATTGAAGTATGAGTCAGGGCAGGAGCCAAAGGAACTTCAGGGTGCTGTAAAAATCGAGAAAACTGTATCTCCACTCGCTGAGAAGTCTCCGGTACCTCAGGAGCCGAAAAAAGAAGCTGAAAAGGCTCCGAGTAATCCGGAATTGTCGTCCAGAGGAGGTTCTGCCTTTGTTGACTATCAAAGAGAATTCAAGAGTCCGGATAGCATGAAAAGTGAAGAGAAAACCCAAGAATCTCCGAAAAAACTTCCATCAAACATTTCTCCAGCAGAAAAGTACATTCTACAAGCACTTGGAGCCATTGGGTCTGAGAGAAAAGGAAGTTTAGCACCGGAAATCGTCAGTCCAACTTCAGATAAAGAAGACATTAGTCCAGATAATAATGAGCACAATTCCTCTCAGGGTTGGGACTCGAGTCTGTTGAATGATAACGATCCGTCCAACAATCGCAATGAAAAGTCACCAATGAGTCTTGCAGAGATTCAGAGACAGGATGAAGAGTTTGGTAAAGAAATGAGAAGAGAGGATGAAAGTCCAGAGGAATCATCAGAAGAGGTGGAGGATGTTATGAGACATGCAATGGCTGATTTTTTGGATGGGATTGCACAACGATATACTGAATCAAAGTGCACTACTGATGTTCTACCAGTTGGACAACAGAGACCATCAACTGTGGTGATTACTGAAGTGTATGAAGAACCGAAGGAAAAAGTTCTGGATGATACTGATGAAGATACTCACGCTGTAGCATCAGATGTAAAGGAGTTGAGTGAAAAAATTGAGGAATCAGAATTAATTAAGGAGAATATTAATTTGAATACTGATATAAAAGATGAGAAAGAAGAAGAAGAAGAAGTGGTTGAGGATGAACAAGTAGAGAATATTTCAATGGAAGACAAGGATCTAAGTTTTGTTGATGCTGGGAATCTCCTCGACATAGAAACAGCGGAAGAGTCAAAGGAACCAATTCCATCAAAATCAACACTTGGAACAATTCTCAAAATAATAAAAACTTCAATTTTAGGTAATTCTTTTGATGAGGAGAGTTCTGAGGTCAAAACAACAGAAATTGAACAGGGAAAGGAGTTGAAAGAGCTTGTTGAACCTCTTGGAGACGTCAAACCTGCAGAAATCAGTAATGAGACTCTTGAGCCACTGACTGCTGACAATGTCAACATTATCGAGAATCCAATCGCTGAAATAAGAGCAGCGATCAACAGTACTGATAACGGAATAATCACTGGAACAATGGAGAATGAAAAAATCGAGGACACTGAATTCCATTCACTGGATAATGAAGCTGAAAAAAATTCATTCATGAGTGTACTCGAGAGTTCCGGAAGTTCCTGTGAGAAACAATCCGAGAATATCGAATCATCACTCCCAATAGAATCTAAATCACCGGTTACTACTGAAGGATCTAAAAAATTCGAGATTCTCGATAATATAAACAGAATTACATGGAGAGAATCGCCGTTTCCAGTTGATGATTTAGCACTGCCGAAGGTGAATTTTGGGAATGAGAAACTTGATAAAAATGTACCGAAATCAGATGCAGAAACAAATACGACTTATTACGATTTCAATGTTTTGTACATTGGTGGAACATCGGATCCAACATACAGAGTACTCCAAGCATTCAACAGACACATAAATGAGGGCCTGACTCTCCAAAAATCCGAGAGACCTCCTTTGAAGTTGATGCTAGACAAGAGCTCAATGACGGGCGATGTCTTCACGCCAGAAGGTAATGCAGAATTGGAGGATGAAGAGGAGAAGAAAAATCGTATACCGGAGCTCATGGAGTTGTTCCCACATATTCCAAGGGATTATTTAATTGAGATATTTGAGAAAGTTAAGGAAGACTTTGATTGGGCTCTTGAGCTTCTTCTCGCAGTTAATCCCGATGATGTGTTGATGCCAGTTTCGGAGGGTAAAATCGAGGAGAAAGAGGTGGATCTCGAGGAAGAGAATAATTCTGATTTCATAGTGTCACAACAATCAGCTCCGGTAAATCCTTCCCCATTATCCCTGGTCGCTCCGGAATATCTTGAAGAAGAGGAAGATGAAGAGGAAGAAATAAAAAACGTAAACGAAGAGATGAAACTATTAAAGGAAATAAAAACAGATATATCCGACGACACCTGCTCAACATCAACAGCATCAGCAAGTCGTACCGAATCAACTGAAGATGATAAAAGCACTGAGAACGATGAATTACTGAAATTAAATCTGGGATTCGATGTTATAAAAGCATTGGAGCAACAATTTGCCTATCCCGATTTTCACATACCCGATGGCATTGTACCAGTTGTCCAAATCCGGAAATCATTGGCTGAGGAGCTCCACGCTTGCTGGATTGAGAGTATGTATCAACAATTGAATGCAAGACACGAGCAGCTGGACCAAATGATAGCGAAAGATGCGGAATTTGCTAGATCGTTGGAGCGTCAATTGGAGCTCGAAGAGGCGAGAGAGTGTGAGACATCAGAGCCAAATTTGAATCAAATAATGGACATGGAATTGGCATTGGCAAAGTATAGGAATGAGTTGAAGTCAACGATAGCTAGAGAGACACCTGATGATTTAGCTGCAAGATTATCGCGTCAGATGCTGCATGAATCATTACCTGATATCGATCCAGATGCATTCAATGAGATTTTGAAGGCACACAATGGTAATTTCAAGGAAGCCTTCGAAGTTATTGAGATTAACACAGGAAAATCTATTGTTCCGGGTGATACCTTGAAGAAACAGAAGATTTTAATGGAAAAAGCGAAGGAGGAAGATGGGAATTTAAAGGAGAAACAGCCAATTATTGTTGTTAGAGGCGAGGCTAAAGACGAGAAAGCCTCGTATAAAACTGCTGTTGCCAATGCCAGAGATTCTAGGCACGAGGCACAGCGGCAATTTTCATTGAAAGTACAGAATTATAATAAAGCTGCTGAAGCTTACAGAAAGGGCTATCCGGAAGTTGCAGCTTATTATTCTCAAATGGTAAGAGATTTTTATTTGGAAAAGTTTCTTCTTCACTACAAAATTCTCCGATAAAAATACGATATTCTGTTATTTCAGGCACGATTACACTCGAAGAAAATTGACGATGCTCATGCAGCAGCTGCGAGTGCTTTCGTTGAAGCGCAGTCTTGGGATGATGAGGAAACACTGGATCTTCATAATTTATTTGTGTCCGAGGCATTGGTTGCTTTGGATGAATTCCTTGATTATCATTTGAATAAACTCATGAGGAGTAATAAGCGGTCCTCGTCGGTTTATATTATAACTGGCAGAGGTGCAAGAAGTAACAATGGAACGAGTAAAATTAAACCGGCCGTTTCACAGAGACTCACTAGCAAAAATATCAAGTGAGACTTTCAGTTTTTTTTTTTTTTTCATTGATAAATGTAATTTTTTCAGTTTATTATAATTGATTATTCATTATTTCCTGTTTAGATTCTCTGAAGCAAATGCAGGATGTCTGAAAGTCACATTATATAGGAAAAATGGTACAACAGACTGATTTAATACGCACAAATAGTAGATCGAAGCGTCTACTTGTTATTTCAAATGTAAGTAAGGTGTGTGTTAAAAAATGACGATATTTTTCATATATTTTGGAATATATGATTATAAAGATACAAGGAGAAGCATATAACGACGTCGGGCTGACAGATATTTTTTTTTCCTAAATTTAAATTTATGAATTATAGAATGAAATATATTTTACAATCGTCAAAAACATAGAGTAATTAAAAGTCATCGATGTTTTTTTTTTCTTTTATCTATTGACGATGACAAATTGAATGGATCCTTATTTTTTTATGCTTTATTACGACAATTGAATTATTCTAGAAGAATGGAAGAAAAATTCGCTCAAGTAATGAAACTAAAATCAACTGTAATTGAAGGAGAAAGATCGAATTTTATTTTTGTTTTTTGAATACATATATATTTTCATAATCATGATTATTATATTTTCTCGTTAATCAACAGAATATCAACTGATTATCAAATTCACTTGAAATTTCTCAAAAAAATCACTGTCGATATTCTGTGCCATATGAAATTAACGCAAATTGTAATTAAAAAAAAGGAGAGAGAGAGGAAGCTATCACTTTTGTTATTCCATATACATTAAAAATTTTCAGATCCAAATATATAATTCAATTATTTTTAAAGATAAAGAAACACCTCAAACTCCTTTATCTCACTTACCTCTCAGATGCTTAACAGAAGCTTTCTTATTAGCATGAGAAGTATCGGCTGATGCTTCGTGTTTTGCCATTTTTTTAGCTGGACTCTTGATATTCGGTGATCGAGTGTGAATCACAGGAAGTTTAGTTTCTTTTATTGTTGATAGGCGAGTGCTTCTTTTTCCTTCTTCATTTTTTGTATCCTGAGGCGTGGACATTACGGAAACCGAAGTCTTGCGTTTTTCCGGCTTCAGTACGATCTCAGGAAGGTATCTAAACCCCGAAGACGATTTTAATTTAAAAAAAACGTTTTAAAATTCTTAAAAAAATTATTACGTAGGCCTGTTGATCTCCGAAGCTTTTCTTCCGACATTAGCACATGTATTACTTCCCCTGAGATTGTAGTGAGATGAAACCGAGGAATAGTATCGTTTGGATCCATTTTTCCTCGAATCACCCGTTCCTTCCATTTTTCCATTATATTTTATAATTGGCAGCCTAGTACTATACGTCGACCTGGGCGAGTCTTTGGTCCTCTCAGTCTTCGTAGAATGGACATTCCTCCGCCAAATATTGCCTTTTTGTCCCCTCAAATCACTCAGCACCACCATAGCACCGTCTCCCCTCTCAGAAGCACCAATTTTGGAAATACTGGATTTACTTGAGGCAATTGGTCTTGCATTCGGACTAGAAGCTACGATTCTTGGGACTTTGGAGATTGTTTCATCGGTGATTTTCGGTCTGCGTGTGCTGAGAGGCTGTCAAGATGAAAAAATGGTCCATTTTAGGATTAAAAACTCGAATCGACGCATTTTACCAGTTTTTTATTGAATCTGAAATTTACTTTGGATCTGCGACGTTTCTCAGAGGTGATATAACTCAGGAGCATTGGATTTCTCCATTGAGACACTTCTGGCGAGCTCGTGGAGTGGGGGAAAGCAATCGCCTGCCTCGGGGACTCGTGTTCCCTGAATATAAATAAAATGAGTAGTCATAGTAAATCACAGGCGCGACATTATAGGGGGAATTGGGGTAAAATGGACAGTCTGATTGAACGGTTGGAGATATCGATTTTCTGATGATTCCATTGAGAAGCTGAGGCGATTTTACATAGGAATCAAGTGTCAAAATGTATTTTTTTGGATTTTCAAAAAAATCGATTTTTTTCACCTAGATTTGAAGGGGTTTACCTTGGGAAAATTTGAAAAAATCACTTTTTTGGCAATATCTCTGGTTCTATTGGTCGTAGCGTAAAAATTCCGATTCGAGGTGAAAGGTGAGCTCATTTGCGATGAATTCATGTGGTTCTAAAATTAAAAATACGATTTTTTGAGTGACTTATAGTGGGAAAACTGTTTTTCAAAAAACACCCCAAAAGTATATTAAAAAATCGTATTTCTAATTTTAAAACCACATAAATTTATCACAACATGTGCCAAAAATATTTTGGCACATGTTTTCCGCCTAAATTTTCCTCACGTTTTCAATGGAATCATCAAAAAAATTCTATCTCCAATATTCCTCTTGATTTCTCGTGATATACAATTTCAAAGTGAGAATTCCACATTCCCCTACCTCAAATTATTGAAATAACGACTCTCCAACAATCGCTTAACATTGCACCGAACTTCTGGATCATAAATCAGCATCATCTTCAGAAGCTCTTTCCCAGCCTCACTGACGTGGGGAAGAAGTGTCGAGAAACCGGTTCCAGGTTTATTGGGGAAAAAATACTCACAATTCTTTGATTTACTGTAAAAATACCGCATTCTCAAATTTTCATTCAATCAAAAATATATTAAAATAAAACGCAATGAACTCACTGACGACGAAATTTTGATATTAATCGTGCATGCGGTGTCCCCAATACCCCATGGATCCTTGCTATTTGATCGACTTCATTGGAACCCGGGAATAAAGGCTTCAAAGTTAAAAGTTCGTAGTAAACACATCCTAATGCCCAAATATCCATTTTCGGGCCGTAATAACCAGTGGTTAAGAGACACTCGGGTGACCTATACCACCTGGTTGAGATGTATTCTGTATAAGGGGGTCTGCTGTAAATCCCACGGATCGAGCCGAGATCTGCGAGTTTCACTGTTTCTCCCTGATTCGGAAAAATAATAGAATAATATTGAGAGCCTGATAATTTTGATTATCCGGAGATTTTGAGACCTTCACTAATATATTTTCCGGTTTTATGTCCCTGTGGAAGATACCATGCTTGTGCAAGTGGTCCAGGCCCTTCAGAAGCTGATAAATGTAGGATTTCACCTTTTGCTCTATGAGAACTCTCCTGGAAATCAGTTTTAAGTCGAATATTGTGAGAATATTTTTTGCAGCTCTCATTTTTCTCTACAAAAAAAATTCTCATTCTATTATGAGGAAGAATTTTTACCCTTTTCGGGATCTGATCAAGTCGTAGAGGCTCATGTCCATGAGTTCGAAAATTAATGTCACTTTTCCCGGCAATGGATCACTGAAAAAATTATAATTAAAAAAAAGAAGAATTACCGTTTCTTTAATTAACAAATTTACGCATCTTACTAGTGGGATTCAATCATGTAAAGTATATTCGCATGACGACTTATTTTCCTCATTGCAATGATCTCCGGACTGTCGAGAATTTCATTCATCCTACACAAAAATGCACATAAATTTCGAAGTAATAAAAAAAACGAGTCTCATAAATTCATGTCTCACGACTGATAAATTCGTTTTAGTCTTTTGGCAGCGTAGAATGTGCCGGTATCTCGATCCTGGCATTTCAGAACCTCCGAAAATGATCCTTCACCAATTTTCTGAATAACTTTGTACTCTAAAGACAAAACAATGAATTTTATAATATAAATTTCATAAATAACGTAATCCACGATTTCTCACTTTTTGAAAATGTCGTTGACATGATTTTAATATGTTATCAATTATTTTCAACTTTTAAATTGAAGGCGGTGCATGCTATTGAGGGAAACGACACTTTTAAACCGCACCGACATCATTTTCACATAGTACTTCAGGTGATTGAAACGTCAAGATTTATTGAAAAAAGAAATTAAAACTTTGAAAATCGAATTCTAATGTTTTTCCACAGATATCTTCATTCGCAAGAAAAATTGAAAAAAAAAATAGATTTAAAAAATAGAGTAATCTCTATTATCGTAATTTCACAATCAAGAACTTATCCAATGTTTTACATATTTATTCTCGTCATTAAATGGTTACATTATCATTTATCCTTCTGTTTGTTCCTTATATTTATTAATTAATTATAATAATAGCGTCAAAGTGCTGTTAATAAAACGGCTCGCGATGTTTGATTAAATTTTTTCCTTTAACTCTCTCTCTTGCGTCAAAATTACTCATTAAATTTTTCATCATGTCAACGCTAAAATTTCTTATCATTCATCCCACTCTCATCTAAATAACTAACAACACTCAAGTGTCAATGACTTGAAAATTACTAAACGAGGAATAAGAACTCTACAAACTTCTTGATTAATTTATAGTGATTTTTTCATTTTTTTAATCTTTGAAAATATTTTCGCATTCTTTTTCTCTTCGTGATAAAAAGGCAAGGTGTTGCACAATTTAAATGTAATTCGGCCTTTTTTTTTCATCAATTAAACTTCTTCTTCGTATCTCCCTCTTTCTATAACCGGAAGAAAAATCATGAGAAATAGCATAATACCTTTTCCCGGCAAATTCTACAGAAAAAAAATGAATTTCACGTTAATTAGTAAAACCATTACGACATTCATCAGCACCAGACTCAAGTGTCCAATACATTTTTTTTCAATCAACAATTGAGGGCCACGTACCACCCCATAGATCACGAACAATCATTGATTGATAGATCAATTAATTGGTGTCCTGAAAAAAAGATGAAATAGTTGAAGAAAAAAATTGAAAAAAAATTCTATAACTAAAGAGAAATACAATTTTTCCTCTCACTCTCTCTCTCTCTCACACTCACTTGCTACATAAATCATAGTGATCAGTGGATTCATCTAATTATCATCATACAAATATTACAAATTACAATTCGCCTGATTAATTCTTGAAATACAATGGAGCTCTGTGGAGTGGTGTGAATCATTTTCCGTGGCTCTCAATTGAAGTGATAGATCATCGTAAGTTCACAGCAAATGCTTTTCCCTTTTTTTTCATTCATTTTTCTATTTTTTTTATTAATGTAATTTGTGTTGAACAGTACCTTGCACTTGTCACTCAGTTTGAGCGCAAGCGCGTGTTTTCCAACGCTGCTGCGATGTGCAAGTGTGAACGTGTGTGCGTGAACACAGGAACCAGAGTTGGTAATTCTTCCACCTTTTAATTATTATTATTTTTTTCAAAATTATTTAACTTATTTTCAATATTTGATTATTTTTCTTGTTTCAAAATAATTACAAATTTTTTTTCTCTCTATGATATACAAGAAAAAAAGAGAAAAAAAATTGATCCTAAATTTTTGAATTCATGGAAACTTTAATTTTAATTCTTTTTTTTTTAAATTTATACTGAAGAATAAATGGCAGGGTCGATCGCTTATTTGTACATCACTTATTGTTTAAAAAAAAAAAAAAAAAGAAAAAAAAACTGGAATGACAACAGCATTTACTTTTGGTAAAAAACCATATTGTATAAAATATTTATTTTTCGTTATTTTCAGTTCTTCATAGAAATTGAGCAATAATCTGCACAATATCATTTAATTTTTTTGTTTGTTCGTTTTTAGTTTTTTTTTACTTATGTTTTTTTCTTTTCCTTTACTAGAAAAATATAAAATTATGTACAATTTAATAAATTATTAATTAGAGTATCTTTTCTTTTTCTTTTTTCATATTTTTTTTTTTTTTTCTTTTTCTCAGTGTACAATACTCTCGTTGTATCGTAACAACCGGATTAATTCTGTCTGATTGCAATGTTAATGTTGTCAAAAATTAATTATCTAATTATTGAGATAAATTGATTCAATTTAAAAAATATATATATTTATATATATCATTTTTTTTTTCTTCTGGATATTAAACAAAAAAACAATAATTTTATGAATTGAAAAATTCTATTTAAACCAAAAATTATGGTTGTCCTTCCATTGTCAATTATTCCAAAACTATGGCATATTCTCGTTCCAATTAACAGAACAAAAACAAGTAATCTACCGTTTATGCTTTTTTTCTTTTCATTTTCTTCATTTTAAATAAAATACCCTATTGTAAACTGAAATTAGGTCCTGTGTTCACTATCACAGCAATGTTTTCATTTTTTTCTCTCTTTAAATTTTTCATAGCAGCAATAACTCTCACGTGAGTCTAATTTCTCTTTTTTTCATTCTCGTCAAGGAAAGACGATGAATATTTTCAAAAAAATAATTCAAAGAATAATTTAGAAAAAAAAAAAGAGACAGATAGAAGAAGAATATATTCTAATTGAGACTCACTGGACTCACAGTTTCCCCACCACTCCAAAAAGGCCAGCACTTTTGTATTCCAAGAGCAGAAAAATAATAATAATAATAATTTTCTTTTCCTCCTCCATCACTTCTCTCATTAATTACAACGCCTTCTTAAAGTCCTGTATGTACACCTCAATAAATTGTCTTCGTAGTAATGAATTTACATAATCAGGGACTGAGAGATCCACTGAGAAAGTCTCAAAACTTTGGTCACTCTCATAATTCTTGTGTTATCAATCAATAAAAAATGGAAAAAAAAAAATGATTAAAAAATGAATTACTACGCATCGGCATTATCCTCCTCAGGGATATTATTCGGTTCACTTGTTTCAATGCTCTCAGCCGGTTCATTAAGCTGCACACTCTCAACAATAGCCGGTGTCTCCTCACTCGTAAAATTATTTTCACACAATTCCGGGGCATCATTCCTCTCTTCCACTTCATCAATACGTTTATCATCCTCGTATTGTTCTGAAATACTTTCACTCGTCATTACCACATGATTATCATCATTATCCTCATTTCTGGTATCAATTTTTTCAGAATCCTCATTGATGATCATCTCTTTTGGCTCTTCGTTTGTTTCCGGTGGTGCTGAGCTCTCTAGAGCTGCTGGTTGCTCCTCCCAATTATCAGGCACCTCATTATTATCAATTTTTCCATCATCACCAGCTTCATTTTCACCAGCTTCACCCGGTGGTGCATCACTCTGATCGTGAGAGGGACTCGCATTACCCCATCTTGATTTTCTATTCCTCGAGTTTCTCTCTCTGTCTCTGTCCTGATGCTTGTGACCCTTCGGGGTGTCTCGATTGAGATGATTCTCACGTGAGTGCTCGTCTGTCTCGAGACCATTATTGCCATCGATCCAGGGACCATTTTCACCTCTCCATGGGCCACCGTCTGGCATTGAATGAGGTGGGCCACCTCGGAAGGGTCCCATGGGACCACGAGCCTCGTCAAACGATCTGAAGAAAGTTTCACCCTCTCTTGGATCGAAAGGTGGACCTCTGGGGCCAAATTGACGCATTCCCGGTCGTATTCCTCGGGGACCCATTCCACGAGGATGAAACATTGGTGGTCCTGCACAGAAAAAATTATTGAATCATTGGATCTAGGAGAAATTCACAAAATTATCCTTTTATAAAATAATTTGCTTCAATTATTAATATGGGAAAATGATGAATTAAACTTACCATGTGGACCCCCTCTACTCCCCATCCCCGCTCTTGACCCGAATGCTTCAGGGACCAGAGGTCCTCTCGGCCCTCTTGAGCCCATTCCCATTGGACCGAAACCTGCATCCATGTGTGCAAAATACTCTCTCCTTCTCATCTCAAAGTCCGGATGATCTGGATGCAGCCTTGGATCAAATCCATCAGCCATTCTCGGGTCGAAGCCCTCTCTCTGACGTCTCTCAAATTCAAACCTCTCTGCTTCGTAATCATCAACAGGTAAACGTCTCATTTCAGGTCTATCGAATTCTTCCCTCGGGTGCAAGCGAAGATCAAAGTCATCTGGACGTGGTCCATTGTGACCAAGGCGATCGAATTCATCTGGGAATCGTCCAGGCATCATTCGAGGATCGGGAAAATCATCGATTGGCGGTCCTCGACCACCACGGGGTGGAAATCTGTCTCGCTCATTCCTTGGGAAGTCACGCAAGTCCTGGGGACCTCTGAATTCGGACCTCGGTCCAAAGTCTCGATCACCGGGTGGTGCTGGAGGGAATTTTGGGAGGTCCATGAGCGATGGTGGACCATCTCCAGGTCTGCGGACATTCAATGGATCCTCAAAAGGCGGTGGACGATCGGCTCTTTCCATACTACGATCATTTCTGTCTCGGATTCTATCCATTCTGTCATCAAGTGGTAGAGTACCATCGGCCAATTGCCTCAGTCTATCGGCGAGACTCATTTTATCCTTCTTCACACCCATATCGGGTTCTTGCAAGAGTCCTGGCATTGGAAGTGGCCCATCGTGAGGCCTCATGACGTCACGATCTCTCCTATCATCCCTTCGATCGTCTCTGTCCCTGTCTCTCCCATCTCTTCGGCGATCTCTACCCCTGTCCCTGCCTCGGCCACGGTCCCTTCCACCGTCTCGGTCCCTGTCACGATCCCCTCGATCCCGCCTCTCTCTCTCCCTTTCTCGATCACGATCCCGGAAGTCCCGGTCGTTATTCTCCATGCTTCTATCACCCAGTGGACCTTTGCCCATGACTGCTAACAATTGATCACTGAGATTAGGTTTATCCTTCGGAGGATTCGATGTTTGAGGCATTGCATCCTCCATCTCAACGTCCATGTCGTCGGATTGCTGAGTCTGCATCTGCATCTGCATTGGAGGTGGTGGTGGGCCAACTCCAAATTGTTGGCGCAACATCGGTAGATTTGGAAGATTAGTGTCACCTGCTGTTGATGGTGGTAGACCAATTTGTGGGATATTGTGAGGCATACCTGCAAGTAATGTACATCATTATCAAGGTAACAGAGATTGAGAATATCATGAATGTTGAAATTACCAGTTGAATTTGATTTATCGGAGGGTGCAGCTGGTGCTGGCAGTGGAATTTGAGTGAGAAGACCAACACCTACGCCAGTACCAAATGGTGAATTAACTGATTGGGATAGCATTGATTGCATCATTCCTGGTGGACCTAATAGGCTCTGCATGTTTGGTGGAGGAACGCCAATCGGCACGTTGGGCATCAATCCGTGGGCCATTTGCAGTCCCATGGGCCCCAGCATACCTGTTTCGTTTACTTATCATGATACCATCAATATAAAACTGTTCTAATGTAATTTCATAAATGTAGCAGAAAAATTCTTCTTCTGCTTTAACTATGAATCGTAATTATGAAGTGGAAAATTCTTCTTTTGAGATTCAAGATAAAAACTTACGTGGTACTCCAGTCATGGGAAAACCTGGTGGCATCATGGAGAGTTGGGCACTTGTTGGAGGCATTAGTCCTGCTGATGCCGTTGCTCTGATTGGTGGAGGCTGACTAGTGTCAACAAGAGGTGGCTGCTGCGATCCTGATGTTGGTGGCATTACATTAACCATTCCATCAGTTAATGTTGGAATTGGTGCTCCACTCATTGACATCTGCATGCTCTGCATACCACCCTCATTTGCACCAGAATGTTTCAATTTTCCTGTAAAGATAAAGAATTAATGAACCAATTGTTTCAATATATTCTAAACGAAAATTTACCTATCAATCTAGAAGGTAATGTATCCTCATCAATCATTCCTCCTTCCTCCAACGACTCGAGATCGTGCTCGGTGACATTGTTAAGCTTATTCCATGGAATATAACTAACGCCCAATTCCACTTCCCAGTAGTCCTTCCACTCTTTGCCTTTAACGCCCTTTCCCGGTGCCCATGCCAGCTAAAACGAATAAAATACAATTATTCATAAATTCTCACGAGGATCTCATGGTTTTATCTCTACAACTTACAGTAATAGCTTTCCCCTGCATTTTATGATTCTTAAGTTTGGTCAATGCTCGATAAGCATCCTGTCTACGATTCATGCAGATGAATGCACATCCCCTCGGTGAAATAAGATCGATGCTCACAATATCCCCGAATTCTCCAAAAGTATCAGAAAGCTCCTCCTGATGAACAAGTTTTGATAAATGTCCAACCCAGAGTGTCGTACTGCAAACACTCATCTTCTCTCTAACAATTGGTGGCAATCCTCGTTTCCTACGTTCTCTCTGTTTCTCCCTTTCCTCTTCACTGATCTTCTCCCTGCTATCATCCCTCTTACGATCTCTAGATCTCGACCTTCTGCGTCTCGATCTGCTTCTTGACCTGGATTTTCTGTCTCTGTCTCTGTCCCTATCTCTGCCACGATCATTGCGGTGTCTCGGTGATCTGGACCTACTGTGTCGCCTGAATCTGTCCGGCGATCTGCTCTGTGACCGCACGGAGTCCAAATTGACGATTTCAACGCTACTCGAATCACGTCTGGTAGCTGATCCCTGATATTCAAGTGAATCCTGACGTTCATCCAGCAGTGGACTCTTCTGGAGCAGCGACTGTCTCATTCCGCCAGGCGGTTGAGATATAAATGCCGGTGGATAACCAGGTGGAGGTTGACTCATGTCTTGTTGCATAATACCAGGTGCATTGTACACATGCTGAGTTGGTTTCAGTACATCCGATGGTTTTAATTCACATTCAGATGCAAATGGAAGATTTGGTACTGTCTGCGCCAAGTGTTTATCAAATTCCTCCTCCTGCGCTTTCATCTGCTGGAGTTTCCTCATTTTCTCTTCCATTTCATGCTGCGATGATGTTGCGCCACCCTGCATCGTCTGTTGCAGTGTCTGAAGTTGCCTGAGGACTTCTGGATTCGTCAGCAATAAACCCAGACTCTCTAAACTACCAGTAGCTCCTGCATTGTGCTGACCTGCTGTTGCTGCAGCTGCTGGTGAATTTGCAATCATCACGTCATCGTCCTCCTCTTCACCGTAGTCAAAATCCAAGAGTTTTTTGTCGAATTTAACAGAGCTTTGGGCCTCATTCGTTGCCTCTTGTTTTTTCAGGAGCAATTGCTGGAGATGTTGAAGTTGATCCAAGAATGTCACATCAACTTGATTACTCCCAGTTTGTCCGAGGATTTTATTGGCATTGAGCATATTCGCTGCTTCTAGTTTCGTTTGTGCCAGCCAGGCAGGATCAATTGGTTTAGCTGAAAACATTTTTCCATCCTTTGGGGTTCCTTTGATGCTCGGAGAATTCTTGGAGATTGTATTCAATCCAGTTAAATTATTAGCTGTTGTATTGAGTGCACCATTGGAATTTATCGATTGCTCTTTGTGAATCGGATGATTTGGATCAGCAAGATCAAAAAGTGGCTGGATTACTTCAGGTTGGAATACTGCATTCTTCTGCCACAAATTTAAGACACGTATTACTTTACTCTTGTCCTCTGGTGGACACTTCAGGAGATTGAGAAATGTTGTCTGCATGTTTTTAGCAAAACGTGGAGCAAATACGTCCTTCTCTACACCAAATTGATGCCTCGATTGTCTCACAATTGAATCAATAACGTAGAGACCAGGAACTTTGTACTCTGGCTTACACTGGGAAATAAAAATCAGTTAGTTTTGAATTCAGAAAAATAATGATTCTTTAGAATAATTAATTAACTCACTTTTTGAATAAACTTCTCGACACTCTGTACAACGTGTTTGTAGAATTTAATTGCTTTAATAGCACCTCTTGTCAATGAATTCATCTTGGCCTTTGATATTGGCGGTTTAACTTCATACAGAGCTGAGAGCTGAAATAATTAAAATAGAAATAATTAATACCATGAAATAAAACTAGAAGTCATAATTAATGAATATTCAAAGAATTCAACTACTCTTGGAGATTAATTGCAAATGAAATAATCGCCAATTGAATCAAGCCTAATTGGAGGAGTGGAGTCCAAGCCGAGTGTTGGTAAACATTTTCCTCGAAATGAGTAAAAAAAACTCATTTTCATAATTACAATGTAATAGTCGAGAAAAAATTCGTTGAGACAATTGAGCACACTTTATTCTACAAATTAACACTCCGAAATTTAAGAAGGGAGGGATTTACCCTAACACGGTGACCTCCAAAATAATCACGTATTCACTTAAGAAACAGGTAAATAATTACATACCTCAGCATTAAATGCTTTAACTGCATCCATATTTAACGTAGTAATTAATCAAAAAATTCACAATTATATTAATTAATTTATTATTAATTTTTATATACTATTACACTATTATTTTCACGAATAATCGCCATTTCTCGTCGTCAACGCAACTACCGTAGCCAAAAAGGACCATGCCATTCAAGATGGCAGACATCATTACCCAGTATGCATCGCGGAAGTACGGCGTTGTGACGTCACGAGTGTTTGCTTTTTTTGAATGTAAAGAATTTTTGGGATTATTGAGATATTGAAGTCGTGATTTTACTGGTGTTTAAAAAAAGGGAGTGATTGTTTTTTCGTGTGTTTTTCAATTCTTTTGGGATGATTCTCGTTATTATTCGATTATTCGCTTTTCAATGAGCGAATTTGTAACGATCGAAGCGCCACCATTTGCTCATGATGCATGGAGACTAGAAGACTCGTAATCTTCCAATGACAATCGTCAGTTACGACATCTACCCATTGTTATTTACAATTATTAAATGAACATGCAAAAAATTAATAAAAATTCAATATTATGGAAATGATATTATCAAATTAATATATGGAAAGGTGGGATTCTCACTTTAAAAACGTCACCAATTAATTTCATATTTTATTTCGAAAAAAAAAAGAATATAATCTTGAACATAATTTCCCGCATGTTTCCATCATGAATATTAGCTACCACTTTATTTAGCATCAAAAGCATTGATATATTTCTCATTTTTGTTTTCTCAATTTTCAAACATTCTTATTATTTAAACATATCTCACTGGATCATTTAATTTATCTCTCTCATTCTTGTGCACCTGAGAAAACGTGCTAATGAGTTTCACAAAGCATACGAGCATTTTCACATTATTATAATATATATATATTTAAATATACTATAACACAATTAATTACAAAACAACGAAGCGCTTTAATTGCTATTAGTCAATTGACTTGATTCTTCGATTACCAACAAATTATTGTTTATAACATAATTTAACTTTCCATTTTATTTTTTCGTTATTGTTCTTTCTCTTTCGTTTAAATATACAAATAATCTAATGCTGATTATGTATAAAGAAGTTATAAAAAATTGGCTACTTCAATTTTATAAATACCAAGGTACAAAAAAGTATAGATTTTCGTGCGTTTCTGTTTTATTCTCTTTACTGTAGATTTCTCTTTTATGATTGTGTTGAATCTTGATTCTCAGATGGTTGATCCGACTGTGAATCTTGTTCATTCTCTTCAACCTCGAGAGGTAATTCAGCTTTTGCGGCTAGACTCAAGGCATTCATCCACCTGCACATGAAAAAAATTCAATAATTAAAGAAATTAAAAGTCCTCCCATTAATTTCACTCCAAAATAAAATTTCACCTGTCTTTATCTTGCTGCGATGATGCTTGAATATAGTAATACTTTCTGGAATGATGAATCTTAAATGTGCCCTTTCTATCTCTGAGATTCAGAGGATCCTCATCAGGTAGATCAGACCCCTCTGTTATCGTATACCCAGGCATTGGTGTTGCAGTTAATGCCAGACTCTCTGAATCCGATTTGAATGTATAAAGTACGAAATCCGGATGCAACGAGAACCATCTTCTGGCCCAGGGTTTGCTGGCCTGTGTCTTCAATAAAAGATAACCAGATAATACAGACGGCGCATTGGCAGATACCTGAAGAAGACTGGGTACTGGTCCAGCTGGAGACGATGGAGACTTGCTGAGGGGCTGAGTCAATGCAGCATGACAGAGTCTACACACACGCATGTTCTTGTTATCCTCGAACAACAATTTTTGGTTTGAGCACTTGCTGCACACGACTATTCCACACGCACGACAATTATGTTTTCTCTTCATGACTGAGAAAATCGCCTCGCACACCATACACCTCGTTACGTCGTCTGCTTTGACCAATGTTGTCTTGCTAGTACCAGTTTTCAGACTCGCCTTTCTTCTCATTATCTCCTGCATCGTTTGGAACAATGCATCCAGCCACGATGCCTTCTCTGCAGCTGAATCCGTGTACAATTCAATACTCTTGTTGCCATATCTCAGGTAAAACGTGTTGGCTGTCTCCAAGTTATCGCCCTCAACAACTTCCAGGTTCTCGATCAAAAATTTAGCACGCAAACGATACAATGGTCCTGGTATCAGTCTTATTGAACAAAGTAATAGTATATCACTAAATAAAAATAAGTATCTCTCTTGATGATCACCGCTACGAGCTGATATCTTAACAATACGTCCCTCTTTAACGAGTTCACGTGTCGCACTGACTAGGTCTGTACCATCATAAATATTTTCTTGTATCTCTAATAATTTTTTAAATTTGTCAATTTTCTTCATAGCTTCGTTGGTGTGATTCGCTGCTGTTGACACTAATTCCAATGCTTTTTTTGTATCCTCGTAATCTTCACTGTCTTCACTCAGATTTTTCAAATAATCTTTCAACAATAATTCATACCTCGGCAATCGCTGAATTGGACTCAGCATGTGATGCGACAATGATAATTTAGCACACTCTTCTAATTTCTGAATTTCATTCACAATTGCAGCGAATTTTGTTATTTTTTGCTGCAGTGTGCTTATCAAGTTCATCGCATAATCAAAATTCTTTACGTATTCAGTGTACATTTTTAAAAATGGGGCAAAATTCTTCATTATATCACCAATTCTTGGATTAACATCCCAATTATTAATTCTCTCTTCTAATTGTGGTAATAGGAAGTCATTGTGAAATTTGTAGATTGACTTGATATTGGAAAACATGTGTTGCACAGTCTCTGGTGGAAACATTGGATGTGCACGATTTTCTTGATCAACACGAAACTGAAATACTTGATCAATTAAATGCAATATATTTACATATTTTTTTTCAGTATCAAGTAATTCTTTAGCTACATTACGTGCTTTCTTTCTCTTTGAATCGTAATTATCAATTCTCGTTGAATTCAATTCACTAGATTTATTAACTACTATTGGTATTTCACTCAATTCTGATACGGAAGAACGTGTCTCATCGCTCTCTTCATCACTCTCTGATTCACTATTCTCATATGACTCTTCATTGTACTGATTGGAATTCTGTTTTGTTGTTGTTGTATACCTGGAAATATTAATTCAAAGTTTCTTCAATCATTCATAAAATAAATAATAAAATTCCCCCATTTCTCTTCACAATTAAATTAATAGAATTGAGAATAGTCTAAATTATCATTCTACCATGTTAATTGACGTGTTATCCAACATTACAATTGATATAATGAAATTAACGTCAATTTTTTAAACTCAATAAGCTCAAATTACACATAATAATTAGATTTATTAAATTTAATAGACTCTAATCACCTGCTACTTCTGTACTCCAACACACTGTGTGACATTTGTACAATTGACGTCTCTTCGATTCTCTCGACCCTCGTGCATTCACTAGGAGTCGAGGCTGACATAACAAATGGTTGAAATCGTGGAAAACCCCCGAAACTCGCGATTCTATGAAAGGAATGACTCGTATATTGCTGCTGTTGATACTCCTCAAGGCAAACAGCAGAATCAGAGTCTTGAGAATTTCCATCCTCACTAGTTGTCTGGGAGTCTCTTGAGTTTTGATTTTTATGAAATTCCTGAAGTATCGTATCTTCATTGTCCGTGTCTTCTAAGTCAGTGTAAAATGTACTGCATGAACCAGTTGTTTTTGAGCCAAACATCTTGTGTGTATCGGGTTTTGTGAAATTGTCCAGTGGCTCCGGAAATAAACGGGCCATCCAGGACGATATGTCCTTCAACTGACCTCGCTGCATCCTGCATAAATTAAATAATTAATTAAAGAGTAAATTATCTCAATTATTTGTTCCACTAAAGTCTCACTTTATCTGATGAGTACAATTAATTATCTCATTATCTTTCCAGTTGAGGGATCATTCTCAAACTACTCTCCAATCTCCACTGATAATCTCCCTCTATCACTCTAATTATTTTCATTCTCCAATTGTAACAAACACACAGGACACAATTGACATTGAAATAAACTGTAGAATGATAAGGAATAAAGGTGGGGCGCATTGAGACTGAATTTTCAGAAATTCCCACATGAACTTAATTAATCATTTTCACTTTCTCAATCAACGATACCTCTGTTTTTTTTTAATTAACAAATAAGCACTTACCTTTTCCGGCGTAATTCAACGTACGACCGTTTATTGGTGACGTTTGTTGGCACCTTATCGCTGGCATAATTACTTGAGCTCCGTTTCTCAAGCGAGCAACTACCTCTGACTACCAAAAATTTAAAGAACTCCTATAAAATTCAACAAATACTGATTCACACATTGAACACTTATAATCACTAATACGAATCAACTACACTGTGTATTGAATTTAATTTCAGAGTTCCCCTAAAATACCAAGTGAACGTGCACCGTTCAAGTGGTAATATTCTACGAGCGATGATTATTAATTGTGTATGCGACAGTAGCGACACCTAAAATTGTATGTCAGTGTAACATTTTTACGGTTGAATACAAATAGACACATACACAAACATGAATTCACTTGTCTATTTCCACAATTGTTGGAATATTTAAGAAAAAATTAAAAACCGAGTTATCATTGTGGATATAAAGAAACGATGAATAGTCAGAATAAAAGTTTTTTGGTGAGACAATGGCTAGGCGTGAGGTTCAACAGTCCATGAACGGAAATACACTGACTCAGTCATGTACAACATTAGACCCTGGCCCTTATATTACACATTCACGTACATGTATACATGTATATATAGACATATGCGTATGTTATTAAAAAAACATGCCAGAACTGAGAGAACCTTTATTGGTCCAACGAATAAGCAAGGAGATATGTATAGAGGAGTTGTAGGCTATCAGGAATGAAAATCTTAATTTTCATTCCAATTTTTATTTGAGGCTACTATGAAAGCAGTTATTTTTGCTCGTGTAATCATTCGTTGAATTGAGGCCTCTGATTTTCTTTTGATCCTATTTATATGAGGCATAAATCAGGAATTATATGAAGTAGTGGAGATTCTTAGAAAATATTTATTAATCACTAACTCTTATCAATGTATAAGAATATTTGAAGTTGTAAATATTCTCGTGTAATAACCAGTAATACGTAGAATAATATGAAACGATGGAATGAGACTTAATTCATGAAATTGTCAATTATGTGGCCTTGAAATGATCGTCAGTACGTGTGGTATAGATGTGGCCTTCAGAAGATAGGAAATCAAGGATATCATCGACCTTTGACACTAATTCAGGTGGTACTTTGGCCTTGATTTCACTCCTCTCGATTCCAGTATCAAACTCATCCCTTCCTTTTATCAATTTGTAGACACAGCATTGCTCGCTACTCATGTTTCCAGCGACGCCATCGTCCTTGTCAAGGACCATCGATGCGTCCGATGCACCTACAGGTTTCACTTCTGTATCACAAGCTATGAGTGCGACCTCCAGCAGATGATTGAATACTTCTGCGAATGTTTTAAGAGGACGAATCTTCAGTATGAAGATGTGCTTCGCCTCTTCACCACCTTCACGAAGACATCCAGTGACTACTGCGTACTTGTTGACCTCGATGTTACCGGAATCGAGCTTTGCTTTCTCATCCATCTCCAACCAACGATAAGCCGTCATCGTTCCTGAAAAAATAAATAATCCGTGAATTTCTCTCAATTTTTTGTTATTGTCTTTTGTCAGAGGTTAACAATACCTGACTCATCCTCAAGCTCATAGGCAACTTTGGTAGTGACTTCAGTAATATTCTTAACAACAGCAACCACACGAACAATACGAATTTTAGTCTCACGGTACTTCAATGTATCCGGTGTTTGTTGTGTCAAATATCCAAGCATTACTGGGAGAATATTTGAGCTCTTGACTGGACCATCTGAGGATTCTTTTGATGTAGCCTGGGATCCTGTATTGTAACTCTCATCCATGAAACCACCCTGGGACTCACTGGCATTACCGTCACCCCACATTTTTGGTATTATTCTGATTATTCAATGGGTTATTAAGTTCTTGATAACAACTTTGTTCAATTCGTGTTGCCGGTTAGATTTTCACTTGTCTGGACTCGCCAAAACACGCGGGAAAGATGGACTGCGAGCTGTTCGTGAAGAGCAGAATTTTTTGCCAACTCCAAGAGACATCTGTAAAAGGTTTTCTAAACTGATGATTTACGCGGGAATTTTAAAATCAGGGCTCACAGTTTCATTGTTTAGTAAAGTCTTTTAATAACTGAATGTCAAAGTAGAGTGGGGGAAGGGGATTGTGATAACTAGACGGTCACTGGGGAGGAGAAGTAATTTGCAGAGACAGTGGGAGGGTTATTTTGATGGTGTTGAGTTTAATTGGACATTTGTTAATCCTTAATTGAAATCTTGAGCATTGTTTTCGTAAAACCATGGAATCACGTGAATAATTAATTAATTAATTAAATAGAATGTTTTTTAATTAATTAAAAAATATTCTTTCTCAATGAAACATCAATTGTAAGTCAAATTAATTAAAATTAAATTGTGAAATTGATTTAAAATTATTTCAAAAGAATCAATTATCATGACACAATTACCAATTTTTTCACAATTATTTACAAACAATGGTGTGGAACTGTCATTTTTTTAAGCATGTATGTGTGTGTCGTCATGGGCCACGTGATAAACCTCACGTAGCCTCAATTGCAGTTTTCAATGCACCCCCCTCCCCTGACTGAGAAAAGTCAGGAATAAAATTTCCCTCCAGCATTCTCTCTCTCGTCCTGAAAAAGAATAAAAATGAAAAAAATTACAGAATAAAGATTTGATAAATCACCAAGATTCACGAGAAATTGATTAAATTTTCAAGTTCACGGTTGAAATTCCACCTGTCTACCTCCTCTAAATAATCCACCTACCGCATGCAATCCAATAAAAATCCTCCCTTTTTTTTTATCATGATTTTTCCGAAAGTATAAACACAGTGGAGTTTCATGCAGCCGAGAAATATACAGGTTCAATGGCTGACAAGTTTGCGCATGCGCACAGCTGTATACGGGCATTGGCACCAAAGGAGATCCCGTGGAAACGACAGTCCATGACGCCATGTTTTGATGTCGTCATTCCCCCCTAACCCCCCAGTCGTAATCTCCATTCCGCTAGTGTTTTCCGTCGTGCGGTTTTAATGCCGTGTGTGGATTTTTCACTCTGTTCATTGCCATTATATTTGGATAAATTAATTAATTTAATAATAATTTTCACACCTGAGTTCAAAGTGATTCATTAATTGATAGATTATTTAACATTAAACTAGTCGAATTAATAGCGTGTTATTTATTTGTGTGATTTAAGAGGTTGGAACGTGAGCAAAAAAAGAAGAATTTAGTGAAGAAGAAGAAGAAGAAGAGAGGAGAGGAAAAAAAAGGCGTCAGGTGTATAAAACGTAGAAACTGAAATAATTCTTTGGTGCTTGATGTTCGGAAAAACGAAGGCAGAGCGGGGGGAGTCCGCCAGCGTCCTCGTCTACGTGGTGGTGGAATCCTAGTGAATAATAAAAATAGAAAAAAATAAGGAGATAAAGAAACAATAAATAAATTAATTCGCATTGGGAGGTATCTTGATAGTCGGGGTCTTTTCCAATTGGGTTATCATTACCCAGGAAAAGAGCCTCTCCAATTGAATTATCAGGAATAAGTTAAAAAAAAAAAGGAAGGAATAACGTAACCGCACACCCATTTTATACGCATAAATTATTTTCAAAGTATAAACAAGGCAAGTGAATAGAAGTGCAAGTCTTTTTGTCCATCGTTTATCTCCCTCTCGTTTCAATTCGATACGAGACATTTTGGATACAACACACAAAAATCATTGAATTTAAATTATGGAGCTGAGATTGCATTCACCAGCGGGTGCCGAGCCCATCGTTTATCAGTGGCCACTCACCTCTGGATCGGGTTCTGTGAGTTTTTTTAATTTTATTTTAATTCTCTTTTATCATTATTTTTAATTGTACTGTGAATTACGGGTTATTTCGTTGTTTTGGTGGCACACTTGGATCTTATTATGTGCAGTAGGCACGTGACAACTCGAGTTGAGTTGTGAATTGAGAGCAAACACGATTAACGGAATTTCTTTTTTTAATCTCATTTTGTTAATCTAAATTGTGGGAATTTTTTCGTTATTATTATTACTTGTGTTTCAGTGAATGTGGAATAATTATTTAAAATCATTAATTTGGGTTTTGGAGTCGTGAATTGTTGTATAGGTTATTTATACAGTGTTTATTTACAACAGGATCGTCACGATGGTGCACTAGACGTTGTGGAGACTATGAGATGGGTCTGTGAGGATTTACCAGATTTAAAACTGCCTTTGGAGAATAATATACTCATTGATTATGATACGAGGAATTATGAGAGCATGAAAAACTTGTGTGATCGTTTCAATCGAGCTATCGACAGTCTCGTACAGCTGGTGAGTAGAAATTCCATTATTATATATTACTGTACGTAAACATTTATGAGATTTGGTTTTTTTTTTTTTTTTTTTTTTTAATCTCTTCTAGGAAAAAGGCACGAGCTTACCATCACAGAGACTGAATAAACGTCCAACCAGAGGATTATTACGGCACATATTACAACAAACGTACAATCAGGCTGTTGTTGAGCCTGATAAATTAAATCAGTATGAGCCATTCTCACCAGAAGTTTATGGTGAAACAAGTTATGAGCTTGTTTGCCAAATGATTGATCAAATTGATATTACGGAGGATGATGTCTTTGTTGATTTGGGATCTGGTGTTGGACAAGTTGTTTTGCAAATGGCAGCAGCTACAGTTTGTAAGATTTGCCTTGGGGTTGAGAGAGCCGATGTGCCTTCACGTTATGCACAGGTGAGATTTTATTTTATATCCACCAGGTTTTTTGTTTGAAATTCCTTTAAAATTTATGGTAAAATGTTTTTGTTAATTCCAGAGTATGGAAACGAATTTTCGTAAATGGCTTAATTGGTATGGTAAGAGATGCGGCGAGTATCGTCTTGTTAAAGGTGATTTTCTTGCTGATGAACATCGTGAAAGTATAACCGGTGCAACAATAGTATTTGTCAATAATTTTGCATTTGGTCCAACTGTTGATCATCAATTGAAGGAACGTTTTGCTGATTTACGTGACGGTGCACGTATTGTATCATCTAAATCATTTTGTCCATTAAATTTTCGGATTACTGATCGAAATTTGAGTGGTGAGTGCTTGTTGATGTAATTTTCTCCATAAAAAATTACGTGAAGCTTCAATGTCAATGATAATTATTTTAAATTCACAGATATTGGTACAATAATGCACGTGTCAGAGATGACACCTTTAAAAGGCTCAGTATCGTGGACTGGTAAACCAGTATCTTATTATCTTCACGTAATTGATCGTACAAAATTAGAGCGTTACTTTCATCGTTTGAAGAATAATAGATTAGGTGGACCAGACATTGAAAATAATGATTCTGTGATAAGTAACACTGCCAGCAATAGTAGTAAAATATCAGCACGTTCAGAGCGTGGTGAAAGAGCGAAGAGGGATTTATCGAGGCAGCTTGAGAGTCCGAACAACAATGATTTATTAGGTACAGCGAGTGATTCAGATGTTGATGAGAATATAAAGAGCCGTAGACAGACAAAAATACATAGGAAATTAAATAGAAAAGTAACTGGCACAATTGCAAGACAATCAACGAGAGGTAGACAACGTGGTAGGGCTGTTAAGAGGGCCAAACCAAAGAAAGCTATTAATATATCTGGTTTAGATTTATTACACAGTCAGACATTGTTGAGTACATCACCACAGGCAATTGGAAAGAAATTACCACCAGCACCTGGCTGTGTCGATCAGCATCTGTCGTCTCTGTCATTATCATTGCAGCCACATTCAACATCAGTACATGAAGAACTCAGTATACCAGCAGCTCCATCAGCAACACCATATGCATTACAAATATTACTTGATCTGTACAGGGACCAATTCATGAGTGTACTTGAATCAATGAGAACACCAGCTTACAAACAATCAGTAACAAGTGATTTAACTAAAGAACGTGAACGTAATACCAAGTTACAATCACGTGCAGCACAATTGGAAAAACAAATTAAAGTATTGATTGACGATAGTGTAGCACTATTAAAAGCACGTATGACTGAGCTAGGAATAAATGCAACATCACCTGGTGATTTACTTGCTAAGGCTAAGGAAATTGTACTTAGGCACAAGCAATTGCAGGCAAAGGCTAGTAAACTTCAGGCACAAGTATCATCAATGGAGACAGAGCAGAATAAATTGGCTGCATTGAGGCATCAAGAAATTCAGGAGAAATATAATATACAGAATGCACCAACAGTACTAACACCTGATTATATACTGAAGGAAATTTCGCAGACACTATCGCAGAGGAAGAAATTACATTCACAGGTAATTGAAATTAAAAAAAAATAACGCTCGAACAACTTCTCTCGTATATATTTTTTTTAAAAGTTTCTTTTCACTAAATTAATTCTGATAATCAGCTTAAGTTATCAAAACTTTTCATATTCACACACCATATTATTTTATAGGAAGATGTTAGGGTTTTCATAATTACTTTATCAAGTTTCTTTTGGCCCAGTATTAAATTCAAATACGTAAATATTTGGTTGAGTCATGTACAACTTTGTCAATTCATTATTAACTCGAGAAGCTTAATTAACTAATTACATTGAGAATGAAATATTTAAAAAATTATAATGAAAACATCTTTGGTTTAGGTATCAAAACTTGAGCACGAGTTGAATGTACTTGAGCGTACAACTACTGAGAAACAGGCAGTATTAGCCCAACAACAACAGCGTGATTCACACTCAAGCAAACACCAACAGAACCACCATTCTCAACAAAACGGAAAATCAACATCATCACGTAAACACCGTGACAGTCGTTCACGTTCCCAGGAGTGGCCAGACGTCCCAGATATTGGTAAAATACAAGAGAATAATCCTGAAATTCTTGCTCAAAAAATCCTAGAAACTGGTCGTCAAATTGAAGCTGGAAGAATACCAAATCGTCACAATTCATCATCAAACCAACAGCACGGAAGTAGTCGTTCACGTTTGCCTCAGGCTAATTATAATTTTTCACCATCATCCGGGAATCCATTGAGGGAACAGCAAGCAAATAATCGTGGACAAGAGCCACCGAGGGTTGCTAACTTTGAGGATCGTTTGAAGAGTATTATAACGAGTGTGTTAAACGAGGACCAGCAGAATCGCACAAAGCAACAACACCAGTTGCCCCAGATGCCCCAGTCGTCCCTGCAATCGTCTGAAATGGATAGAAAGCGTCAAGCAATGCAGCCATCGAATGTATCAGCGCCTGATTACACCCAGGTTTCTCCAGCGAAGCTGGCACTTCGTCGTCACCTGTCGCAAGAGCGATTGACCTCGCATTTATCAACAGACAGGCCTACTGAGAACCGCCAGGTATCGCATGAGCCACGTGGACCGTCTGGCGGTGGTGGACTACTTGGTACAAGGACAATCGGGGATTTAGTTAGTGGTGAAATTGAGAGGACCCTCGAGATATCGAATCAGTCAATAATAAATGCAGCAGTCGACATGAGCGCTATAATAAGACCAGAGGCTGTCTACTCGCCAATATCAAGGCCAGCAAGTGCCGATGGTGATACTGGTCTTGCTACGTTAGCACATGTTGCCAGTTATGTGCCAACCTCAACTGCTGTATCAACACCAACACCCTCACGCTCATCAGTACTATTTACACAATCAAATCAAAATCAACGTTATACACCAGTACAACTGCCAAGGGCCGACATTAAACCCTATCATGAATCATACTTTTCGGATAATCCATCATCATCAATTATCAATCAAACACAACCAGCAGCACCATTACACACAACTGGACAAGGTACAAACAGTGATTTACCAGTTGAAGGACTTGCTGCATCATTACATGCTAGGATAATTAATAATCAGAGTAGTGGTAAAAGTGAACAGAGTCATCGAAGATATGCACCTTATCCGAGATACTCGAGTGGTAGTAATAGGTGTACGAGTGAGAGAATACCGTCTCCTCTTGTACATACGTCATCGGTTGTTAAAAATGAAACTAGTGTATCATCGGTTAGTACCAGTGGTGCACCACTGAGTCCATCTGCTGAGCCACATTCAAATACATCAACGCCCCTTGTTGATGAGCCACAGATGAGCAGTCAGAGACAGAGGAATGGTATTGGAGATGATGGTAAGTATTGGCGATGAATGGATGATAATTGGAAGTCTAAAATTATGTGCCCACGTATTATTTGAAATTTGTGAATTAATTTTTGAATGTTCAAATTCTTTACTCAATGGTTATATTAAAGTTGTTGTTTTTTTATATATTTTTTTTGAAGAAGAAGAATCGATTGGTACAGGAGTACTATTCTAATTCTATTAGCTTTGAATTGTTATTTTTTACTCTATGCATCTGCCTAATTTGTTCTTAAATTGAAGACTTATAACTAATTCTCAGACCTCTTGTTTCTTCATGGATTTGGTCTTTGATTCTGGTTTTTTTTTTCGTATTTATTTTGTTGATATTTTTTTTATCATTTTTTTTTTTTTTTTTTCATTACTGTTGGTTGTATTTGTTAGATGCACTGTAGCTGTTTTTATTGGTAGAAAAATATAAAGATCGTCTCTCTCTCTGTCGCAAAATCCCGAGATCTGCCTTGAATATTTGTAAAAGAAAAATTTAAATGAAAGAAAAGAAAGAATAGAGAAAAATGTGCAAAAAAAGTCCCTGAGGCTTGTTTTGTTAGCGATTGAGGTGCACAGATCAGAGGGAGAAATCAGAAAGATATGGCTGCCTTTGGGTTGGTTCGTGGCTCTTGGTGAGTTTTCCCAAAGGGGTTTCTTCAAAATTTTCTTTATTCTCCTCTCGCACTTACACACTCTTTATTACATTCATTATTTATTTATTTTCATTATAAAGATTTAATTGATCTCGTTTATACTCAATTTTACATAAAAAATCAGTTGCATATTGACATGAAAATAAGCCAAAATTATCATGACAGAAGTTGATTGGAATTTGTGATGGAAATTCTCTTCATTCCCTTTGATTAATTAATTTTCATGTATAGGGGAAGATGGGGTAAAAAGGCCACAAGGGGTAACCTGGACACATGCTCACTTTGAAAGTGTATATTATGAAAAATCAAGAGAACTATTGAAGATAGAATTTTTCTGATGATTCCATTGGAAAGCTGAGGAAATTTCCGATGAAAATCATGTGGCAAAATATTTTTTTTTAATTTTTTGAGAATTCCATTTTTTTCACCCAGATTTGAAGGGGTTTACCTTGCCAAAATTTGAAAAATCACTTTTTTGGCAATATCTCTGGTTTTATTGGTCGTAGCGTAAAAATTCCGATTCGAGGTGAAAGGTGAGCTCATTTGCGATGAATTTATTTGGTTTTAAAATTAAAAATACGATTTTTTAATATACTTTTGGGGTGTTTTTTGAAAAACAGTTCTTGCACTATAAGTCACTCAAAAAATCGTATTTTTAATTTTAGAACCACATAAATTCATCGCAAATGAGCTCACCTTTCACCTCGAATCAGAATTTTTACGCTACGACCAATAGAACCAAAAATATTGCCAAAAAAGTGATTTTTCAAATATTTTCAAGGTAAACCCCTTCAAATCTGGGTGAAAAAAATAGAATTTTCCAAAAACTCAAAAAAATCCATTTTGATACTCGATTCCTATGTAAAATCGTCTCAGCTTTCCAATGGAGTCATCAGAAAATCGCTATCTCCAACCGTTCAATCAGAATGTCCATTTTACCCCGATTTCCCCTATTAAAGTGCAGCAACTGATTTGAATTGTTTAGAGCCAAAGGTAGCCATTAATTGAAATGGTATTGAAGCTAAAATTAATTAAACTGAGGAATTTCTTCCTAATTATGAAGTTGATGGATTTTCTATATTATGAAAAACAAGAGAAACAAAAATAAAATAAAAATCCATCAACTCCATTGACTTTACGAAACAAAATAAACATCTCTCAATTTCCCTTTCCTTCACTGAAGTAGGTATTTACGTTAAAGAATATGCATGAAATATGTGGTAAACATGTGCAGTAGATAAATTGGCTTATTTTTATGATGGAAAGTAAACCCCAACTCATCCATGAATTATATATAATTTTTTTTTTTTTAATCAACAAACAAACCAGAATGTCTGAATCTCACGTAAAAAAAATCTTCTCACTGAAAAATTTACAGACGGTGAAGCAGATTGGCAGGATCGAATAAGTTCTGGATTTGATCGTTTAGTTGCATTTGCATCGACCGAATTAGATAAACGCCGTAGATCAACAGAGGGTGTCAACACAAGCCCAGACAGTGGTCTAGGTTCAGATGCTGCCATTGGTCCACCACCTGTAATACCATCACCAGACGAGGCTCTTGGACCACCTCGCACACCTTCACCCACATCTCCACGTCCACCAAACTCATCAAATAATAATAATAGTAGCAATAATAACAACAACAATAATTCATCGTCATCAGTACCACTGAAGTATCAGCGTCAGCAGGATCCTGAACGTCATCACTTTAAGAAGAAATTTTTTCATCGCGATTGGAATAATTCTGGTGGTAGCACTAGTAAATTTAGACCGAAAGGAAAGGACTGGGATTGGCATAATAATTCGGGTCACTGGCCACCGAATGGCGAGCAGTCATAACTCTGATAAGAATGAAAAAATTCGTTGTTCATTTTATTGAATTTAGATTTTTCCTCTATTTTCATTTGCTATTTACGTTTTTTTTTTTTTTCTCTTCTTTTGATGAAATGAAGTTTGTTTCAAGATTGAACGATATTTAAGTTTGTTTATTTGATAATAATGTAGAGTTGACTACATTAGTCATTGCAGAGAAATTTAGGATAGAGTTTTTTTTTTCCTATGTTTTTGATTTATTATTATTTTTTATAGTTAATTTTTTTTTTTTTTTTTGGTTCTTTTGAATGATAATGTTGTTTGTGTTTGTTTTTCCCTCCGAAACAAGTGATTTTTTTATCTGTGGGAGGAGAAAGATGAGAGCGAAAATAAATAATGCAAGATTTTTTTATTGCATTGAAGAGTAATTTAAATTTTAGAGAGAGACTGATGCAATGATTAGTTAATAACTATTCTATTGCAAAGAAAAAAAAAAGGAGACAATTTCTGAATAAAACGAAACACAAAAGCCATTTTGTGTTCGTTGCAAAATGTAATTTCAAAAGGGAAAAAAATTAAGATTTGAAAAGAGAAACATAGATATTTCTTTTGTACGATTTGTAACATCAATTCAAAGTTCAATGAGACGAAATTGACTGAAGTGTTCATATTGTAATTAAATTGTATGAATCATTGGAAAGAGAATGATAAATTGGGAGAAAGAATTGTATCAAAGTATGAATGATTATAAATAATTTGATAAAAAAAGTATGTAAAATAGAAGCATTCTAGCATGATGTCCAAAGTTGATTTTTTTTTTTTTGTAACTGCTGGACGAAATTACGTGTTCATGTAGTTTCCCATTGTACCGTAAAATTTCGGATTTAAAGCAACTGAGAGTAGTGAGTGTAAATGAATAAAGTCAAGTATGTGACGCGTGTAAAAAAAATTATGTTTATATAATTGAACAAACAGTAACACAAATCACACGAAATAATCCCCATGAAGAAAAAGAAGAATAACAAATAAACGGAAAAAATGGAGATCATGGAGAGAGAAATAATGCAGTATGTAGCTGCAACGTAGGCACCTGCCAGAGTAAGGAAGAATAAGTAAGAAAAAAAAGTAAATAAACAAAAAAAAAAAAAAATACTAGTATGCTGCATACACTGCCGAAACTTCTATTTAATTTAAACGATGATTAATGGAAAATAATCATAATTCATTATTTATTGTTTTATTGGAATATTTTAATACTAAGGTTTTTTGTAACAATCGAAAAAACAATTGACTACTTTTTTTTCCATTCATTCATTTATCACCTCTTTCCCGCAGAAATACCATGGAAATAGAAGAACATTAGAGAGAGAGAGAGAGAGGGAGAATGGTGCAGGAAGGAGGAGGGGCCAATGGTTCGGTAAAAAAACAAAGTACCTCTTTTTTTTTTATTATTATTATTTTTTCTTCACGTGAAAAAGTAGCCCAAGTGGATTCTCATTTAGACTCAATGTTTTTCCACTTTGTTTTCCGAATCTTTTTGTCGCCCCGTGGCTGCTAGTATTAGCGGCGCACGGGAGAGGCAAAAGAGGGAGACAGATATGTGACTAAAAAATTCTAAATAAAAAAAAAAAAACAATTCTCCACCCTCCTGATGAGCCGTCACCAGAGGGGTGAGGTAACGCATCGTGGATAAAAAATGGTCGCGAAGCGGTGGATAACAAAAACCCTGTGGAACATGTGCGCAAGCACTTTATACTCCCCCCGAAACATGAAAAAAAACCTGAAGAAAAAGGAAAAAAAAAAAGTAGCGTAGAAGAGAAAAAAATAATTCACATACACACATATATAGTTGTACACTCGTTAAATCTAATGGGTGGCACTTGTGCCATGCCGAGAATTATATGTAATATGCAAGGGTTCTCAAAAATACGTTCCTCTAAAATCCAGAAATAAGCTGAAGCTATTTCGCAGACCGCAGCACTTTTTCGGACATCCCTCCCCCTTTTACCACCCTTTGAAATATGAAATTCCGTAAAAAAAACTCATAAAAACCAGTGGATAGAGGAAAAAAAAAAAAAACGAACAATAATACAAACAGAAGAAAGACATAATACAATTTGACATTAACAGAGGGAAAAAAAGGAAAATCGGGATGAAAGCGTATGGCCAGTGGGGATTTTAACGTAACATGGAGAAGCGCATTGGCCTCTTCTGTACGTGTGCTTGTCGCGACTACGGAATTCACATTGAACGTCATTGGAATTATCTCTATCAAACTGTTTGCCAATGTGCAAACAGCATAGAGCGTTTGGTATCCCGATTAGAGGATGGATGCCTACAGTTTCGTGTTTGGCTGGTATGGCATATGTGTCCCTGGCGGAGCTACAACACACACAGACAAAGAGCGTATGTATGTGTTGTGCCTCTTCTTCATCCAGCACAGTTCTCTTGGTTCGTCTTGCCCATCGAAATCATCAATGTCCATAAGAGCGATGCGAGAGGGAGCAAGAGGGAATTCTCGTGAAAAGCACCCGAGAGCACACAAGCAGAAGAGAGGAGGAATGTATATAACTGAGGGGTGGTGAATGACGTCACGTTGCTAAAGCGACGCGGCAACGTTGAGCGTCTGCGTGGATCGTCGGGTGTCTGGGACAAGATCAATAGCGCACCAGCAACGAGCTATAGGAGAGAGTAGGGAAATGGGAGGAAAATAGAGGCTGTGTGTGTGAGGGGCTATGGGGTGGGGAGGGTAGATGAGGAAGGAGAGGTTGGCTTGAGAGTTGGTGGGTATTTCTATCCCAACAACCCAAGCCAGTCCTGGAGACGTATTCCCCGAGGTAGGAGCGTTTTTTTTTCGTTTGGTTTTGCTCGGCCCTCCTAGTAAACGCTGAACACAGCTACCATCCCACTGTACGGGTTACCTCCTCCCGTAAGGCACAGTCATATCGGAGGGCGCCATGTCAGCATCGCCACGCCGTTACGCCGTGATTGCCTAGGATTTTCATCCTCTCCAGGTAATTTTTCTTTAATTTAATAATTATATTATTCTAGAATTTTCTCTTTTATTTTCTCATTTCTCTCATATATTATATATTGTCTGTAATTTTTATTATCCTGTGATTTAATTTATTTTATTGTGAATTTATGACGTGTTTGTTCGTTCAGCATTCGCGTTTATCTGACAAAACATTCGGGGATTATGAAAAGATGATTTAGTGGGAGGGATTGGGACAGAGGGAGACAGAAAAGAGAGAGAGAGATATATAAAGAGGGATGGAAGAGGACTGGTGGTGAGAAATACAGGAGTGGACGTGGGGTGTGGAGTATGGGTGGATTATGTTACCGTGAGACTGAATGTAAGATGAGAAAATGAGTGTCAGTTGACGTAAGAAATACGACAGATTGAAAGACAAATTGATCAGTTTGAAATCACTCAGGAATTTGTTGAAGTTGCAGTGTTTGATTGAGGATGAAAATCATTTTGCCCTGGAGATTTGCTTCCTTTAATTTTGCACTTTTGCCCCGTTTACTTTTCATTATTAAATTTGAGATGAAAGGGGAGAAGGTGAGAAGGGTCTCCTCGGGGCTAATAAATTGGCGAGAAATATTGGTAGCGCAGTGTCGCATCGTAGCGTCGATGAGTATCACTTGATAGGTAACACCCATCGAGCCATTGACATCCAAATGTTGTACACCAAAGTGAAGGCAAATCATTACTTATCCTTTGGCTCACCCGTCGCCTTTTACGATCGTACTTCATCGGTTTAACTGGCTACCAGGAACTATCGTTTCCTTCATGAGTGTTATAGCGGTAATAAATTGTCTATCACTCTCTCCAGTGAGTTAACCCAGGGATTCCTTCACTGACTAATTCAAAGGCCAGATGAGATAAAGAAGAAAATTCTACAGATACACAATTTGTTACATTCAATGTACTTTCTTTAAGCTCTAGACATTTTATTGAAAATTATTACACTCAATTCTACAAGAGTTTACAAACATTGGAAAACATTAATTTTCCCTTGTCACACTATTCCACTTTATTTACATGGGCAGGAAAAAGAATAATAGCCTGGAAATATTGAATTCTTTTTTTTTTTTTTATTCTCGCGTGACAATTGAACGTTAAACGATTTTTATCAATGCCATTTTATATAGACAAGAGTTATATATATATATATTCACGTGTGACTGTGTCTCTGCATGTGTGTTGATGGAATTTAATTTTACGTCTTAATGTAGCCTCTGGGAATTTCTCTGCTCTCTCTCTTTCTCTCTCACGCCCGGTGGTTCACGAATTTTTTGTGAAAGAGCGTCAGAGGTAGTCGCGACCGATTAATGAGACACCTGATGATCGTATAACGCCAGGGAGTTTACTGTGGGCTATTTTCTCCCTCTCCCATCAGAGTGTTATAATTGATCGACAAGGCGAATTGGATTTTGTGACACTCTACATCGAATAAAATTGGTGATGGAAGAAAGAGAACAGTAAAGATAAAAATTAACTTGTTATTACAATTAATTAGAATTAATTTAACATTTTAAAATCAAATATTTATCCAATGAATTTTCGAGTATTTAATTATACCCATAGCTCACTGGTTATTTCCAATTTCATTAATTGAATGAAAAAAAAAATTATAACGAATGAATTCATGAAGAATTGGGATAAGAAGATATTGAAGTAACCAATGCATCATTAATTCACTCATTTCTTAGATTCTCGGATGATTGATGATCAATTGGAAATAATAATCCCCCATGAAAGATGAACTAGGCTTTTTTTTTTATTATCATTCCCTCTGTCATTCCCCTCTGCCTCTTTTTTCGACGTGAGAAATCGTATGGGCAACTCGGAGTTAAAATGAGAGAGAGAGAGATGAGGGGCGAGAACGTTTGGATGGGTAAGGGCTGGCAATTTGTCGGGAAACGAGCTACGATTTCGTATATCCCCAATCAATCGGATATCCGGAGCACTTGGATAAAAGGGGGAGGAGAGATGGGTGCTTACCCCAGCAAAACTCGGGACACTTCTTACGTTGCAGAGGGGGAAAGTGATTTTTTTTTTTACGGTTTGTGTTAGCGAGAGGATGTGCCGAAGTGAGAGGAGGAAATAATGATATATTTCGGGGATTACGAAAGATGCGAGACAACGAAAGATATGATGACGTCATTTTATTTTTGACGATTGAAGGAATTTTGGGATTTTAATATGAATTTATTTCGGTATTATTTGTTCCTCTCATTTATGATTCTTTTGTTCGTTATTCTGAGGATAAAATTGTGCATTGAGTATTCTTGAAATTGAATTTACGAAATATCACGTTTCGAGTTATTTAATAGGTTTTTAGGGAATAAGAGATTCTTTACTTTTATTTGAATTGAATTTGAGGACTTTGTTTGGTCAGGCTGATGTAGTGTTTAATTTTTATCCTTCTTTTTTTATTTATTGTCATTGTGGAGTTGTATTGATCTATTCGAGGGAAAATGGACGGACGTTGTCTGAGAATTGTTGAGTTTATTATACACTGCAGTGCAGCAGTTTCATACTTTATATTCGAATAGTGCACCACATGGCTTGGTAACTCATAGTATTCTATGTCGTTTCTTTTTTTTTTTTTGGTAATAAAAAAATATCATAAATTTCACGAGGGACAAATAAAATGTGAGAATTATGTTCTAGAGTGAGGAAGAAAAGGGGGTTTTTTGATATTTCAAAAATTACGATGACAATTTTCTTTTATTATCACATTATAATTATTTTCTCCGTAGAATTCTTTTTTTTTTTTTTTTTATTATTTTTACAATAGAACATTGAGCATAGTTGAGTGCACGTGACATATGGAATTAATTCTTCTGCGAGGACAAAACGAACAAAAGGGGGTAATGAAAAAAATAACGAAAAAAAAAGGGAGTTTAATCAGAAAATAATTTCAGTTCGAGAATAATCAAAATGTGACGTATTATTTTCCAGGGAAAATCAGTGGTTGAAGGATTGTTTGTAGCTTTCATTCAAAATTTTTTGATATTTTCAATAAATTCAATTTTTTTAATTCTTCTGTTTCCTTAAAGTAGCTTCAGTTCTAAATGACCGGTAGAATTAATGCGCAGCTTAATGGTCCCTTTATTTTCCTTCGATTCCGAGTGCTTTCTAATGGATTTTCAATAACTTTTACGAGAACAGCCTCATATCTTCTTAAATAACAAAAAAACAAAAAAAACGAAGGGAAATAACCTACGAATAGTCAGCCAGGTATTAAAAATTCCCATTAAATTCTCGAAAAATTAAATTATTCTCATTTCTCCACTTTCTCCTCCCCAAAATAATTCAAAAAATAAACCCTTGCACGTGAGTTAAGTGGAACCCGGAATTAATTCAAGACATCAAGATGTTTTTCTCAGTAATTCAGGAAATCGATATGAACAGAACGTCCAATAAGAATTTCCGGAAAGATGCTCACATATACGGGCGTGACCGGATTGTAACATGAGTATTGCTTATGCATTTTCCCCATTTTTCTCTCCCTTTTTTCCTCCAAAGAATTCCTTTCATTATCATCCGAACTCTAGAGAAGTGGAGAAGGAAATAAAGAGGCAGCCAAGTAAACCAAGTAAACCAAGCAACTGAATGAAAAAAAAAGAATAAAAAAAATAAAACGGTGGATGCAGTGAAGGGTCGAGATATACAATGTTACACTGTGAAGAATCCAGTGGGCGTTAAGATGAACGCACGAAAATTTATCTTTTAAAACTGGTAGAAGAGTAGATCCTTTCCACGAGTTTCGAATAAAAGTTCCACTGCAGAAAGAATGAGAGAAGAGAAATAGAGAACTTGTGGAATATATAGGGTGTGGTTTTAAGAGCTACAATTCTCATGAGATAGTAACAATTCTCCTCTCTCTCTCTCTCTTTCTTACACACAGTTTGTCTTATCTTCCTTACTTATCCACAAGCTATACAAGCGTTCAGGAAGAGTAAAGGCGACGGCTAAAAAAGCCATTGGAAAAATACAAAATACAGGAACGACGAAAAACAACTCGAAGAAGTCGCAAAAGGAGCAAAAAAAATACACATTTTTACCGCATTTAATCCCAAGAATCTTCCCCCCTCCCTCGAGTCTAGAAAACTTTTTCCTCGGCTAAAGCATCTGTTAAAACGGCCCAAGTGTTTCTACAGAGTGCCACTGTATTATGAAACTGTGCTAAACAACAACAGCAGACAAAAGCAAAGAAATAAAAAAAATTGAAGATAAAAACGAACCGGAGACTGACGATGAAATAATTCATAAATAGTAATTCCAAGTGAAATTACATAATTCCTGAGACGAGTATTTCCGGTAAATCGAAGGGTCTCTCCTTCTTTTTTTTCCCTTGTGATTGAAATCGAAGAGAAAAAGGAGGAAAAAACGGAGGCGAACAAAGAGGACAAGAAAAATAAAACGTCCGAAATAGAGAGAGAACTATATATGTTCCTTCGAAGAATTGGTATTCCTTGAAAAAAAAAGAGACCGTACACTTTTCTAACTTCTCTTTATGTATAAATGAATGGAATATGGGAGTTTCTACTGAAAAAACGGTGGTGCACTTGGGTCAAAGAATTCGTTACGCCTCGATACGTTTTTTTTTTCTCTCCATTTCAATTCTCGTTTGATTATTCTCATCAATTTATATATCTTCCATGTATATTTTCGTGTTTGAAAGGAGACAAATTGGCAGGGGAGAAGCCATGGTTCCATGGAGTTGACATTTTTCGAAAGGTCAGAGGTCGGAGGAGTTAATGAGGGTGCAAAGTGTACGTTATACAGGGTGAGCAATTATGTCGTTGATTTTTCTATCAATGAAGCGCCTGAGCACGCACACACACACGTAAAAATCACAGATGGGGTGAATTGTTGAGGGAAAGGTTTGTCTTCCCTTATTTTCCTCATTCTCTCTGACTCCAGTCGACTTCTTTCGGGTATTTGTACACAATGCCGTTGACGGAAATTCAATTTCCATCTGTATTTTCACAGTAGGTATATTAGTTGACCCTTGAAATTACATCTCCAACGTCACTCTCTACTTTGAGAGGAAAATTGTATTGATTTTACGCAGGCGCGTACCGGTTTGACGTTATAAACGCGCGCGCGCCCTAACGGGAGGGGCCATCTCTCTTCACGTCATAGCGCCATCTCATATTAAAGTTTTACTCCTTTTTTTTTGTTATTTCTCTACGGTAATCTTAGATATGTGCATGTTGTTTGAAGACCCGGGGAATCCTCGGAAAATAGTTTATTCTGGAATAATTTAGAGTTGAAGCGTGATGGAAAATTAATCGAGCATTTTTCCCCATGGTTTTATGGGAAATAATAAAAGGTAGACTGATATGCACTACTTCTTTATGGACACAAACAGCTGCATAAAGTGTCTGATGAAAAGCCATTTACATCTGACAATTGACGTTTATATGGAATACTGATGCAATCCTTTTGAATTATGTTAGAGAAATATGAGGGAAAAATTAATCTCTTACATATTCATTTACACATAGTTTCAGGGAAAACGTGGCACACTGGAGTCCACTGTTTGTTATCGCTCTTCTTCTGTACTTGTTCTTCTTCTTCTTCTTCTTGTTCTTCTCTTTCATTCCGTGCTACACCTCTCACATAGGGCTGTGTACAGCGGTCTCCATGTCGAGTGCATTGGAAATCGATATTCTTCATCTAGAAACTCTTACCACCACGAAATCACGGTGAGAGAAAAATAAATATATGTGTGTGTGTATGTGTGGGTTTAAAGAGAAAGGTGGATGGGAAATTGTTGCAACCTGATAGATGTGTAGTTTCTGAGACGTTGATTAAAAACAAAAGTTTTCTTTTTTTTTATTATTTTTATGCAGGATAGATATTTCATCATGGAAACTGATTTAAAGTTCTGCTGAGTTGCATTCACTCGGTTTTTTTTTTAATTTCCGATGAAATTCATTTGGAACATTTAGACGCGTGCTTTGGGGAGGAAAAAATCCATCAGTTGATTGGAGTCGGAAATTGAGGCTGATATCTTGGAGGAATTCATTTATAATTTTTTTTTTTTCATGTGTAATTGTTTTGGATTGATTTTAATGCAAATCGTGAGTTATTAAATTTTTTTTTTCGTAAATGGTTTTATGGTTTAATTTAATGGCAGTATGGAACGATCTCGTCATGACGTCATTAATTGAATGTCACGTTCAGATCAAGACGTAAAGAGAGGTATGAGCAGTAACCTTCCAATATTCATACGAGCAAGTCACAGAACTGTCGGTTGTTTATAATATTCATGAGAATCTTCGAACATTAAATTTTGAAATTCCTGCAGTTTATTAAAATTGATTGTTAATTAGTTTTTCATCACTTTTTCATCTCGATTTTATTCCTCTGCTTTTAATTGTAAGTAAAATTAAATAATTACTTCAGAATTTAGAAAATTATCAATTTAATATGAAAATGAGGTTTAATTTCAAAATTTCGTTAATTTATAGAAAAAATAACCATTTTTTTTTCTAATTTGAAAGATATTCATTAATTAATTGAGAAGTGTCACCCTCCGGATGAATTGAATGGATCTCAAGTGAAAAATTGCGTCAATTGAAGAATAGAAACGTCTATTTCTATCAATTCGTCATTGCGAAAACAGCAATTGACTAATTTAATTTCTGTGGGTAAAATGGAGAACATTATTACATATATATTTACATTATTTATTTTCTCCCATAGTTTCCAAAATCTGAAACTATCGCAAATTGATAATTATAATTAATTTACGAATGATGGAGGAAAAACCGAAAATTCGAAACCTTTTTCATAATAGATAATTTCGAAATTACCAATAACTCAGAGTAGTTTCACACCAAAAAAAAAAAAAATTCCTCCAACTTATAAATAAATTCCCTTCATAACTCTCCAAAAGCGATCCAAGATTTATATACTTTTCACTTTACCCTGAATTCCCTCAGTGATGTGATAAACGAAGTGAGCATGTACCTCGAATTCTCAGTATTGCAGCACGTTCATGAGACCTACGAATGGCCAAAGTTTCGTAAAAATGAGTATCGTGGGGATTTTGCCAGAGGGGCAGAGGGAAACGATCACTTGGAATACCAAGAGAAGAATTTCACGAGATTGAAAAGTTTGAATCCCTCTGCACTCAAAAAATAAGAACAAGAAAAAATCCTCGTGATTCCCTGCGGTGTACAAAGTATTCTCTCTCCATTTTATTTTTCCCAAAAAAAAATGAATAAAATAAATACCGTACAGTTAATTAAACTCTGAGTGATTTTTCAATGCTAAATTCAGTGGCACTGCATCACTGAGGGGATTACAAATAATCAGTGGTTAAAATGCATTGTGATCCTCGGCCACTGAGGTGAATCCCCCTGTGGCTCTGGTGCTTAACAGCAAAACGCTATTTTTAATGCAGAGAAATACACGGGAAGCCTGTACTGAGTATTTGAAAATGTGTAAATGCTGGACTATATTCAAGTACCATGAATCCATGTAGTACATTACACTTCTCTGTATTGGTATCAGGGGCACTCTCTCTGCCTCTCTTTTTATCTGCAGTGTAGAGGTACCTCGATATAATGAAAACGTTATTATGTTTGCTTTTAGGCCGCCGCAATGTGGCCTGGAGTACTACCGTTGGTAGCTGTACTGATAACCCTCTGCCATCCTTCGAGGTAAGTCAATTTCATTATTCAATCTCTTTTTCATCCTCAATTTCACTCGATTAAATGGGACATTGCAATGTCAATCAGTCGACGACTTTGTTGCCAAGTGGAAAAACGTTTATCTCTCGGGTTTTAGATATTCTTATTATGGTGGAAAATGAGGATGTAAAATTGGAGTTTTATTTAGGGAATTAATTAATTAGTAATCGTGTGGAAAAAATTGGGGGAAATGAAAAGAGTCAAAACTTGCAGACTGCAAGACTGTTGCCATGCTCACAGTTTGAGTTACACTACGTCGTTTTACGTTTCATGAGTAATGAATTCGGCAACGACGCGCTGAATTTAACACGGTGAGTAACGAACCTCCGCAAATTAACGCGAGTTACATAGGGTTAAAGGACAAAATTATTTATGCATCTTCAAAGTATTAAAGTTCACTTTTTTTTCTCACGTTTTTTTTTTTCATGGAATTCTGGAGCATTTGATGATTAATTTATTAAATAAGTTGAATAATTCACGTTTTTTTTTTACCTCAAATAATTTTCTTTCATAATTTTTCACGAGAAAACTTAATTACTGAATAATTCCAGATGTTAATTCATGTAAATGCCATTCAGTTGACTGAACTTTATCAAATTCATTGATAATACTGTGTTAACGATGAGGAATTCCGTGAATTTCTCATTATCATATAAGCACGCACAAATCCTAGGAAAAAAAGAAAAAAACTAAAAAATAAAAGTGTGTAAAATTAAACATTTATTCTATCCACTTGTTGATCCTGATGGTCGGGGTGTTAGCATTTGCCAGATGTGTTTCTTGTTGGCCATTTGAAAACTGCACAGTCGTTAAGCCCCTCACCCCCATTTTTCCCCCTCTCTCTTCTCTCCTGTCAAGCACCCGTGCAACTGAGTTGACATGGCTCTCTTCCACCTGACTACCGCACCCTCACGTGATACTGATGAACAGGTTTATTTCTGGGTACAGTATGTCAACAGTAACAACAGAATTAATCCGACACTCAAATTTCACTTTTTCTCCAATTTTTTTCTCCTTCAATTATAAAAATAATAAAACAACCTAAACACATGTTAATTCTCTCATTAAATCGATTACTGACATTTGAAAAATGAAAAATCCTCATTTATATTCCTTTGATTTCATTTAAAATAGGGAGCAAAGAAAATATGAGGAATTTTATTCATGTATAAGAAAGAAAGGGAGCTTGAGAGTGTTGAGTTGTTGACGTGTCCAATGCCCATGGCATTTCAACAGTCTGAATAGCCTGTCGACATCCTCACCTCTTCCACTTCTCTTCTCTGTCCCTCCTTTTCGGCTTTGCTTGAACAGATAGATTCTACTGTACAACACTCCACTATCCCAGAGCCCTTTTTTTTCCCCTTACTTCCTCTCTCCAATGTCCAAGAGCTTTCCAACTTATGGCAGACTGTCGGCGTCACATGCTACGGTGAAAAAAAAAAGAGGGGAACTTTCTCATCACAGGCTTGAGGATAGCTCCGGGCTAAAAGACCGGTTTAAATATTTCCTGGGCAACGTCAACGGTTATCGCAGTTTCCGATTAAAAAAAAAGAAGAAAATCATAATAATAAAAGAGAAGGTGAAAATACAACGTCGAATCTATTCTCACATTCTTCTTTTATTGCACGATTTATAGAGAAATTCTCGTTTTTATCCTCCATTCATTGTGTCACGTGGCATTTACAATTTTTATTTTGATATTTCAATGAAAATCCTTTACAAGAGAGCTTTTCCCCGGGGCTAACGAGGAATAATAGAATGTGTTGGAATTTTTTCTTCTTTTTTTTTTAAATGATAGTGGTACTCGTGTACTATTTTTTACCTTCACGGTTTACGTTATGGCACTATTCTCCCCCTGTGTATTAGGGGACAACGAATATACTTTAATCCTGGTCGTAATTATCGAGGCTCAAGTGCGCCTTAGCCCAGGCTTGTACGTTCAAAGTTTAATACTGTTGGGGAGAGAGAGGGGAAAGGGGCTTTGCGTTGGTTAGTGAAGCAATATGTTTTGAGAGAACGGTTACACGGCATCCTCTCTCTGCAACTATCCACTTCAATAACTTGCGGACGATCAGGCGATAATGAGTGGGTGGGATGAGCGGGTAAAACCATTGATAGGTACATGACGGTTAATCTCATTTTTTTTGGGGATGAAGGAGTGCTCCGAAAATTCTGAAAAAATTCAGGAAGACGCTGCAAAGTATCCCCATTGTTGGGTAATTTTTTTAATATTTTTACTTCAACTGCTGTTTCGCTGTGAAAGCGGGTAAAACCATTGATAGGTACATGACGGTTAATCTCATTTTTTTCGGGGATGAAGGAGTGCTCCGAAAATTCTGAAAAAATTCAGAAAGACGCCCCAAAGTATCCCCATTGTTGGGTAATTTTTTTAATTTTTTTACTTCAACTGCTGTTTTGCTGTGAAAAAAATAGTTTTGGCACATGTACCAGGGCTTTTACCAGTGATGGGAGAAATCAAGAGGTGGGATGGGAGAGAGCAGAGGGTCTGCTAAATATTCGAGCTCATAAATATTGAACGCGAGTCACCAGTTATTTCCCCTTTCTAACCACGCTCTGTGGGCTTTACTCTCTTTTTTTTCTTTTTTTCTACATCATTATTTAACTCACGATGGCGATACTGAATGTCCTTGGATCAATGTGGAATATATTTACTTTGTCCTCTCTTGAATTATTATTCGTTATTTTTTGCCTCTCCTCCATTCTCCCTCGTGATGTAAACATTCACACACACACACAGATACAGGGACACAATGAGTCACTAGTGGGCTCTCACATTGGGTGTAAATTTAGCGAAACACATTTTACACGGGGGCTGGTTTATAGTTGAATAATAGTTTATACAGTCAGGTAACATTGGGGATGATTTTAACAACATTTTACATCATGTAGATTAAATTTATGCATTACATGTTTATCTAGCCGTGTTTCTACGGTTTTATGAAAGCATTTTATATTCATGTTAATTCGGGATTTTGTTTGTCATTATGGCAATACAGTTGAATAATTCATTATTTGTTATAATTTTTGTGAATTATTTATGCAAGTAGTCATTATGAAATGAGGACAGTTCATTATTACTCTAGTTTAATATGAATAATTGATGATTTTTATTTATATTTTTATCATTGAATTCAGGAGAATTCATAAATTCAAACACTTTTATCACTCTCAATTTATGTTTGTGAAGATTTTAAGATGAATACAGGAGTTACGTATGGGGCCATGATTGTACTACATTATTCATGACGCAGGTTTTTATCCTTTGACGAATCGAAGAGGAGGGGGTATGAACTCTGAGGTGATAGGTTATAGTGCTACTATGAATTCGAATAAGTCTCACAGGTAATTGTCATTCAAATTGCCTTGGGTTACCTATGTCAATATTTTAAAAAAAGTGGAGCTATAGGTAGACTGGTTATTATCTGCTCCCAGTGTGGCACATGTCCGATTGAACTGTGACTCTTTTCCCTTCGGATCATTGCGTTTTTGTCCGCTTTTTTCACCACTGAATATCGCGGAAAAATATTCAACGAAAAAAGCAACTCTAACTGAAATATTTGTCGCTGGATTTTTTTTCACCCCAGTGGAACACAAAAGCATACGTCTTAGATATATGAGAGTCTCTAGAAATGTTTCGTCATCATCGATGCAAAGAGTGCCCCGGTGGCAATTCTCTAAAAAATTCACGGTCTAGTGATCAAAAGTCCTTGCATACAGACGCCCCTCATGTGGCTGAGACACATAAAAAAAATTGTAAAAAATTCAACACCTAGATATAAATAGTAGAAGAAAGAGAAAATGACAAGACACTGTGAAAAATGAATGAAACTTTATCCTTTCTTGAGAGTAAAGTTCAAAACACAGAAGGGAAAAAAAATGTTTGGAAAAGAAGTGAAAAAAGAGAGAAACTGGGTAGTAAAGAAATTGGGCAAACTTTTTTTTTCTCTCCTTTGATAATTATTGATTTTCCTTTTTATACATATAAATTTCCTCCTTTTTCTCTCAGTTTGAACTTCCAGGCATTTCTCGGACAATCTTGAAGACCTCGACAATACAAGCCCGACCTGAATGCGAGCCTCATTATATCCGCAAGGGGTCGAAAAAAAGAAGGGTAAAAAAAGAAATGAGGGGCTAGCAAGGGAGGCGAAATGATGGGGGGAATGAGGATTGAAGGAGTTGTTTCGTATCGACGGATTTTTTTAGCTCAAGAGAGAGGGGATGCGCAAAAAATCCTACATTCCTTTCATTTTTCTTCTCTCTTCTCTCTGCACACATGGACGTGATGCTCAAATGCGTCTATCGCGATGCATCTAGTGTCTCATCAGCGTGTCAGCGACGGGTGCGACCTCATTACTGTGAATCGAGTGATTTTTTCTCACTTTTTTGCACCTCGTATTTACACTCTTGTCTGCGCGAGAGTATCGAAAGTCACGGGCGATAATGAAGGGAAAAAAGTCGAGGAGAAATGTTGATTATTAGGAGGCGACATAATTAGGAAATGCGGAATGAATCATACTAATCAAGTGGTAATGAGAAGAGTTGATTTTACATTGGTTAAAACAATGAGATAATGTAATTATTTGAGAGAAAAAGTTTTGGGTTAATGGAAGGTTTAAGAATATTTTCATTTACTTTTTCTTCAGTCTTATTTTTGGCTTTTTCTCTCGTCTCTGCGTCATCAATAATTGAGTATCCGTGAAATGTAGAGGGTCCAGTGGGGATACGGAGGATCCGGTAATTAGATAGAAATTTCAAAAAGTTTAATCAGTGCTGAAAGAGCTTGCAAACTAATTTCATCAATTGGGGAAAATCGAATTTTTTACTTTTACTCTTGAATATCATGGAAATATATATTAATATTTTAATTCTGTTTGGGTATTTCAATGATTTGTTGTATGATGTGTATTCACGTGTTTCAATCCTCGTAAAGCGGGCATTCAATGCTATTGAATGTGACAGATCAATCAATGAATTATTTAGACAAGTTTTTCCCAGAATAATTGGATAAACCTCAATTTTCGTGTATTAAAAAAAAAAAACGTTCTTTTTTGTAACTGATACAGTTCCATCGAAATTTGTGGAATTGGAATGAATAAAAATGCCAATTACATTTTTTGTATCACGAATTATCACGAGAAAGAGAAAAATTCATGGATATGAATAAAAAAAGTTAAATAAAGAGAAATAAAAGAATTCTTCAGACATCGATGCAGCCCCCAATTATCATTACTTTTTTCTCTTTACTCCAGTCTCCTTGTCGAGACGTTTTTTAGTTTAGTGTTCATTCACAGTTTCGTTTTTTTTTCACTCAAAGCTCTCATTAATGGCTTCCAATCAAGCCCCGACATATTGGACGATTCATGGTCAAATTACTCGCCTAATTACCCCATGCTGAGTACACTCGAATTATCAATTTCATTTGATATTCTTTTTTTTCAAGAGCGTTCTCTTTGGTTTCTAATCTAATTTACATAATTACTTAATTATAAATTAAAAAAAATCTTCACACTTGATTTGTCAGAAATTCCAATTCTCATTGAATTAAAAAAAAATAATATTCTCCAATATTTACGAGTACATGGACTTCAATTGCATCACTGGATCCATCAAGATAAAACTCGAATGGAATCCAGAAAGTCCATTAGCTTCTCCCTAATTAAAGAGAGAATTCAATAGTGAAGAGATAAACCAGGATAAATATTAGCTTCTATCGAAGAATATCTCTGCAGATTTTTTTTCCCCATTTTTTCATCAAATTCAGGATAATTTCCCAGCGTCATTGGGAATCATCACTGTTTTATTATGTTGGGCTATCGTTTATCAAGTGTAATCAATGGTTGCACGGTTAGAAACTAATGAATGGCCACGTGCGTAATTACAGTGCTATTAATCACGGGAATAACCATTGGAGTTTAATGAGGAAGTGTTAAATTATTTTCCTCAATTTTTATGAAGACAGAGAATCACTCTGTCTGACCGATGACTGATTTTTCCACTTCTCCGGGTTTTTTTTAACGTAAAATCCTTATTATCAGCACTTGATTATAATAATAAATGAATTATTCATTCATTTTTTGAATTAATTTTTCAGATGCTCGAAGGTAGACTACAGGGCGAAGGAGAAGGAGGTCCTGGACGACATCCTGGGGGAGAAAACTTACGATGCGCGTATTCGTCCCGGCGGAGAAAACGGAACAGGTGAATATATCACTAAAAAACCCCCAAAAAAAGTAAAAATAAAACAATTTAAAAAAGATTCTCAGATAATCAAAGAGTAAAAAAACCAGCAGATTAATTTTTTTAATTTCTTCCTCAACACAAAAAAAGAAAATTCGTGATGAGAAGAATTTTTACCCCAAAATAACCAAAGAGAAAAGCTGTTAACACCATTTTCACCATGAGCACTCTAGAATTGAGAAAGTTGGGATAGAAGTAACAGGAGAAAAACATTGAGGGAAAATAGTTGATTTAGATTACACAAGGTGAAAAGGAATCGTCAAATATACAGAATAGAAATAAAAATAAAAGTCTCCTTTTCACGAGGCTTTTGGGTTTTTCAAACTCTGCACTAGTGAATAGACGTTTTTTTTTCTTCTTCTTTTTAACATGGACCAATACACGCGTAATCACACTTTCTTCGGCTATTGAAAGAGGATAAAAATGTGGAGTGAGGTAGAAATAAAGTTGAGGAAAAAAAAAAACGTAAAGATAAATCCAAAGGTGCGGATAAAGAAGTAGAAATAGTAAGGAGTCTATTGCACGTACGATTGTAAAATAAAAGGCACAGCAGAACGATGATCTGGGACACGTTGGTCGTGAGCGTTTTCCACTTTTACAGTATACCTCGAGCAAGTACTGTAAAAGAGAACACGAAAAACGAAGAAATAAAAACAAGTAGAGAGAGAGAGAGAGAGAGTGAAAGAAAAAAGACAATGAGCTTTAACCCAAATGTCTTGTTCGCATGCGGTGCATAGGAGGATCGATGCTGAGCGTTGATCATTTCCAACACGTCCATTTCACATTTAACATATTTTTTCATTTTATTTCAATCCATTAAAAAAAAAGAGGACGAGACTAACAGATGCCAGAAACACTCATTAAAAAAAAAAACGGGAAAAATGATTACAATTAAAAAAAAATATTGAATTTCACAATTGCCCCGAAAATTGAAAGCCCGAGAATTTGTTTACATTATAAAAAAGCACGAGTCAGAGTGTAAAAGAGAGAATTATTTTATTTCCCAGTGGAAATGGTTGTAATTGAAAAAAACAGAAGGTGCAGGAGCAATGAAAAACAAAAAAATCTAAATAATTGTTCAACATGAATAACTTTTAATTATTTTTCTCTTCCGGGTGTTTTTCCTCCCCACTCCCCTCATCATCAGTATCAACTTGGTATTCTAAAATGTAATTGGTGAATAAATTTTAGGTTGAGCTCACAATCCCGCGGGGAGTAGGGAAAATGTAACAGAGGCCATTGGATATGTTGGGTGGAAGAGAAAAGAAATAAAGTTAAAACGTTCCGCATTTTGTCGCAGATGAAATGGGCTACGCGTTATGTAACGAAAGTGGGAGGTGGAAATGGGTAGACGGTTAGTGGTTTGGATGAAGGGAATGAGAAAGAGTGTGCAAGGAAAATGGGTGTGGAGGCGCGTCGCGTACTGAAAACGTGTCTCACCTTTTACTGGGGAGGTAACACAGCCTGAGGGGGTAAAATAGGCAGAATGGAAATACGAAGAGAGAAAGTTATTCTCGGTTTTGCTGAATTGTTTGAAGCCCACACACATCGTGACCCAGGGATATTGTTCGGACACGTTGCGCTCCCATACATTTCCCTTGCAAATTATTAGTAAATAATTCCTGGGTGAATAACACAAAACACTTGAGGATATAGAAACAACAAACCTGAATCATTTCAGTATGAATTACACAATAGGTGTTTCCGTTAACAGGAAATTATTAATTCAATTTATTCTCACCTGTATAATTAATTAATTATTAATTCCATGGAATTTGTTAAATTTTACGAAAAGTTTAGACCACGATTAATAATGAAAATCAGAGTTTAATCATTGTCGTTGAGAGTCGTTTTGCCTCTGCATTGCCAAACGATTTCTCCATGGCCTCAGCAAAAGTGTAGCCCATTGGATAGGTGATTGGAATTTAATTGTCAATTAGGCCACTCCTAACTGCGTTATGTACCCAGTGAGTTGACTCGGTTGAAAGGGCCTGGGTCAGAGGAGAAATACTCCCACACAATCGTACATACATGTAACACTTACCTCACAGAGAAATTAACTAATCACACATACACATACGTGTGGACACACAGTTTAGCTAGTTTTCCCGATGACAGTGAAATTTATGGGATGCCAACGCCATTCTGTAAACTGCGTATTCAATTCCAGTGATTGGATGCACGTGTTTATCCCCCCCTCCTCGATAATGAAGAGAGATGAGGAAAGAATGGGGAGAAGTGGGGGATGATGGAGGAAAGGGGAGGAAGAAAATTAACAATAAAATTCCGAGAGAGTCGTAAGCGGAGGAGGAGGTATATATATTCGAGTTAGTTTTACATTTCGTGTTTATGTCAGCGTCTCCATTACTGTCTCTTTCACGAGCAGGAGAGACTGAGGAAGGAAGCAAGGCTTCTCAAGATATTACATTATACCTCTTGCCACTGCCTCCACTTCCTCGCCCTTAGCCCTCATCTCGGTGTGTGACGTCTACACTGAAATTGCTTATTCACATTAAATCCAAGGTGAATGAAAAAAATGGAGATATACACACGTGCAGCACATATTTCAGAGGTGTGCCAACAAAGGCACTTGCGAATCTTCATTCTCCACTTTCTTATTCTTCGTTTTTTTTTTTTTTTTTTTTGAGAGAGAGAGAGAGAAAAATGAGAATTTCTACACGATTTCAGGGGAAAATCAGAGGTGTATTAAAGTCACACAATGATGTATTCAATTTTTATTCTTTTAATTCTATTGAAAATGGAAAAAAACGAGGTTTTTACGATTTTTTTTTTTTATGTTTTGTTCTTGTATTTATTTTTACAATCGAACGAAATTATTGGATTGATATTGTGCAATTCAGAGTTACACTCCAATCAAAACGTAGCGTCATCGAGAAATCCGATTTTTTACAACTTATTGGCAAACATTGTTTTCGAGGATTTGCAATAAAAAAAAAGCAATCCTTTCAGTATCACAAAAATATTTTTATCAATAAAAAAAAACTGAACAAAATTCTCAGATTCAAACACAATTTTTTCATTTTCATTCCGTTCAAATTGGCGGAAAAAAAATCTATTTTTTTTGTATACACTTCTCTTTGTCGAATGGAAAAAAAAAGGAATTGATGAAACTTTTTTTCCCCGAATTTCACCAATGCGTCACGCGTAAACACACGTAATGAAAATGTTTCCACGGAAATGATAAATTTATCGTTGGACCTGAATTACCAGCGAACCACTCGACCCACTTTTTTTTTCACCAGCTCTAAGTGATGAAGAAGAGCAGAAAGTCGAAAGGACTGAGGGCAAAAAAAGTGAATAGAATCGAACGTGAAGGGGAAAAGAAATTGAGGACAAATTAATTGATCACCACGAATTAATTATCCTGATTAGTAAAGACAGACACAATAATTCGCTTGAATTCGAAAATAATATATATATATATACTACTTGCAGATAATTAACTACACCGGTAATTAACTAATAACATCCTCTAATTCCGTTCGTTCTCCAATTTTCGGTGCACAACCGATTTCCACATCTTCCTGAATTCTCCCTAAGCAACTTTCCGAATTAATACACACATATTACATAGCTCCATCCACTCATGCACCAGCGATAACTGCACTTTGAACTTTCAAATTAAATTACCCTCTCAAGACGAGAGAAAAAGGGGCAAAAAATAAGAGCAACAAAAAATAAATAAAAAACAAAAATAAAAACTCCATGAGGACATGGTTTCAATTGATTTTCAAGAGTTCTCAAACAATTTCGATAAAATACAGATTAAAAAACATCCTGAATAACTAAAAAAAGTTTGAATGATTAAAATGGGGTTGTTGTTTGCCCTTAGATGGGCCGGCCATTGTCCGGGTAAACCTGTTTGTCCGAAGCATTGCGACAATTAGTGACATCAAGATGGTAAGTAGCTGACACAAAATGTCGATTTAAAGAAACTGAGAAGATTCATGGAGAGATGAGAATCGCGGAAAATTGAAAAACCCCAGACAAATGAGTTTGAAAAAATAATGGAAACGACGAGAAGAATATGCGGAAATTTAATATGTTATCAGTAGCGTGAGCAAGTAGACTGCATGCAACGAAATTTGAAAAGTGAAATTTAATAAATAATTTAATCGATTGAATTAATCAAAGTCTAATATGAAATTACTTCTTTTCATTTGATAGTTGATTTTAAAAAAATCCTGTTTTACGTGAGCCAATAATAATAAAGCTATTTTCCTTCTTTCTCGAAAGCATCATCACGAATCCATCGATCATCCATATTGAATAACAAAAAAAAAAAGGAAAAAAATGAACCCGTAGCAATTCATTAGAATATGTACGAGGCATGCCAGGCGTGTGTTCATATAATGCTTCTTTTACCGAGTAAAATTGAACGAAAATTATTCCAATCGCTCAATTTCCTCTAATTTAAATATCAAAAGGATTCATTGGCCAAAATTAAATGGGGAAAAATTAACGAAAATTACGAATTTATTCGAATCATATAAAAATTGGTAATTCAATAATTCATTTGAAAATTTCAAATAAATTACAAACTATGAGTCCTTTCTTCAATAATAAATATATAATTTATTTATTAATTTAATGCTCCCGTAATTCTCCTCAATGTCCAAGTAAAAATCAAAGATTCTCTCAAACTGTGACGCGCACGCGTCGTCCCGCCAAAAGTCTTTGCACGTTCAATACGAGTGTGACGCCCATTCTCGTCCCTCAGCCCTGTTTCCAGCCTCTCCTCTGCCCCCTACATTTTTCCTTCAATTTTTTTTTTCCAGCCTCCAGTAGCACTTCTCTCTTAATCTTTTTTTTTCCCTCTTTTTTTTTCTTCACTTCATTCTATCCTTTCTTTGCCCTTAAGCGTCTCATTTTCATCGTTCTTGAATTTTTCTTTTGCATCAATTAATGCTCGGCCTTTATATCCAAACGCATCTCAATTTTTTTTAACCATTATAATGTGAAATTATTCGATGCAAATATCATGCAGATACATTAAATTTAACGTAAATAATATGCAACACTGGTGAGAGTGTTATCTAGTCTAACAATGGCCCAGACTTGCCCAGGTAAGTCCTCAAGCCAAATCGATTTTTCTTCTTTTTACTTAAAAAAAAAAGACAAAACATGAAATTAAGTAGTCATATGTGTAAATATGTAATTACTTGAAATTCTCATTTTTACGTTAATTTAATTGTCAATGTTACCACATTTTCTTTTTTAATCCTCAACGAGATTAAGAAAAAGCTAAGTATCACTTTCTATTTTGAGCAGTCAAGCCATGGGGTTTTTCCAGATAATTGAAAAACAGGAAAACCGCTTTGATACACACACACACACACACACAAGAACACTTAACACAGACTTAAATATAAGCGATTGCTGTAAATATTTCAAGAGAATTCACCTCATTACAGAAAAGGGAGTGAAAAATTGAAGAAAAAAAAAGGAATCCTTCCACTTTTTAACATTTTTTTTTCTTTCCCAGTTAATTTCCCCTTCGAACTGTCGTATTCCAAACGATTCATCAAGCGCAAAGTCAAAGGGAAACATTTTATATTGAAAATGCGAGAAAAACGGGAAATAAATGAAGGAATTAATGAAAAAAATGCGAGAGAAACAAGAATTCTTAAAATACGAATTTTCGCAGTAATCAAGATTCTTGTGTGTGTGTATATGTGAATGTGTATGTACTTGTATATGTGTACGTGCCAGAGGCAAATTTAAACACGATAATTCCATTGGACGGATATTACTGGGCAGTTATCGTCATCTGGGAAATCACTGGAAACCTCCATCGGATAATGCAAGAGCATCCAAGCGTACTGTACGTACTGAGCGTAACTAAATGGGGGATAACGGCCTGAAAATTGACGGGCACTAAACCATTGAAAAGAGCTGATGAAGTCAAAGACAATAATTTTATTAATCATGAATAATCTCAATGAAAAATCCCACAATTTCCATAGGCCATTTCTCTTGCTTATTCTCACGTCCACTGATTCGTCGTTTATCCCCGGAGTCTTTGTGCTATGGACGCTTGAATTTCACGTTGAATAAACGAAAGAGAGAGTTGAAGTCCCGAATAGAATGTAGAGTTACATGTGGAAAGGGCAAACATTGCATCCCAGTGGGTTTATACAGAGTTGGGCTTGCACAATAGTGAATAGACAATAGGCAAAGAGGATAAGGGGGCGGAAGTGGGTGGAAGCCCTTTGGAATCTTTATACGAGAATTGTTGGGAACGCAGGTTAACGGATCAACGTTGATACATCCCTATTTCTCCGATGACTATCCTCGATAATTCATCCTCCACAACTCTCTATACACGTTTATGCTTCTATAGAATTGTGCAAAATTTAAACGTACGTTTACTGGAGTATGAAGGCTTTGTGCGTTATTCTACTATTTTTAATGCTGTTATTATTATGTTTCTTTCTTTTCAGTTTCTTGTAATGTGGGGCTGAGGGAATTGTACTCGTTACTAGTCAGACACAGAGATTTTAGTTTTTAAATGGATATTGAAGATTCAAGTATTTAGGAATTTTATGAAAACTTTATCTCCATTAATTTTTATGATTATTAATAAAATGAATCTGGAGGATTGAAGAGTCTTGGAAGAAATTTCATAAATTCCATTAAATGTTCAAGTACTTAAGAAATTTTGAAATTCTGCAGTAATTATTTTATGAGAAAATAGTTTCTGTTAATTTGAAGGGAAAATAATTATTTGAAATTGGGATGATACAAGAAAGAGAGAAAATGCCAAATCTTATGAACTGTTTTTATAACTTGAAAAACTCGTTTTCGCTTTGCCACGTGTCCCACGTCGGCACTTACTCAAAAATTTACGTCTTTTTCACAAGTGTCGTTTCTTTCTCCTGGGAAACATGTACAGCCCACAATAAACACATGTACTCAGCTACTTTTACTTTCATCCCCCATTTTTTTATTCATTTTTCTCCCCATCCGTTTGAGCCCACGAGAACATACATTCTGGGAATCGTGATGGTCCCACCGAAAAAAAACATACGCTCGTAAAGATGCCGTACTTGAAGCAATAAACTGGATAAAGTTGAAAATTACTGTGTCAAAATCTCATCCCCTCGTCGCAATGATTTTCACGATCCCTTGTTTCTCATAAAATACGTGCGTGAGCATGAATAACAGGGAGATGGGATTTTTTTTAAATTAAGGAAAGGAGAATAAACAAATATTACGTGAAAATAACGAAGGGCGTTGGGAAGCTATTAAATTTTTCTGTGTAAACTTAGGCTAGTGAATTTTAAATTGATAGAGTTTATGAAACTTTTTTTTAATGAATTTATGAATTTTTTCATGTTTTTTTATCAGTTTAATGAGAAATACGAATTTTAAACACTTTTTTATGGGGGAAATCGGGGTAAAATGGACATTATGATTGAACGGTTGGAGATAGCGATTTTCTGATGATTTCATTGGAAAGCTGAGACGATTTTACATAGGAATCGAGTGTTGAAATTCGATTTTTTTCACCCGGATTTGAAGGGGTTTATCTTGGAAAAATTTGAAAAAATCACTTTTTTGGCAATATCTCCGGTTCTATTGGTCGTAGCGTAAAAATTCCGATTCGAGGTGAAAGGTGAGCTCATTTGCGATGAATTCATGTGGTTTCAAAATTAAAAATACGATTTTTTGAGTGACTTATAGTGGAAAAACTGTTTTTCAAAAAACACCCCAAAAGTATATTAAAAAATCGTATTTTTAATTTTAAAACCACTCAAATCTATCGCAAATGAGCTCACCTTTCACCTCGAATCGGAATTTTTACGCTACGACCAATAGAACCCGAGATATTGCCAAAGACGTGATTTTTTCAAATTTTTCCAAGGTAAACCCCTTCAAATCTGGGTGAAAAAAATCAAATTTTCAAAAAATTGAAATAAAAATATTTTGCCACATGATTTTCATCTGAAATTTCCTCAGCTTTCCAATGGAATCATCAGAAAAATTCTATCTCCAATATTTCTCTTGATTTCTCGTAATAAACAATTTTAAAGTGAGCCTGTGTCCATCTTACCCCTTTTGGCCTTTGTTATTATTGTTATCCACTATTATCCGAGGGGAAAATCACATGACCCACACGTTAACCGTTAAAAGATACAAAAAAACATCATTAATACTCCGTTGAGATTGATTAATTTGTGTGTTCTGTTTTTGCCATGTTAGATGGACCCGCATATGTCCACGTCAACATATTTGTTCGAAGTATCTCAAAAATAGATGACGTTACTATGGTAAGTTTTGTATGAAGAACAGCTGAAACCAAAAACAGCAGTAAAAACGAAATTCGATTGAATTTTGAAGAAATTAGAGGAAGAAATTTTTTCAATTTCACATTATTTTTCATTTTCATGAGACACATGCACACTGAGTGTTTAATTCCAATTATTTTTGATTAAAAAACAAAGAAAAATAATCGATTACAATATTTTTAAAGTAAAATCCCTTTTTTTTATGAATTTAATTCCCTTGTATGTTTATTAACAAATATTTTCATTACAAAAAAAAAAGGAATTAACGTGAAAAGCTGCTAAATTTAATTATTTAACATAATATTAATGTTCAACGAAATTATTGAAATCCTTTTTGTGTGATAAATTGAAAATAAGCACATTTATATGAATGGTTTGATTATTTTATTTTATTCATTTACTTAATTAATTTTTCTTTTTATCCAATTTCTTTTTTTTCCATTCATTTAATTCATTTATTTGAATAATTGTAACTGGATACATGCAGCATGATGCCAATTGCATAGTGAAAAGTTTCTTCCACGAACAAATGTTTGTTTTTGTACCAATTAGTCACAGGAAAGTTTCAACTGTACGAGATATAGAAGATGAGTGAAAACTCAATTCCTATGAAAATTAAAAGTTTTCGTTAAAAAAACATTATGACTGATTAAAAGTTAGTATTTACACTAGTTAGATTCATTTTTTTCCATTAAAATATCGTTTTTTTTTCGTCGATAATTAGTGATAATTCGTGAATCAACTGAAATATGAACGGAATTAATTTTTAAAAAAATGGAAAAATTGATTTTCATTAAAATTAAAAATTAAAAAAAATTCTCAATCATTTAAAATAAATAATTATCATGCTGATTGTATTTCAGTTAGCCATTATAGTAATGCTGAATTGATTGTAGTATTTTAGGAATGAATTGTTCTATATATATTAAACTTGTTCATAATTTTAATTATATTAATGATGCTGTGAGACAGAGAATACTCAAATTTTTTTTAAAATTCTCAATGATCGAAGGATTTCTATACATGCACTTGAGATAGAGTAACTGCACAAGAATAATCAATTCTGTACACATAATACAAATTACACACCCATCTGCAAATGCCTCGTGAGGCATTAAATTGATGGTAGAAATCAATAGTGCAGCTGCAGAAACGTGATCTCCTCGTAAATCTGATATTATCCGTATATAATAGCCTTTTTTTTCCATCTCCGTGTTTTTTTTTCTTATAAACTCGTTAATTTAATTGAATCACTACGTTAATGAGAAGTTCAAGTTATTTATTTTTATTTATATTTACGTTTTTTAGGAAAAAAAATTGGGGTAAGTTGAGAATATGAAGAATCTCTAGGTATTCACAATTTTTTAAAGGGAAATTTTTACCTATATGACTTTTTCTAATTGTAGAATAAAATTTGAAGTATCGAAAAAACCGAAGAAAAAGAACGATTAAACGTAACGAAGTGTAAAATGAGAGGTACCCTTTACCTGTCTGTACATCTGCAGCAATTATACGTACTCCCTTGTTCATTCATGTATATTGTACCCACTCAATTTACATTTTGAATTGATGAGAGAACATTCTTCTCACGTTTAATCACAAAACTTTGACGTAATTGAAAAAATTCTTCAAAGATGTTGGACGAACTTGTAAAAGAATTAAATCCTCGATGAAACTAAGTGAGGGAGAAAAGTTTTTAAAAAAAAGTTAGAAAAAAAAACGAGTCTTTCGTGAGAATAAAAAAATATAACGTGCAAATATATGCTTTAAATATTTCATTAATTGACGTAATAATGCGGTCAATAACGCAGAGAGGATTCTCAAATTTCATGAAATCTATAGGTTAAATCCAATTAAAAATAACTGCAAAAAAATGAATGAATATTAAATAAATAAAATAAATTAATTCCCCGATCATGCGCGAAATTTCTCCATAACCACGTGACCATTTTCTTCCTCTTTTCCCCCTTAATTCTATCGAGTGCTACAGAAATGTGTCTATTGAATTAACAGCCCATGCACATGCTGCCGCGACAGCATGAGAAATATGTACATAATATACACAATGCTCATGGCATAATATCTATATACTTGTTTGGACTGTTGGCGAATGGACAGATTGTTGGATGAGGTAGTAGAGATGGATGAGGAATTGCTAAAGTCCTGATGGAATATCCAACTGACGAGCTTTCTCCTCTAATGTGTGACTGAGAATTCGGATTTTGAATTGTCTCCCCCCTCTCTCCATGAAGAGAGAGAGCCGAGGGATAATGCGGGACTTTGGGATGCACATGTGCAGGCGTATCACGATGGTTATTCCAATTTCAAAAGTTATTCCCCAAGTTGTAGATCTGATTTTCGACAGATTTTCGCAGTATCCTGTGTGTCCGCCATTTTGTGTGGTAACTTCGGCATCATTCATACGATATCATCACGCAAAATCTCTTCTCCTCAATTTTATCTCAATTTTATGGTAAATAATGTTGGCATCTAAACTATTCGGAATCTTTCAACTTTGAAGGCAAAAGAAAAACGTAAATTCACTGGAGAAAAGACGCGCGTGTTCACCATCCCCTTCTGCATAATATGGAGGCTTCCGGTATAAAGTCGGTATGACGTCTCGGATAACCCAATTCAAGTTTGTTAGATGAGAGACGGATTTACTTCTGGATAGAAGGTCAAAGAGAATTTTAGATTCGAATGAAATGCAACTTAGGGATTAAATGAACTGCTTTACCCTCGAATTTTCCCTCATTTTTAAGAAATAATTATTTGCTTCATTACATTTTTTCGTTAATTATCAAGAATGTCTGTCATTAATTCACAATTCATCTTTATTGCATTAATTTCCTCTCGTTTCCCGGATAATTCTAAACAATGTTTCTTTCAATGGGGAAGAAAGAAAAAATGGAAAATTACAAGCGTGAAGTAAACAAGTCAACAAGAATATAAAATAATAAACAAACAACAATGTTCTTTGTCATTTTCCTCGATTCTTTCGAGGATAATACATATATAGTACATGTGGATATAAATAAAGGGCGTGAAAAGGCGTCTGTTTTCTATGTGTGTTGGATAAACCGAGAAAAAACAATGAGACAAGGAAATAAATAATAAAGAAACACACGCAAATTGTATGAATATGTTAATAACGCATGAAGACAATTGCATAAGTGAAAAAATAAAACCGGAGAGATCGATCATGTCCAATTTTCTGATTAATTCATCTGAAAATTAAAGAAACCACTCCAACTATTGAATTAAAAACGAATATTAAAATTTCCAAAAATTAGGAAAAAATCAAGAGAGTTAAATTAAAAATGAAAAAAAAAGTTAACTTTCACAATTAATTTAATAATCAGACTGTTTTATTCTGTTCCGGCAACATATTAGATGGCCCAACCAATGTCGTAGTCAACGTCTATCTTCGCTCAATCAGCAAAATAGATAGTTCTAAAATGGTGAGTCCAACAAGCAAATAAAAAGCAAGGCCTACAAAGTCTCTATTATTATCCACACATTGTGTATATCTATAACGTCACGTGTATATGATAATAAACAATTATGCACTTCTTTGTACTGTACTTGTATGATTATACTCGTACTGTAATGGCGCAATCAGTGGATGTGTGCTATTCAAGAATATTCAACTGATGATGATAATACGTGAAGAAACAAATTAATTAATTTGATTAACGTTCTGTGTAATTATTTAATAAAAAAGAAAAAGTGGAATAGAATTTATGGATTGATTGGAATTACTTTTTTTTTTTTATTTTTCTTTATGATTGGCTGTAGATGATACATAAAAAGGACTCGAACTAACGAAATTTCTTGAATTTATAAATTTCCCAACGACTGACGAAGGACAAACCTAATGATAATCATCGAAACTATAATTAATTGACCAATTATTGATCTCTCAGGTTCGAAAATAAAAGGAAAATGAAACGAACAAAAATTTTCTTGATCAATCATGATTCAAGTATCATTGAACATCATTCTCAATCACTCTTTCGTCCACTCTGACTTTCATCCATGTGCCTTTTTTTCTTCCTCCCAAAATAGAGTTAAATATGGCCCCTATCAAGTTGGTATTGTCATCGGCAAATATTTTGTTATTGACTACCTCTCTATCTTCGGGAAATAGGGGCTGAGTGATATATTATATTGATCGATTCGTCCAGTGATATTTGTTGCAAAAACATTGACATTTTATCATTTCCCTTTGAAATTGTTGATCATTGATTACAGTTGATAAATACATTGTATGAGTGAATTGATTTAAAAAAAATACGTTAAAATTGGAGGAGTGTGAATAAAAGTGAATTCTATTACTTATTGACGAATAATAATAATAATAAATAAACACGCACTCACGATCTAACAGACACTACCTTTAATGGGAAGGGCACTTAGCTTTAATCAATTATATGACGTGTGTATTGAGAATGTGCTGTGTCTGTGCTTGTCTCTCATTTTTTTTTAAATATTTTCCTCTCCCTTTTTACAATTCATAATATATTTCTTTTATACGAGATATAAAAGTACTTTTATTGACATATAAATCATTTTTTTAGTTTCCATTATATATGCATTTCACTACAAGTCCCCCGGAGGTGAACTAGAACGAATTGGTTTTGAAAGCTTTTCATATTCGAGTTATGAAAAATCCAGTAACTACTTTACTGAGGATATATCTGTCATTTTTATATTCACATAATGGATAATTTATCTGTTTAAGTTTTTTCTCATCATTTTTATTTAATTCTTTTAAATTATGAAATGTTGGTGCATGATTGGACATTGTGAGTGACTTGTTGTTGAATTCCTTCATCATAAAAACTCGAGTTATTGATTCAAAAAAAATTACTCCATAATTATCTGCGATTATACTCTGATTATAAATGGCCCTAAGGATATTTAATCAGCAACTGAGTAGTTGTGGATGATGAATTGCGATGTGTGTGTCAAATTGATGTGGTGAATTTTGGAATCTGACAAATTAGTGTCAAAGCATCAGGAGTCACAGATTACAGAAGTGCATATCAATAGAATTTGCAGTGAGTCGTACTGAAAATTTTCTCTGAATCCTTGGTGCATTCATGGATGTTCTCTCATCCATGGAATTCCATGGATTTCAATTAGATAAATTGACTGGAGTATTTCCCTACCGAATCACAAATAAACAGATAACTATTCTCCCAATTAAAATCGTTAGAATTTCATGATTCTCAGATAAAAACTTTTTATCCAAACAAAATTAAAAAGGAATATTCTATAACAATGTTAATTATCTGTTTACGATGCTTCATTTTTTTTTTCCTTACCACAAAATAAATGATTAAAATCAAAAGATTCTTGGGGTTTAAAATAATTGGAAAACAAAACATACATCCAGTGGAACAGAGGAATTCGATATCCACCAGACGCGTTCGTGCAGATAATAAATTTCATAACGACTCTCATTCGTGCAAGCTTCCTCAGCGTCTGCAGATAAATCGATAAACCTTGTGCCCTTTTTATGCTTTATTTTTGCCCTCCCCTGGATCCTCATTTCTGTCGTCACCAATGGGTCAATTCACCATTGGCCATTTTTCCCTCCCCTCATTATCCCATGATTTACCAATTATTTTCTTTATTCCAGAATGTTTTTCTTTCATTCACCTTTTTATTCCGTGCGTTTTATTCTCCTCTGATGAAACGAAAAAAAAAGAGGAAAACGAAATTCCATGCGAGATGACCTCTCTGCGCTTAATGACCATCGCGTTTTATATGACTAACGATAATTTCCGCATGAATCGTTCGTGAATCTCAAAATGGATTTCACCAGAGCTTTTACGTTTTTTTTTTTCGGTTATTTTTACTCTCTGCTCTTTTTACACGCCTCTGTGCTCCTACGGATAATTGCCATCGATATTTTAAATCCATGGGTTTTTTCATCCAAATATGAAGGAATTTCTGGGCTATTACGATTTCATTTATTGCGAAAATTTCTCTTACATTTCAATGCGAAATTGAATTAATCAATTTAATAATAATTATATGACTATTTGTCATGAATTATATGGAGCATGGTGTATTTTTCGAATTTTAAATAAATTGGAGGTAATAAATTATTTTTCCTTTCACATTATCAACTAATTCGTAAAATCAATGGTTAATTATTTATCAATATTGATTTAATTAAAATGGGGAAAAAGTTGTGATTTTAATAGCCACTTGTTGATTTTGTTCTCTATTAATCGTTGATTTTATGAAAAATAAATTATATACCAGACAAACTGCAAGTGAGCATCACTACAATGGTGAATTTAATAATAATTTTTACGAATCACGGAGTACTTGATTCGATGGAGTGAAAAATTGAGAGAGTGTGAGATAGAGAAGAGTGTGTGAAACATGGATTTATGTTTATTTTAAATGAAGAGGGACAAATGCAACCAGGCAACGCAACGCCCGACAATAAAAACTGTGAGCTAAATTGCACGTTTAATGTTTTGTACTGTTACCAGTTGAAAGTACTTGTTAGAGCTTTAGGCATGATAATTCAAATATTGATTTTATCCTCAACTGAGCCCCACGAAAACTGCTTTTGCACTCATCTTCTTTTTTTTTAATGTGCTTTTATGGTTATTTGTTTGATGTATATGCTTGTTTGAATTGGAAGAAAGGGGTGAAATAGATTTTTCTCAATTTTTTAGAGGATTCAATTATTTTTTTATCTTCTGAAAATCATATTTTTATTGGAAAATTAGTTAAATCAGTGGAAATTCATTTGTGATAAACCACAACTGCTTGTGGTATTCAAAACCACAAATATTCATGAAAATTGTGGGTAAAATGGACACATGCTCACTTTGAAATTGTATATCACGAGGAATCAAGAGAAATATTGGAGATAGAATTTTTTTGAAGATTCCATCGGAAAGCTGAGGAAATTTCAGGTGGAAAACATGTGTCAAAATTAATTCTTTCGAGTTTTTTGATAATTCGATTTTTTTCACCCAGATTTGAAGGGGTTTATCTTGGATAAATTTGAGAAAATCACTTTTTTGGCGATATCTCGGGTTCTATTGGTCGTAGCTCAAAAATTCTGATTCGAGGTGAAAGGTGAGCTCATTTGCAATGAACTCATGTGGTTTTAAAATTAAAAATACGATTTTTTAATATACTTTTGGGGTGTTTTTTGAAAATCAGTTTTTCCACTATAAGTTATCAAAAAATTGGATTTTTAATTTTGGAACCACATGAATTCATCGCAAATCAGCTCACCTTTCACCTCGAATCGGAATTTTTGAGCTACGACCAATAGAACCGGAGATATTTCCAAAAATGTGATTTTTTCAAATTTTTCCAAGGTAAACCCCTTCAAATCTGGGTGAAAAAAATCGAATTTTCAAAAAACTCGAAAAAATTCATTTCGACACATGTTTTCCACCTAAAATTTCCTCAGCTTTCCAATGGAATCATCAGAAAATCGTTATCTCCAACCGTTCAATCAGAATGTCCATTTTACCTCAATCTCCCCTATTTAAAAAAATCTTCTTTCTATCAAGTCTGCTTCCACTGCATGTGAATCCATTGAAATAATTCAATTAATGAGGAAAAAATATCTTTTTTCACATCCAAATTTAATGACTTCCATCTGCTATTAATTATCAATGAATAAACTAATTGGATTTCAGTAATTTGATTAATTCTCAAACGAGAATTATTAAATTTTCAAGAAAAAAAATGAAAAAAAAAATCACAATAATTAAAACGCGCATTTCACTTTTCAGTATTAAACAAGTTAAGTAAAAAACTAACAAAGAGATAAAAGAACGTGCTACTTTTATTATTCTTCTTGTCAAGGACTCATTTTAATTGGCCAACAGCTCGTGACAATTAGCACAGTACTAAGACAATTTAAAATAAAAATACATAAATATATATATACTTTTCTTTGAGAATCTTCGAATGTTTGCATAAACTTTTTGAATAACAATAATTGAGTTTTATGAAAGTAACAATTATTAGTATAACAATGAAGAATCAGATTTAAAGAAATAAAAACCCAGTGGACTCGTTGGAACCACAATGTTTCAGTTTTAATTGTATGCCAACAGGAATATTCGGTTCAACTGACATTCCGTGAACAATGGCTTGATGAGCGGCTCAAATTCAGTGATTACGGAGGTACGACATACTCATGTCTCATAATTACTATTAATTTACCCCACCAAGTTCATTAATATTGATTAATCAACTTACATCAAAATGAGAGAAAAAAAAACATTTATATTTCTGTTTGTTTCATAAATTAGGACGTCTAAAATACTTGACACTGACAGAATCAACACGTGTATGGATGCCAGATCTTTTTTTCTCAAATGAGAAAGAGGGTCATTTTCACAACATCATAATGCCCAATGTATACATACGAATATTTCCAAATGGCTCAGTATTGTATAGCATAAGGTAAGATAATTCAAGCATTTTAACCTCGATTGACCTTTCTTGGTGGTGTCTTCCTAAAACTGCTGCTTTAAATTTAAAAAAAAGATGGAAAAGTCGTATTGTCGAGAGAAAAATGTGCCTTTTTGTAAAGAATTTCATGGGCTATTTCCAGAATAACTCGAGAGTAAAGTATTAAGATGAAATATTCAAGGAGAATTCATCTGATTCTGCAAATATCTCTGAAGCCAGTGGGTTGAGATAAATTCTCCCAGAAGACCTCTTTATGTAGAATTTTGTCAACTGAAAAGTAGAATAGTCGAGATATTTCCGAAATATTCGTGTAAATTAGGAGGAAAAAGGTTCAGCACCATCAACAAAGGTTCAATGCCTGTTTCTGCTAGAGAAAATCATTGGACTTGAATTAAATGATGATTCTGATGGCAATACTGCCACAGTTTTATGCTGATGAGGCTCATTAATTCCTCCACGTGATTTCACGTATCACTCATTCCCGAATCTACAATGATTCGTGAATACTAACTGCATATAAACAATATCTCTTGTTTTCCGGTAAAACAGAATATCACTGACGTTGTCGTGTCCAATGAATCTGAAATTGTATCCCCTGGATAGGCAAACCTGCTCGTTACGCATGGCCAGCTGTGAGTATACCACTTTACTCTGAAAATACCCAAAATTTCATATGATTTACCCACTCCACATTTTATCATTCCGCATAAATTAATGGAAATTTATTATGAATTTACAATGATATCTGCTTATCAAATGACAGATGGTTGGACGACTGATGATTTGGTATTTGTATGGAAAGAGGGCGATCCCGTCCAGGTAGTTAAGAACTTACACCTACCACGTTTTACATTGGAGAAATTTTTAACTGATTATTGCAACAGTAAAACAAATACTGGTAATTTATTTTATTATTTCCTTTTATCAAGATACAAGTTAATTTTTCATTGAATAAAACTTCACTAAACTCTCTGGAAAAAAAACACATCTGCAACTTCATTACTGGCACATCACTTCAATTTGCAGAGAGATATTTAAAAGAAAATTCATTTAAAATCATCTCGTGTTAATTGAAACGAACCCAAAGCATTTCCGTAATGATCGTTTTCACTGAGAAAAACGAGATCAACAAAAAAAAAAAGCCATTAAGACATCCCACAAAAACTGATTACAAAGTTAAATTGACTTGTCTCTAGAATCGATCTATCAGTTCTATCACCGTTGAAAATTTTATACCATAACAATTAATGTGAATTCCAGGCGAATACAGTTGTCTGAAAGTGGATTTGCTCTTCAAGAGAGAATTCAGTTACTATCTAATTCAGATCTACATACCTTGCTGTATGCTTGTCATCGTATCATGGGTATCCTTTTGGCTGGATCAGAGCGCTGTACCAGCTCGAGTGTCACTTGGTAAGCCGATACAGACAATCACGTACATAGCTTAAGTTTATCGATTCTGCAAACATGATAGCAATGTCAAGTAATAGAATGTACACAATGTATCATCCGCTGTGTTCATTACATTAACAATATTCGCATTTTCTTCTTTTAATCACCAGCTGACCCATTGAACTTTGACTATTACCAATCCATTGTTCTCAATAGTTGCGATTGACTCTCTTTCATACATTATTTCTCTCTACCCCATCCGAATTCTTTCTTCTCGCGCTACCATCTCTTTGATTGTCTCTCTCTCATTTTTTTTGTACCCCCTCTTTCTTCATTGGTTCCTTTGTTCTTCACGTAGGTGTGACAACGCTACTTACAATGGCTACACAAACGTCTGGAATAAATGCCTCACTGCCACCGGTATCCTATACAAAAGCCATCGATGTTTGGACTGGTGTTTGTTTGACATTTGTATTTGGTGCGCTACTTGAATTTGCTCTCGTCAATTATGCCTCACGTAGCGATATGCACAGGGAGAATATGAAAAAGAAATATCGTGAAATTGAGCACTCATCGTCCGTTGATCCTGCAACTGAGCTCCTAGAAGCAGATAGCTCAACAAACTTCCAGATGGTCAGTTTCAAATCTTTATTATCACTATTACGTTATTAATAAATTAGTATAAGCTTGCATGATCATGGATCGGACAAGAGTCATTTGATTGAGAATAAAAAGATAATTCAAATATTTCATTGATTCCATGAAATATTGGAGCCAATGGAATCTTTGGATAATTAGAGAAATGGATCGGGACTGAATTTAGATGAAAAAGTACAAGAAAACTTGTGTAAATAAGAGAAAATAGAAAGGAATTAAATCCGATCTATGGTGTTCCAACACCAAAACCAAGAGCCGTCCAATTTCTTTCAGAAGCCTCTCGTCCGACAGCGGGAGGATACGATGTCAATGGATAAGATGCGCCAGTGCGAAATACATATGCAACCACAGAAAAAAAACTGCTGCAGGTCGTGGCTTTCCAAGTTCCCAACGAGGTCCAAGCGCATAGATGTAATTTCACGGATCACCTTCCCCCTCGTATTCGCACTGTTCAACCTCGCGTACTGGTCCACGTACCTGTTTCGAGAGGAGACCCAGGACGAATGAATTACGACGACGAGGACGAGGAGGATGATGAGCATCTTGGATCAAGGGACGATGTGGTTCGCGGCCATCTCTATCACTCGCACACGCGCCATCGATCGCGCAATCATTTGCCATTACATGCTGGTGGTGGTGGTGGTGGTAATCGTCATCATCACTCGCACCATCAGCACTCGCATTATCAGCACACAAATAATTCTCACAATCGCCAACAGCAGAGATTACGACAGGGGCAGTCACCAACTTCGTCTACTCATACGGCTGATGGTGATGGTAAGCAGTCATCGCCAGGTGGTACATCCACGACTAGATTACCATCGCGTGGCTCAACATCGCCAGTGTCATCACGTATTGTAACACCATCACCGCCCCCAGTATTATTACATCGTACAGTTGATTCCGGAAAGAAGTTTTCACATTTACCACTCAGTCAGACTGAAAAATGTTGCTTTGGTTTGATACCATTACGTTGGTTCACGTGTCATGCTAAAGGTAGTGCAAGAATTGACGTTCTAGCACGTTTTGCATTTCCTCTTATGTTTGTTATGTTCAATTTTGCATACTGGTCTATGTATCTGTTTCGGGATGGTGATTCAACTCAGATGAGCTGAGCAACGACAACTGTACGTGATAATAGGAAAAACAAATAATAATTCTGGGGCTGGTTGATTAGATGAAATTTTTCTTTCGGAATTTTCATCAAGTGGAAAATAATGAATTCATTCTTAACGAGAAATGGGAACGATTTTAAATTTAACAAAATGATTAATTAATTTAAACAATATATCTGACGTTGATGGGCTCGATGCGATCAAGGATTCATAATAATGCTCGAATGCATCGAGATGATACGCTTGAATGCTCAAAGATATTAGGTGAAAATAAATTTAAAAAAAACAACTTGATAACACAAAAATTTTAAAACTTATTAAAAAAAAAAGAAAAAAAATAATAAACAAATTCCGGGAACATTTCTCTGTAAGCACAAAACGAATTTTTTCGGCGAAAAAAAATAATAAGATGAATTATTTGTGTGTGAATGTGAATATATATTATTATTTTTCTCTCGACGTAGTATTATTGAATTTATTGAGAGTGACCGCGTGCCACAAAGTGACATTAAATGTAGTGTGGGCCTTGTATAGCCACGGCCTTTTAAAGATAAAAAGAAAATGAAAATTAAGAGATGAAACCTCGACAGAGGGAAAGAATTAAAAATTAAAAAAAAAAAAAAAACGATAATGAAAGAGAGATGGAGGGAAAATGAAAAAAAAATGAAAAAAAATTATGCATATACATTTATAAGTATTATACCTATGTATGGACAAGTAACTTGTTATAACAGTCAGTGACTCCTTTATATAAAAAAATGATGGAAAAATACAAAAAAAATATTGAAAAATCTAATAAAAAGAAATTAATCAAGACCTCGAGCCTCACGATGCACTTTCCACGGATAATGAGATTAAAATTCATGAAAAAATAAATAAATAAACTCATTTGTAACGAGCTTTTGGCGAGATAATCATTCGAAGAAATCATAATTCGAGAGATTTAAATTGAAACACTTGCATTCAGCGTGAGTACACGGAGGCTGGAGTCTTTGAGTAGAATCGTCGGTAAAAATGATAAGAAATGTAAGAAATCGAGGAGAAAAAAGAATTTAAAAGCATAAAAAATCATTTCGTTAGAAATAAATTGAGAAAACCCATGAAAATTTATTTCTATCCTAATGATCCATAAATTATACATATAAATAAATAAAATAATGCCAGTGTGTAGGAGGATGATTCATTTCACGCGATGATATCGCAAAATTGAATTTAAAACCGCAAAAATAATGAAAAAAAAAAAATGTCAAAAATAAGGTGAGAAGAGAAAATAATGAAATCGCCGTTGATTAGATCATTTTTTTAGTTCTCAAATTTAATAAAAATGGAGATAAATATATATATATATACATGAATATGAAAGAAAAAAAATGTCATAATTGAAATAAATAAACTGGAGTGAAACAGGAAACAATGATATATTTAAACAAAAGAATTTCTTTAAAATAATGAAAGAGAAGTTCAAAAGGGCGAGAGGAAGTTCTGCCTCGTTCTCATGAATTCTTATTTTTTTTTTTCCACAATTTCAAAGATAACACACAAAAACAATACGCAACAGTGATTCACAATAAAAGTTAACAAATATAAGTGGATTCACGGCGAGTTCATTTGGGTTTATTCTTCTTCCTAGTATTAAAAAGAAAAATAGTGAAAAAAAAAAAAAATGGTAAAATTTAATAATTAATAGTGAAGAGGAAAATAAATGAAAAAAAAAAAAAATCATAAAAATGCGATATCAACGGAGATGAGTGACAAATATTCTATAATTCAAATTGATGAAGATTCGGGTTAAATTTTTATCATCTATCGCTTCTATCGTTTTGTCAATGAGAAGATAAATGGTTGACACGAATTTATATCATTGGAAAAAAAAAATTGAGGGTAACAAGAACGGTGAAAGAAATATGAATGTCAATAAACCATTAATTTAACGTCAAATGAAGAGCGATGATATTACAGATTCTGTTCCTTTCTCAAAAGAATTTGATAAAAAGAAAACTCGGTTTTTATTATTAAATATTGAATTCTAACAAAAGTGAATTCACGTAAATTAAAAACGTAATTATGAATTTAAATTATCTCCGGTCGTAAATGAGGAAGAATAGACAAGAAATAAATAAAATTAAGTAAATAAGATTTTAAAAAAATGTGTGTGAGTGGTATCGATAATAAACATTGGAAAGTAACTGTTACAGAAATCCTCGAGTCATGAAAAAAAATAAAAAATGATGATTCGGTGATTGAAGAAGTGAATTAAGAGCATTAACGAAATCTAGGGATTAATTCGTGAAAATTAATATAAATTTATGTTTTACCGTGAGAAATTTAAAATAACGAGGCAAAGCGATGAGATTAAACTTTTAAAAATGAAACGAAAAAGAATTTAAAATAAATGAATTAACGAAGGATACGAGACGTTCTAAAATTAACCACCATTAGTGTTAATAGTCGCACTTATTACACGTAAAAAAAAAAAAAAAAAAACAAATTCAACAACTTCATGCATTAATAATCATTCGAAATTAATTTTCATCCCACTGTAAATAATTACCAGAAAAATAATAATTAAAAAAATAATTGTTTCCAGTGAAACACACAAGCATAACATCAATCCACAAGTATACTATTGGCATATCTAACTAAAAGAGAAGCAGAGAAGAGTAAAAATAAATCTTGCAAAACAGGGAAAAAAAATCAAATTTTTAATTAAATAAAATTTACAAAGATGTATCGATGACAGTTTGAAGTTAACTTCGGAATAAAGAGATATTAATCAAAGTTTGATGAAAAAAAAAAAAAAACAATTTAAAAAAATACGCGGAAGCATGTAGCTCACGTGAACGGACCACTACATATAAGAAGAAATGATCAAGAAAATCGCTGAAGAATAAAAATAAATAAAAAAAAAAAAGAAGCATTAATAAATTAATAAATACGAATTAAAAAAAAAAAGGAGATAAACAACTCGATGACACAGGGTGCTCGGCGCCAATTTTTTTAAAATCAAATCGAATCAAGAATAAATAAAAAAAAAATGAATTAATATACAGTTAATCACGTATTTCATGTTTGCATACAATACGAAATAAGCGTGAAGAAGTGGATGAAATTTATGATTGAAAATTTGCATAACATTTGAGAGAACGTAATTTCATGCACAGTAGATAGGAAATACGAAATCGAAAGTGATACGGACACTAGATTAATTAAGAACAATACAGAATAAACAGAATGTATGTATTAACTAAAAAAAAAATTGAATTAGTAGAATTAACGTGGACATAAGAACAATTATAACTGAACCACGCGCAATACATGATGGTGAATTCATAAAAAAAAATCTATATATAAATATACATATATAAATAATGAAGAATAATAAAAAGGATTTGACGATGAAAAAAAAAAAAAAACAGTTTTATAAGTGTTTCACGATATTTAGTTTCATGCCCAAATGAGATGAATTTAATGAAGCAAAAAGTAAGAATGAAATGTTTAATTGCAGAAAGTTTATTTATAATGAAAAAGGGAAGGTGAAAACTAACTAAAAAAAAAAAGAAGCATTTTAATGAATATTGAATGTTGGATATATTTAATATAAGTATCATATCGTGTCGCAGATGAGAATCGACCTCTGTTAAAAAAAAAAAACGTCGGTTTTTTCATTAAAACCATTGTGTTCTTCTTCAATTTGTTTCTTTTTGTTTTATGTAGAATTTAATAATGAGAAAGGAAAAATAAGGTATAATCAGTGTTGAATTGTTTTGTTGGTATTTCGTTGAATTTCGTGTAGATCACATTTAACGCGGGTCGTAAAGACGAAAGTAAATCGAGATTGAGTGATTTTAAGTAATAAAAAGTAATTAATGTCACGATTGAGCTTGACGGGCTATTAAATTTTTCCATGAGTAAATTATTTAATTAATACTTCATTATTTCACATTCCCATTAGTAATATTGGCCCCGTGATTTAAAATTAAACATGGGGAAATAATAATAGGCAGTGGTAAGTGTTAATAAAATATTATTTTATATATGGCATGAAATTAAATTATTTGGAAAATTCATATCGACATGTGAAATCAACATGATGGCATCTTAATGAGGTGAAATAATAATAATTAAAGAAGGAACATGAGAAATTGTGCAGGAAATTCGCCAATGGCCTGTCGATAATAAAAAATAATAATAATAAACAGCGTAAAATAACAGGAAAATAACAATAAAATTAATTTTTCAATTCAATGAAAAATTAAAAAAAAACGTGAATTAACGTGAGGAGAAATAAAAAAAAAATTAAAAATAAAGAAGAACGCCCTACTCATTCTGCTGCAACGTGCTCAATTATTGATAATTAGAAGTTCTTAAAAAAGAAAAAAAAATGAAATGAAGGAAAGAACAACCCTTGTAACAGTATTATGAAAATTAACATAAAAATTTTAACTACTACTGATGTAATTGAATACAAAGTATGAGAAATTAATAGAAAAAAAAAATAATGGTTGGAGAATAAATATCAAAAATTCGATACTGTCTTTGATTTTTACAAAAAATAATTCTTTAATTATTCACAATAAGTCATGATACATTATTTATTCAATTTCAATAAATCATAGATAGAAAAAAATTATTGCATATAAACAATCATAGAATGAAGAAAATAGTGTGATATCAAAATTTTTGATTTTGTTTATCATCACTTTTTCCTTCTTTTTCTTTCATCAATTTACGGAATTCTTCTTGCTTTAGTTTTTGCTTACGTTTTCGTTCCAATCGAAGCTCCTCCTCCGTCATGGCTAAAATAATTGTGAAATAAATAATTAATATCAAAATACTGTTTTTAAAAGTTCAAATTAAATGATTTAATAGCAAAGAAGTAGAACGAGTAGAGACGATTTTGTTTTTGACACATTCAGAGCAGAATTCACTCTACCAAAACGATTCTCATGAAAAATTTCGTATCCATTGGATTCCGAGAGGGTTAAAAATTTGATTCTACATGAAAATCGACGTCTCTCGTTTTTCCTCTCTGCTACAGAATTTATCTGTGAATAAATGATTCAACACCTGTGGTTGTTGGTTTCGAAGCTTGTGCAGTTTCACCTGTTACTTTGGCTTTATCGTCAATTGTTGATGAAGCTATTAGGCTCTTGACAGATGGTGTATCTGAAGTTACAACTTTTGTTGAATTAATTATAATGTTAGTTCAGATTTTATTCATGACATTACTTACTTTCTGCACAGTGTTTCTTCTTGGCTGGAGGATTTATTTTATCGTCAATATCCTCTGAAATTTCGGGCACATCTGCAACTGAAGTGTTTATTAGCATAATGAGTTATTTTATAACTTAAGGGAAACATGCTCACTTTGAAATTGTATATTATGAGAAATCAAGAGAAATATTGAAGATAGGTTTTTTCTGATGATTCCATTGAATAGCTGAGACGATTTTACATAGGAATCAAGTGTCGAAATTGATTTTTTAGTTTTTTCAAAAAATTCGATTTTTTTCAAATTTTGACAAGGTAAACCCCTTCAAATATGGGTGAAAAAATCGAATTTCTTGAAAATTCCAAAAAATCCATTCTGACACTTGATTCCTATGTAAAATCGTCTCAGCTTTCCAATGGAATCATCAGAAAATCGCTATATCAAACCGTTCATTAAAAAAATAATTACCAATAGTTTCCACGGGACTTTTAGAACGTTTTGGTGCAATTTTTAATGGCGATGCTCTAACATCTAATTTTTCAGTCTCTTGATTGTCACTCGACGTTGGTGCATCATATGTCATTGATTTCTGTCTAGTTTTCTTCAACACAACAATTCTGCTGATTCGTTCTTCCATTATTTTCCCAAAGCAGAGGAGTGCTTTCTTCAGGGCCTGGGTAATTGATGACTGATGAAGGTTTTAATAGTATCAATAAAGAATTGAACATAATCGAGCATAAATGAATCCAATGATTTAGTCCATATTTACCACACGTGATGAATAGACAGCTGAGCCTTTGGTTGAAGCTTCAGCATTGCTGTATCCCAATTCTTCGTGAAATGTTCCATCTGTCAACTGGACTCTGACAAATGCTGCACAACCGACTTGATACTTCCCCATAACATACTCCACGAAATCTGCATTGAATTCAATAATTTATCATCAATAATTGTGGCTAATTAAAATTCATGGCTTCATTGGTATTTTCGTACCTACTGTTTGACTTGTGACAGCATGACTCCAGTTACCCTGACCAAATATATCGTTTGCTATTGAAACCAGTTCATTATAAGTGCCACTTTGTGACTCTTTGGCAGGGCCGTTGGAGAAGCTTCTATCAGGAGACATGCACTGCTTCGAAATGGGCTGCAAATCATTGATAATGTGAAGATTTTAGCAAGATTCATGGGTCCATTGATGATGATAAAAAAAATCACATGGAGTACTCACGATTTTTATGCAGGAAGGGAAATTCATGATTACCATCAATCTTTTAATTATCTATGAATAATTAACCTACAAAAATAGGAGTAAATGAATAAATAAATGTTTGTGTATAAATTTAATGATGCATTTCATTTAAACGACATTTCAGCTAGATGACTGACAAATTCAGGCGCATCCACATGATGTCATTGGCCCTGTTTTACCATCTCTGGTGAGAAAACTTCTTCATATGGTCAGTCGAATTTAGTCAATAATTATTAAACAATTATAACTGTATTACAATCACCTGCGAATGATTTACAAACTTTTGGATAATTGCTTTTATTAAAAATTTGATAAAGGATAATTGGATACTGCTTCATAAAACAGATTCATCCCCACCAACGTCTGATCCAGGCTTCTGCCCCTCTTCCCCTGCTCTCCACAATCTTCCCCACCGATTCAATATGGCTCCTGGTAAAAACAGAGATTATGCTGGGTAGATATTCATTCAGCACTGTCTACTGCCGGTGTTAATTCACATTCATTGGAATATCATCCAAAAAGAAATAGGTTATCGCGAGAATTTATAGATAATTATTCTTCATTAATGAATACAAGAGAATTTTTCTCTTCACTGCACAGGTAATTCCGAATTTTTCAGTATTTTCACGTTTACTCTTTTTTTTACAACTGCATTTGGCTAATTGTGCATAAAGTTTTTCATGAATCTTTTGATCTCCTTTCTGTCATTCAATAATTCTTATAATTCAAGGTAATTTATTTAATTGTTTTCAATTTTTGCAGTGAGTAAAATCAGTCTGACTTCAAGAATAATAAAATTCAATGCCAAATGAAAACTTTGGAGCTTGGAGACTTTGGAAGAATTCGACAGACTGATGAGTAATTTTTTATTGTGATTCGGATGAATGAATCCCTCTGGATGAAACCAGGACTACTCACAGCTGAATTCGAGACAAGAGACTGAATAAAATGGATGGGAGTAAAGTCGATGAAGACACTCATCAACGTAGCAATGATGGCGATTGGGTCTGTCCAGATTCTCAGTACGTATAGATTCTATAATTACCCAATTTTAATAAACTATTTAAGGGTTCAAGGAATATTTACGTTTTTTTCTAGATGTGGCAATATTAACTTTGCCAGGCGGAGTTCCTGTAATCGATGTGGAAAAGGTACCTTAAATAACGCAAAAAAAAATCCATTATACAAACGTTCTTTATTTGGATGTTAATATGAATAATTGAATTCTGTTGAATGTCAATTTTTTCGTAGACAGGGGAGAGTCATCGAAGAAGAAAAAATTGGGACAGGAAATAGGCAAAGTGGCTGCAGAAAAGAGTAGAGGTTTATTCAGGTACAAAATGAGATTTGGATGATGAAGATGGGGATTTTCTTTTGATTCAAATAAATCTAGCATTTTTCTTGACTATCCACAGTGCTGACGATTGGCAATGCAGTAAATGCGGGAACGTTAACTGGGCGAGAAGACAACAATGTAATATGTGTAATGCACCAAAGTTTGGGGAAGTGGAAGAGAGAACTGGATACGGAGGTGGATACAATGATCGAGGGGTTGTAGAGTACAAAGAACGGAGGGACGATGATGACGATGAGTATGATGAGTTTGGAAGACGCAAGAAAAAACGAAAATTGGATCGTTCGGATGATGACTCTAAGGACTCTTCGAAATACAGTAGTCCACCTCGGAAAATCAGTTCCGAAGACAAGTTGGCGTCTACCGAAGTTCCAGTGGTGCATGGAGATGCCAAGAATAATGTGAATTTCCTTTTTTGTCGCATTTTTGTGGTTTTACATGTATGAAAAATGAACTTCGTCTCTGACATCTTTGATATTAACGTTTCAGTATGATAGTATTGAAAATTCAGAAGATGCAGAACGAGAAGATGATGAGGAGGAGGATGAGGAAGATGATGGTGATGGTGATTTATCAAAATATGATCTCAGCGAATGGGATGATTATGTACCAGATAAGAAAAGGTATTGTCATATTATAAATTTTTCAGGGTCAATAAATTCTTGTTAATGAATTTCAATGGAACGACTCATTGTTCCTCTGATTATTAATTATTGCACGTAATCAAAATTTTGCAGGTGAAAGTCGTTCTGTGGACAACTATATGTTTTGAGGCTCAGCACCCAGTTACTAATTGCGCAACAAGTTTAGTTACTTTCCAAAGTTATATCTAGACTATTACGAGTATTTGAGAGGAAAAATTGAAAATGCCTAAATTTGGTGGAAACAAGGAGGAATACATGAAGAAAATTTAAACATTATATCTTGAAGATTGAATGTAGAAATTAAAGTATTTATAGTTACAAAGAAATGCAAAAAAAGATGAAGAAATGAACACAAATAAGAAATCAATTAATACGCTTCGTATGTTGGCTGAACGCTTATTGATTCATTAATTAATATTCGATTAATCTTGTTCACTTTTGTTAGGACGAAGTCAATGATGAAGAATAAACATGTTTTTTTTGTTTAAAAATTGTGAAACAGAGTGATACAGTAAAGGAATGAATCTATGTGCGCTCTTGTGGGACAAAAAAGGGCTCTTTCCACTTGGAACTTTAAAGAATAGGAAATTGATCAACAATAAACTATAATATATGAACATACTATTTACAGTAGATTATTCCTGTAACGAACGAAGATGAATAAATAAATTAAAAAGTTATTTAAAAGAATTCAAAAGTATAAACTAAAGTAAAAGAAAAAAAAACATAAATATGTTGCCACGCACTGAATTTCTTGTAAATATCTTTATTTTATTTCATTTATAATAAAAATCATTCATCAACAACATAATTGTTCTTATCCAATTATTTTTTTTTTTTATTACTATAATTAATTATTTTTTAATTTTTATTTTCATATAAGATTATTAAATGGGCTACGTGAAGTCATGATTATGCACAGAGTTGGTCACAAAGGATTGTTTTGTTAATTATTTATGTTTTTCCGGTCTCTTCTTTGATTTTATTGAATTTCATTTATTTGGGAGAGAAAGAAATTAAGGGAGAATGAGGAATTGTAATTAAGAAGTTATGCTCAATTGGATGCTTATTATAAGTATAATCGAATATATGTACAATTATGAATTTGAGCTTTCGTGACTGTGTCATTTTCTTTTTTTTTTTTTAAGTAGTTTTTCTCTTGTAATTGTAATAACGGAAGAATAAATTACCGTAGACAATTTTTTCGGTGAACAGATGAGAGGCCGCGTTTTACACCATGATTTCTTTTTTTTTCTTCTCAACTTTAATATTTTTTTCATGTTTTATTACACTCAAGTCTTTCATCTGGAACGGTACATTTGTAACATAATAAATAAACATTCCCCTGAAGAATTTTCATAATTTTTCTCTCCTCATTTTTCTTTTCATTCGCAAACAAAAAAATCTCTTACATGCGATTATTCCGGTAGCCAATAATAAGAATTTTTAAAAAGTAGTACTACGAAGAGGAGAATCAAGGAAATTAAAAAAACAACCTGATTTTACACAAATATTTACATCATCCGTTTGTTCCATTTCTTATTTCGTTTTTTTCATCTCTCTTAATTCTTTGTTCATATAATTTATACACTTAGCGTATTGGAAAAAATTTCGAATAAATCTTTTCATTATTCTTGTTTTCATTTTATTTCATTTCATACAAAGTTTTATATATTGCACGGAACAACGTTCTGCTGATGGAATCGCGAAAGAAATTGAAAGTAAACACATTTCTGGATGACAGAATTTTTTTTTAAAATTTTTCGAAACTTTACAAGTGGAAGAAAGAAAAAAAATGAAAGAAAACATTAATAATATCGGATGAACGCGTCTACAATATCGCTCATTTTCATTGGCTTACTTGGGCATGAAGAACTGCTGATGTGAATGAGAATTACCAGGTGGATGAATATTCGCATGTGGTGGTGGTGGTGGAGGTGGCCCAGTGGCTCTAGACCCAGTTGCATAAAGTTGCTGCTGAAAATTATGAAACTGTTGGGCATAATTAGGATCTGCCATACTCGGTGCACCAGCAAACGGACTGTTTTTGAAATTACTAGTGCCACCTCCCATGCTCGGTGGCAATGGCTGAGTAGTATCAGGTGGTGGTCCAAGTCCCATGGGGCTTGATTTACTACCAGGTACATACATCCCTGGATTCTGTTGATTGGCCACTTGTTGTGCCATGTCAGACGGGAAGACTTTGTCAGGATCCATGGGACTACCTGGAAATACTCCACCTCCAACCATATGCTGCATTCGCATGATATTGGGTTGCGGTCGCATATTGCCTATCGACGGCCTCATAGAACCATGTGGATTATTAATAGGCTGTCCATCCATTCTCGGCTGACCGCCTAATCCTGGAAGCCCACCGGGGCCCATATTACCCATTCCAGAATGCGGTCCACCCATATTATTGGGCACACATCCATTTGGGAAGTACTGTAGATTAACAGAAGGTGAGGACATCTTTGAATCCATATTTTGCATTGGATTTGTGAATCTCTGAAGGAAATCGAGACTGGGCGGTCCTCTTGGTGCATGGCCAACGTTCGGCCTTGCTGGTAAGTACTGTATTGTATTAGGTGCGCTTGGTTTAACTTGGATATTGGCTCCATTGTAAGGACTTGGACCAACGTGTTGACCCATTAGCCTTGGTGGTGGTACATGCTGATCATTACCTGGATAACCACCTGGTACATTGTGACCTGGCATCATACCGTGTCCCATCATTGGATGAGATATTTTGTTTGGTCCAACAGTGGGACTACCAGTGTGTGACGTCGTTGGACTGTAACTGGCTGGTGGACCTCCTGGCATACCCATGCACATTCCACCAACGTCATTGGGCTCATTGACTCCACCACCTGGGCCCATGTGGCATCCTCCATTCAATTCATTTCCACCCATTTGCATCATATGCATACCATGAGGATTACCAAATGGCATCATATTACCACCACCATGCATCGGACCATCGTTACCAAGTGCATTGCTCGCCGCTGTATTCGTTAATTGTTGGCTCATTTGTGCTAATGACGTAATTGGATCAAAATGATTTGTATTCATACCACCCATACCACCAATTCTTCCTCCAATACTGTTTGGATTTAGAGGAACATTGTCGGACGGTTGGCTAACATTTACAGAAGGTCTACTGCAGGGGAATGCATTCATTTGACCCATTGATGGTACTACATTGTTGCTCTGATTATTCTGTTGATTCAATGGAGATTGTTGAGGATTCTGTGACTGTGGCTGTGACTGTTGTGGTGGCATTTGTGATTGTAATTGTGATTGCTGTGATACTTGTTGCTGTTGTGTTTGTTGAGGTTGCTGCTGAGACGATTGATTAGTCATTTCCTTGGAAGATGGTGAGGAGGTTTCTTGTTTTGTGCTTGGAGATGCTGGTACTGTTCTTGGAGGTCCCATACTGTCACCAATATTTTGATTCATGGGTACTGGACTACTCTGTGCACTCGCCGAACTTTTATTGTTGTTATTATTATTGTTATTATTATTATTATTTTGTTTATTATCAACGGACGATTGTGGTGCAGCACTGCTACCAGGTGTGTGCGGTGTATGAGGCGTATGAGGACTGTGTAATGAGCCACCAAAGCCCCGATTCATGCTCTCTATCGTTGGACTTGTCCCCTCAGATCTTCCCGTAAATTGATTATTATTTTCAACACTATTTGGAAGCATTCTACCAGACATATCTTGATTATTATTTGAATTACTGTTGTTTTGAAGACTGTTATCCTTCAGACTAGTATTCGGTTGTTTCTGAATTGTCAATTCTTGACCATCAAATGTATTCATATACTGTATTTGTTGAGGACTTGGTACTGGCATTAAATTAGCCTCTTTAACAACTGGTGCACCGTGCTGCTGTTGTTGCTGTTGTTGTTTCTGTTGGGCGAGTGTCTGTAATGTTCTACAGAACATACCATCAACATTTGATGATTGATTTGATTGAAAATCTAATTGTGATTCCTTTTGTGGTGTTGTATTACTTGGACTGAGAGATGATAGGTGTGAGTGTGATACTGGTGTGCCTGGATTACTGTGATTTAATCGGGAAGATGTTACTGAGGTTGATGATTGACCAACTGGATTGGGTGAGTCTTGACTAGTCGGGCTTTGACCAGTCAAATGCCCCGTTGTTCTCTGGGGATTCAATTGAAATTGACGATTACAGTCGGCTGGTGAATTCAAAGCTGAACTAGCACGGGGCGATGGAAGTGATAGATTAGATGTGGGATTGTTTGGTGATGATGGATTGGGACTCTGTATGGCAATCGGTACACTCGCTGACCGGGTTGTTTGATGATACGGAGGCGGTGGTCCTTGACTCCGTGGAACACCACTGACCATACCTGAACCACGCAGAGAACCAGGACTGCCAACGCCGACTTTGTTCTTGCCATCGAGAAACTGCTGTTGCAATTTGTGCCATTCCATATTAGTTGGACAGGGTCCACCAGATGTACTAACTGGTGGTACATTCGTTGATGGACAATTGCCTGCAGAAGGTACGTGTGACTGTTCTAATGGACCACTAGAGTCATCCTTTTGCTCAGGAAAGAGCATCATTTGCAGTTTACCTATTGTAGCGAGTTGTAACTCCCGGTGTTGTCTCTGTTGTGGTGTCAAATTTTCATCTGGCACTTTGACACCCTGCAATGATGGCTGCAAACCTCCAGGGCCTGGACTCGTTCTACCTAGTAAATTTGGACTCTGTCCCATTGCTGGATTACCAGGTGGTTGACTATTTGTCGTTTGATTACCCGGTGAATTTGGAACGAGACAAGGCACATCTATATTTGTATCATCCATTGTAGATTCAGCAGTATTACCACCATTTAAATTCCTCAAATTTGGCTGATCATTCCAGAATGGAGCAGTTGGATCTAGTGATGGTAAATCACTTGGTTGATCCGGTGGAAAATTTGGTTGTGTTGGTGCATGCTGACCCTTTTGCTTCATCATGGCAATATTGTTTAGCCATTGTGCTGGATTTTGACGAAACTGATTAACTTTATTTGGATGTTTCTGCAATAATAAAAAAGAAAGGAGTTTTCTAATTAATTCAAATAATTTCATTAATACTTCGGAGAATTGAAATAATGAAAAATTGAAAAATTCTACTTATTGTACGTGATAATTTTATCTCAAAATTGAACAAATATATTTACACACTTACGTAAACATTAGAGCAGACATTCTTTTGATGAAAAGATAAGAGTTTTGAGGAAAGAAGAGCCTCTTTAACCTGATTTAATTGAATTTACTTACCTCCAGATATTTTTTCGTCTGGGGTTGTGCACAATGATAGGCAATAATCGAGGGAAACTGTCCTTGTAATACAGCATCAGCTCCTTTATTAGCCAATTGCGTAGAAAATACAAAAATTTGACTCTGTTGTTGCATATATTGAGCCTCACCACAAGTACCACTGCCCATTTGTTTTCCCAGTACATTGCTAACTAGTGGTTGTATGCCATCTGAAATTCAAAGATAATAATTAATCAGCACATCAATTAATACAAAATTAATCAATTAAATTATGAATAAAACTATTACCTGTAGTCAGATCATCAGTTGCATTATTGTGTTCAGCTTCTTGCTTAACTGAATTCAGTATTGGTTGATTTCCAGTACCATTCTGATTGTCCAATGGCATATTACCATCTCCATTGCTCGGATCCAAGTTTGCATCTCTCTGACACTCATTTCCATCATCTCCAGTTGTATCCTCGTGATTACCAACACTTGTTTCTTCCTTTATTTTAACAGGATCGCCCTCAGGCTCCTCCTTAACTACTGCACTTGGTATGCAATTTGGTTCGTTTTGTTTTTTCTCAGTTTTCATTTTTTAGCGTTGCTAATAACTATTTAATCCACCAAACAAACAAAATCATTTTAAATACACCTCTTGTCTCCACTTTTAACCTATTTTTCACCCTAATTATCTTGTCTTATACCGGATTCACTTAATTCTCACAGTGTTGTTTTTTTTTTCCACCTTTTTATATGTAAAAAAAAAAAAAAAGATTATAATTTCTCACTCATCTGAAAATAGTGAGGTTATCAACAGTGAGATGCGTTTCTCACGTACATACTTGTGGGGTTTCGCCACAAATTCACGAAAAAAGAAAGACGTTTAAAATGAAAACAACAAAACTCAAACACTCTCACATCGAGTATTAATTCATTAAACCAAAATTTTTGTTATCCATCAACTACGAAACTTGTTTTTTTTTCTTTTCATAACTTATGAGTTAAATTAAACATTTTAAAGTCCTGGAATTCAGTCACGAACTTTCTTGATTTTTTTCGTTTTTCAAAACGTTTTTTTTTTCTTCTGTTTCTCCCTATACCCTCCTTTTATATTTTAATAAATGAAGAAAAAAAAAAATAATATATATAGATAGAATATATAACACAATGAAATACCACGAAGCACTTGGATATAAATTGTAGAATAATCCCAATGAGTATTAAACTCTTGTCAAGTTGGCACACACATACACACAGAGAGAGGCGATATTATCTTAACGTTTTTTTTTTTTTTTCAATTTCTTTTCCTCTGAAATATGCAAGTGTTACTCCAAATGTCACCCCCTCAGCATTCGAGAGGAGAGGATAGAAGGCGACGATGGGATTAAAGCGCGCGGTGGCGGCGACAGCAGCAGCAGCGGCGGCGGTGGTAGTGGCGGGCAGCGGCGGCGGCCTCCTTGCAACCTTGCCTCCTCTCTTTGCACCTTCAACGTTAAAAAAGAATCTGTCTCTCTCGCTTTAGCTTGCCTCAATCACCAAATGGTTTCCCTCTCTTACCACAAAAACCAATCCCGCGCGTCTTTACCCACAATCCACGTTTTCATAGAACTATCCTGTTTAATTATTGAGACAAAAAATATATATTATTTTATATATTATTATATTATGTATCTATGAATATCAACAATTCTCCTCCATGATGTTTACGTTTGTATTTTAATTAATTTATTTATCGCCTCTCTTTCTAGCAGCCTCAGTGAAGAATTAATTATCACACTTCTATCATTGTCCCTTTATTACAACAATTTATTTGTCACTCCATGGTCGCTTTTGATTATTTATTTCTTTTACGCACGGCTGCCAACTGCCTCGAATGTTGGCCACCCGTCTTTCGGTGCACATACAGATGCACCTGAGAGCCAAACTGAGAGAGAGAAGGCTCCATATAAATGCTTGAATTTTTTTATTTTTTACTCCTCTTTTTCTCTTAATTTTTGTGTGCACATACGTATACACACATTGTCTCTCTCTCTCTCTCCTCCTCGGTCGATTGGTACGCAGAACGGATTCTGTATGTATAGAGAATTGTGTGTGTGTGTGTGTGTGTTTTGGAGCACACACTTCAAACACTGAAAATTTAACTACCAGCCATTTCCACTATTTTCGTCTTCTCTTGATCAACATTTCTGTTGATCCTTCTCCCTTCATTGCTCATTTCTCATTTAATGCAGCTGAGATTCGGTTGTACGGTTTATAGAATTGTTGAGAGTAATTATTTTCCCCTTTTTTATGATTTTCATTATAATAATAATATTGTTGAGAGCATGATTGTCTTCTAGCCAATGGGTTCATGTACATTATTCAATATGAGCTCTTGGAATTCTTGAATTCTGTCTATTAACATCGACATCATAACCTAAATTTTCATGAAACTATTTTGTTGCAGAACGAATGACTAATTTATGATAAAAAACACGATGACACATTCAGAATTGGATCCACAGTTTGTTCAGGGGCTCAGGCTCCTTCATTCATCAAACAAGGATTCAATGGATCAACTCAGGACTCTTCTGGATGAAGCAATAAAACAGAAACATGGATTATCAAAAATGTTGTGCAATGTTCTGCATAAAAAGGTAAATTAAATTAATTATTCAATGTGAATTCTTTAATTAATTTGAGTATTTATTTCAGTATACAATGGAGGAGCCTGTGCTGAGTGATCACAGCAGCACCAGCAGCAAAAAGAGCAAGAGCTCCAGCTCTTCGTCAAAGCACTCGAGTAAATCCAGCAAAAGTGATTCTCCTGAGGAGATAATTGCAAGAGATACACCTCCAGAAATGCTCGTCAGTGATGATCCATTGGCTGAAATATTGGAGGACGATCTCACCTGTGTTGTTTGTAAGGGAATGGATGTTGGTGCTAGAAACAGGCTCGTTGAGTGTGCTGATTGTCATGGACTCTATCATCAAGAATGTCATGTTCCTCTTATTCTTGACTCACAAATTGATCCTAAATTATTGTGGTACTGCTCGAGATGCATTAATGTTGCTAAAGTTGATCAGGTCTGTTCGTTATTTGTTTTTACAGAGTTTTTAATTGATTGAAAGAATTACTTATGATTTTTTTATATTTTGTAGCCTGAAATTAAGGTAGAGAAGAAGGATAAAGTAGCACCAAAGCCTCCGGTCGTGGAAGTTAAGAAAGAGAGTAAAAAAGCAACGTCGAGTAAGTTAATGTCTGAAAATTTAAGTTTCTTGTATTTGTAAAATTCATTTTAATGATTTTGGATGTTTTTTCAGGCTCGAAACATTCAGACAAATACAAAGGATCTTCCAATCATTCGGTGATAAGTACAGACTCTTCGAGTTCTAAATTAACTCCGAATATTAATATAATTACTGGTGATAGACGAATAAAAGAGACATCAAAGAAGAGCAAAGGAGAGAAAAGAAGTGGGAGCACTAGTTCTTCTAGCAAATACTCGTCGAGCTCATCCTCGACGAAGAGCTCAGAAAAATCAAGTAGGAAGAATGATTAATTCAAGGAGAATCAGGGATTAATAAGTGATACACATAATGTCATAATAATTCACTGCCAGAGTGATACAGGGGAAGATGGGGTGATGATAATGGAATATACATTTCCCCCATTTTGTCCTAAATTGAAGAGGGAAGAAAAAATCCTACTTATGAATGATAATAAATGAATACCTCAAAAGTATGTGTAAAATTTTATTGAAATTATTTATACACTTTCTCAATTTATTCTGAATTGGGATATAATTTGAGGCTCGCAATAAACACACAATTATTGTTTATAATACCAATATATTTTTATAATTTTATTTCTCATCAATTTCTTCATTTTCATTTGTTTTAATCAAGTGTTTTACTTTGCTTTTCACTTCCCCAAATCCCACAGAAATTTGGCAAGAATCATTTCACTTTTTTCCATTAGTTTAATTAATCAATTTTTTTTTCGTTTTTTTTTCGTCTTTTCATGTACTTAAAGTCGAAAAATCAAATTGGGAAATTGGGGATATCGGTGATGGGACAGAAGAGAAATGGGTAGAAGGGTGGGGGAGAGATGAAATGCTATTTACAATGGAAATAATTGCGTGAATGACATGCGCACACACGCGTATGTATTCGAATTAAAGACAAACGAAGCGTTGTCCATTCGTAAATCCTTCTGTCCATTAATTTCAATTATTCTCATTCATTATTTATCAATTTGTCCTGTTTGTTTTTCATGCTCGCATAGTTTATCATAAACTTCACTTGTGCGAGACAATAACAGAGACGAGAATTCCTCAAGGAACACAATTTCATTCGCAATATTTGATATTATCAATAATTCTCAATATCATTACTTATTACAACAATAATTAAATTTCTTCTTCTCTCATAACATTACAAAACAGAAAGGGAACTAAAAAGAATACGCAATTGCAGAAACAGAGCTTCAGCGATTATCTCTTTGTAGCATTAGGAAAAGAACATAGTTCATACATCAATCCTGAAAAAAATCCTTTCAACTATGAAAAAAAAGAAGATTTTTCGCAAATCTCTGGTTATCCAATTGCACAAACGAACTCATAAATCAACAAAGCTTGGCATCTCTTAGTTTTTTTCCAATCTCTCATTATATTTCGTTTCGTTTTCAAATTGGATGGAATTAAGTATTCAAAATGAACAAAAAAACATCCATTCAATTTTATCTTAAAAAAGTAAGAATTTTTTACCATAACTAAGCTTCTATATTAATAATCTTTTTTGCCAAATAAATATGGAATGTCGTAATTGTGTGATTTTAAAGGAGAATATTGGATAATTGTAAAAATACAGTTGTTATGTGATTTTTATTAACATGTTTTTTGCTTTTCATTTTGACAAGGAGTAGAAAAAGAAATTAAATAATAGATAAAAGTATATTTGCACTACAGTAAAGAAACAAAAGTCAGATTAAGCTGCTGGTAATTACTCATGTGTGCGCATGCACCCTTTTTTTTTTAATGTTTGTTCACGGAGTACGTCAATCTGCACTATATATATATATATATAATATAACTGGGATTCATTCCATAAATTGTACAATTTAAATAAAAAAAATAAAAAATCGGAGTAAAGGAACATGTACAAAACGCATGTACTACCCTGAAGTATATAAAAGCTCAGCGTAATAAGGAAAAAAAATTATAATTGGAGAATGAAGTAAAAAATAAGCGAGAAAAAAATTCTATATAATCCATTAACACAAGAGATCTCGACATTTTCATGAGCCTTTTTTTTCCCAGCATTTTATGAAATTAAAATAAAGAAAGAGAGAAAAATTGCAGCGAGAAAAAAAACAGAGATCCAACCAACACATACATATAATTATATCACTAATTCAATTGCTTGAGGACAAGGCGCTTTTTGTCGTTCTCATAACGGAAGACCTTCTACATGAAATAGGTACTTTCATCAAGCACAGTAGTGCCTTGATATTAATGAGAAAAATTTAAAGAGAATGAGTTTCATTGAAATGATAATTACGAGATAGATTTCATTTTAACTATATCTACAACATTTATACGTGCGCCAGGACGGAATACCGTCGTTGCTAAGTAAATTACACTGCACAGATTGACGTTGACTCATTGAACAATATAATATAAATAAATACAATATGTATATATGTATAGTATGTATAGTATGTATAATATGTATATTTATAAAGAGATTATCGCTAATTACGCCACAGACAATTTGGAATTTTGCGTTTAAGTACAAATTATTGGCAACCATAGAGAGCACGATCTTCCACCTTGTCTGTTTCACTATTAACGATCATTTGTTTTATTTCTTTGTAAAATTCAGGTTTTATATCGATCGGACGATGATTTATCTTTTAATTTCATTTTATGCAGTTTGATGACTCGAATTTTACCATTCAATTAATTAGCTTTATGCAACGGAGCCTTGTGGCAGTGCTCAATCAATTTTTTCATTCTAGGCATTGAGTTTTCTGTTGATACAGCAAACTGCATGGCATAAATTATTAAATTAAAAAGAATATACGAGGTCACAACAATGAGACGAAAAGAAAAAAGTTACAAAAAACAAATTAAAGGGCTTATTAGTCAGTCAATTGAGTGTTTGTTTGTTCTGCAAAAGGCATAATTGAGTATTTCATTTTTGTTTAAACTTAATTTACGATGAAACGATATTGCATAATTGAATACATAATCACATCTTGCTGGTGTACTTTGAGACTTAGTTAGCACAGTCTATAAATCAAATAATTCGTAAAATATAGAATGAAAAATGCACTTTTTCATATTTTTAATTCCATATTTGACGGTATTATTGTGTAAACGGAGAAAAAAATCGACAAATAACAAGACCTTGAGGCACATCATCATGCTTTCGGGAACTCGGTACAAAAATGCCGCTTTTTTCATTATTTTTTTTTTTTTCATTAAATATACCCTAAATATTTACTTTATTCTTTCGTTTTGTCTCTTAATGAATTGTACGAGTGATAATTGTTTCTCTTAATTGGACAATGTAACAATTATTCATGGAATGGGTTAGTAAGTATTTTTGATGAACATGACGATGATCTATATCAATGTGAAGATGAAAAAATTTACAAAATATTCGATTAAAAAAAAAAAAAAAAGAAACAAAAGATCAATATTGAAATTAATGTCCTAACACGAGATACGTATGGCATTATAAATTATCTCTGTTAATTCGACAGAGTAAAATAATTGTAAATATTACAATTGTAAATCAAATAGATGAATAAAATTAATAATAATTACAATTAAACAATAATAAGGAAATAACGTACAACGATGTACGTATAATCCTATCTAGGCCTAGAGTCAAATGAGCTGCTCTCTCTCTCATCCTAAGAAATTCTCAGACACGCGCATAATTACCAATTACTAATTAAATTTTTCCATTTTTCCCCCCTTAAAGTAATATCGTTACTTTGTTTGTTTATCCACTTTTTATCCACTCAATCACTTCAACGAAAAGGCATTAACGCCTCACGCTCAATTTTATACATAATCTAGTACCTCCCAAACTAGCTCACTACATTTCGGAGGTCATTCCCATGTCACTTCCACCACTCATATATATTTTTCATATATATATATTTATATATTTATGTATATCATACATACAGAATTTTATGAAAACGAGAAGTAATGTGAGGGAAAAGTTTTTTCTTTTTTTTTTAAACTTCATAGTCTACGGAGATTCACGGTTGATCACAGTTATCAATTACATCAGTTAACTTTTTTTTTTGTAGAAACAAATCAAATCGACATTATTTACTTTTCGTTTTCATTTTATCCCTTATATAACATTATTAATAATAATTAATAATAATTCATGTATCGCAATAAAGATAATAGGCATAGCCACGCTTACTCGGATCACAGACTACTCGCTCTGCTCGTACACCTCCTCTTTTTTTTTTTTTTTTTTTTTCCACTAGTACAAACAGTCTGGTGCGCACTATGGCTTTATTTATGTTAATTTCATTAATTAGTTTGTTTTAAAAATCATTTTCATTTTGTCATTAATCACTTACTCATTTTTATCATTATTTCTCCTTCATCTCTCTCCTGTGCAGTAGTTATTCCTCCTGGATTCGTGCTTTTAATTCCCATAATTTCAGTTTCTTCATGTTTTCAATTTTCTTTAAATTCTATCATAATTACTGGCAGTGAAAAAAATTCAATTAAAACGAGATCAATTTCCTTGTATCCATTGTGACCAATATTTTTCCACTTCGTATATTGTACCGAAGGTGCAGAGACTATTTCTTATTTCTGTTCATTTTTTTTAAAATCATTTAATATGGCGGTATAGTTTTTCTCTTTCTTATCCTTTCTTCTTTTTGTTTTTCATTAATCTTTTTTTGTACATATGAACGAGGTGTATCTGATGCGCAAAATCGAGGCACTAGTCAGTGTTTATTTTATTATTTACTTTTTTTTTTTTCCTTAAATTTGTTTATCATCTGGAAATTTCGACGGTTCACTCAATCTAATTAACTGAATCATTGTGTCAGCAGGCACTGGTCTCTTCACCCTCGATTGTACACGCTACATTCTCAAGTTTGTGGGCTAAATGTAACTGGCGACAGCCTGCGTCCGATTCCAAGGCCTCTAGAATCTGCAAAATTAATATTAAAAAAAAAAAAAAAACATTAAAAACTTGCCCAAGTCTTTTCACAAACTCCTGACGAGATAAAGTCTACTTACTTGTTCGTAATATTTACTGACGTATATATAGAGCTCCTTTAATGCAGCAATAACGTCAAATTCGTTTCCATGCGAATCGCTCAACTGCTGCATAGCACTGGAAATTTCCTGATCATTTATAGTTGGTAATCTCTGTACGTCCTGATAAAAACGTCCAACTTTTTCACGATAATGAGGTATATCCTTGGCAAATAATAATTTATTTGATGGTGAATCCTTGCCAAGTCTGTGCTCCGTCGTTGAGCAAGCATCCATAAAAGTTTGGGCAATAACCGATAGGCTCGAATCAACAGTAGTTGATTTATTAATGTCAAACATAAAATCTGGATTTTTAATAAAATTAACCCAAAATCTCAATGGCAGACTGTTTGATTTCCATGCATGTGCAACTTCGGGATCTAGAATACCATGACGCTTGGCTGATTCATCGAGTAAATCAAATAGCCATTTAACAGCACTGGGTAAGGCTTCATTAGCAGTGAGGATGGTGTTGAAAAAATCATCGACGAATTTTTGTACAGTTCCTTTAGTCGATAATAATCTCGTTAGGAATATTTCAGGTATCGCTTTGTGCGTTCTTTCTGGATGATGGTGATGATGATGATGTTTGCTATTGGTGAATCCAATGTTCGGTGGACACACAGCATCCTCAATTGGTCTAACTAAGTGCCAGAGTCTTTGATTAACTCCACTCTCGATATCACCATTAGCTGTTATGAGCGATGGTGTGTGCTGGGAATCAAAGTAAATACCAGCTGGATGTGGATACATGATGGGGCTTATTAATCCATGGCTCGGTGTTGTTGGTAAGTGTCCAGTTGAACAGTGATTCAAACGATTCATCGACTGCCTGTGATAGTGATGGTGATTCCTCAATGATGATTTGTGGTACGTTTTACAGCCAACGGAGAATGCATCATTCTGCCTGGGTATCAGTGACATAACAGCTGATTCTTTAACACCATAATGAGCCAATGTATTGATTTTCTTCCAGTCACCAGCGCATTTAGTCGTTAAATCTTCATCCTGAAGTGTCAAATGACCGCCTCTTCCATGTCTCCATTCCAAATCGACCTCGTGTATGGATGGCCTCAAAGAGAACGGTGTATTCTTATACAATGCATCGAGTATTTTCGACTTAACTTGACTTATTGTGTCACAATCAAGTACTTTGCATTGAATTTTTTCATCCAAATCATCTTGCATGACATGCAGAGTAACCACACTATGATCAATTTGTTCACGGAGTAATCTCTCTTCTGACAATGAGTATCTAGCATCATGAGTAACAACGTCAACTGGGCCCTTTTCAATTTGATGCTTAATTGCTTTGAATAATAAAAATAAAGACGAACCAGCGTAATCCTTAAGATAATTATACATACAGAGTGCCATCCAATTTGTAAGCATTTTTTCAACAACTGATTCAGTGCGTCTTAACATCAGTTGAGGATACTTTGTATCTACAGACTTGTCAATAAGTCTAATTAAGAGATTCATTAGTATATCCGTAGCATATTCCATTTTATTCATAAGAACTATCATGAGTAGAGAGGCAACATTAACTTTGTCTCTGATATTGAAATCCTTTTGAGACTCAAGTGTATCAATGAATGTAAGGAGAAAGCACTTGTTATTAACAAGAATCTCAAACTGAATCATAGCAGCATCATAATTTGTTCTCGTATTGTTTCTTGATCTTGGATCATTGAGAATTGGATGATCAATAACACCGGGGAAGAATACTTTCATTATGTAATTTTTGTGATCCAACGTTGGTATACCAGATGACTCTAAATCAGCAGTGAGATCTGTCATGTCCGTTTGTAATTCAGCAAATGCCTGTTTACATTCCATTCTAACATTACTCTCCAATGTATCCATTTGTATCTGTATTCTCTTGTACTCTCTTTCAGCTTGCGTACTCTTTCTTCTGTACACCACTAATACAAGAACAAAGAGGAATACAAGTCCAAATGTACCAGCTGCAATTCCTGCAATTGCTTCGGGCGGTATTGGATAAGTTTTTATCACTTCATAATGCAGATAACCGATGGAAAAACGTAATGTACGACCAACACGTACAACTACTAGTGGCAAACCACGTTCTGTTTTGATTCCCATTTCGTCTGTACCCAATGGCTGTTGATCTGGTGGCGTACAAACCAGTTGTGTATGGGCTAATGATGTCACATTACATAGTGCAGTACCGACGGTAACATTAACATCCGATTCATCACTGGCGTAATTCAAATTTTCACCTTCAATAACCAGTGTATCGCCCTTATAATTTTTAATCATTTGGGGAAATGGAAAAAATTTCGGATCCTCAACGTACAGCAAACGATTCCTTATACTCTGAAAATGCTTCTCAAGATCCCTCACACTCTCCACATTATCCATGACAAATGCTATTTTTAGGGATATCTGGCTCTCTTTTGTTGCACCACGAAGTGATGAATACGTTGTACCGTGCTTGTGGAGCGATCTAACAGTTCTACCTCTTCTGTGCCTATTGGCAAATCTCTGGGCTATACTGGGACTCGGGCACTCCATTTGAGTTGGATTTAATACAGTACAGACTGTTCTATTCACTGGTTTAATCTCATTATCAATGTAAACTTCCATCTCTGGTTTTTGAATAGTATCCAAATTTGTACCGTGAACTGTTATCATCCTACCACCAGATGCAAAACTACGTAGCGGCTTAATCTCCATTATCGTTGGATCCTGTGTGTAATTGAATGGATTGTTGGTTAATGTACGATTAGCTCCATCGATGCTCAATGTTAACTTTTGTATTCTCCTTACTCTTCCGGATTTGCTTGTTACACATGTTAATCTCGTGCTACTAGCTTGGGTTGCATTAACTTGACATGGTAATTCATCGAGATAAGCCGATATTCTACTTCCAATATTCAAATATTCACCAGTTATTGCAATTTGTGTGCCACCACTTTTTGGGCCAACGGACGGATTAATTCCAGATAATTTAATGTCTTTGTATTGAAAGAATACCGCACTCTCTGTGTATCCAGCATCATTACCGATAACTACTGTCACTGTATCAGTTTTATCACGTCTACCAGTACGGCACACAATTCTAACTGATACCTCGTAATCAACTAATGTACATGGTGTATTACCAATGTGAATTTTATCAGAAACATCGGATTCTTTTAATCCAAGATTACTTCCCTCAATCGTCACCAATGTGCCACCTTCAATGGGACCACTTAGTGGCCTGATCATATCTATCCTCGGTTTTGGACATTCAGCAAATGGTGAATGGAGACACGAATGTTTGTACATACAGCTATTACCGCACCAAGAGCATTCAAATCTTTGATCTCTCGTCATACACAGTGAACAATCAGCATGCTCACGATGTGAACCAAGTACCTCACATTTATACAGAATTATTTTAGTCCGATCAACATGATGATTTGTGTTCCATACAACTGTCACAGATGCTTCATATTCACCAGTCAGTGCTTCATAAGAATAAATTGTTTTATCACAAACAATAAAACGACTACTATCGACCCTCGCTTGAACTCTCAAATTAGCACCCTCGATTGAAACAATACACTGGAATCCAGTGTGTCCAATTTGTGGATGTGGCAAATTTTCAACCTCAAGTATTATCTCTTTCGGTACATTATTAGGTAGCATGAGTGGTTCATCTCTGCGTGAAAAACGCGGACAGTATTGCACACCGTATGCAGCCAAATTGACTTGACTGTGATTATCGCCTGAAATTATATTACCTTGACATCCACTGGTATTATGTGTGCACTTGTTATCGTAAACGCACCAGCTGCAGGCCCACTGGGCTTTCACGCACTCAGAGCACACAGTGTGCCTCGAACAATCGAAGTAGGCGAAATTTCGGGATACAAAGTCCTTATTAGTCTCACTGGAACGAACTGAGAGAGGTACAAGTACGTGATCCGTTGCCTCAGGTATACTGGGACGTTGAGAGACCGGTGGAGCTGAACAAGACAGTCCAAAGCCAGTCATAACTGCATTTATTGGCTCAGCATTACCAAATACACATTTGTAATTGGTTCCAACTGGTAATTCTGGCAGAGTTCTAATTGTCAATTGCACTGATGTCATTTGTTTAATTGGCAAACGATCAGGCAATACCTGCTCGAAATCGATACACTGCTGGCCAGTACTAAGTGATAACCATCTTGGACTACTTCTGCTTGCTTTTTGGCATGCACCCCTGACCGTGCATCTTTTCTCCAATGAACACCATCCGCAGTATGGATCTTTAGCATCTAAACAGCTACTACAGCTTGTGTAACCGCTGCAGTGCTCCACTCTGACCTTTGTTATTCTGGACGTTGATAATACATATATGTAGTCACCATTCGATGATAACACCATGTCAGGGAGTATTTTTTCACCATTGTCAATTACGATGCTCTCATAAACCGATGACTCAGGCCCAGATAAGAGTACTTTTTTTAATATACCATCGTTAGTACCGAGAAATGCAACAGTATGGCTTTCTGTATTGGCTATAGTTATTGATGTTACAAATGTATCTGGAAAATCAATAACAGCCTGTCCAACAATTGGGGATACACCAGATATTTTTAATCCAACTTCGCAGAAGTTCAATATGTTGCCAGTAGTACCAGCCACTGGGCATCCACCATCCTGTATAGGTCCACTTATATATCCCATATTTCGATACTTGATACTTCCATTGAAACACATGTGTATGTTTTCGTTGAATTTAGTCTCAATCTCTTGGAGTGAATAAACACAGAGTGCTGACTTTGGATAGGCTTCGTTAGTGATACCTTTGCTCGGTGAGAAAACGGAAACGAACACTGGATCACCAATTGAAATACCAAGTTGCATTGCCAAATCACTTCCAGCAGCAGCAACTTTTGCATCTTGCACCAAGTTATATATTTGTTGTGTACCATTTCCAAGATCAACTGAACACTGCAACGTAACTTCAGTATAACTGTCATAATTTGGATCACTTATACAACTACGTGCTAATCTTGATATATAACCAAGTTCCTCTTGTTCAGGTAAATAAGATTGCTTTTGTACTAATACAAAATATGCATAATCACTGGCATTAAAACCATAAACATATTTAACCAAAAAATGATCTCTGTATTTGACATCAATATTCAATATTGATTGTTTATTGAATGTGTCCTTGGCAAATTCAAGTGTAGATAGATCACGACTGGATATTGCTGGTACATCATGACGATATTCACCATTATTAGTGAATGTTGTACCAACGTACAATATATTAGTTCTTCCCCATGGATTATAACGTTCTGGGCCAATAAATGCATAGGTTGAGGAATGTTGATCATTTGCTGCTACACTTTGTGGTAAAAATTCTGGTTTTATCGATATATTCGACATTTTGTACTTTTCACATGCCCCTTGGAGAAGTGAGCCACATGCAATGAGTGTGTTGGATTCAAGGTCGGCAATTAGAACTTTATTCACGTTATCCATTAACGAAGTAGTCATCTCCCTGGACGTGCATCCGGTTGCGTGACACTGGGGATTGTCCGGCTTGGGACCTTTTTATTAAAAAATAAAATGATTTAACTAAATTAATTCAAAGATTGATGATTAAAATAATAGTATTAAATTAATTGGTAAATAGAACTCACCAGTGAATGCCATTTCCTCCAATTTAAGATTTTTATCCAATTGCAGTAGTCGATTAATAGCACCAGCATAGAGACGACCAGTTGTTGGATCAATGGTTAGATGATTGAAACGTAGTGCACCCTCACGTGTGGTATTTGGATCCAGTCCATTTGCATCGTGACGATGATGTAGAGGAGGATAACGTGCAACAATATGTGGATTTTCCTCTGGGGACGAGGACAGAGGGGACAGTGGCGGTGGTGGAGGTGAGGACGATGAGGATGAGGAATGAACTGATGAACCAGCAATCGATGGAACCGGTGATGAGTGAGTGTATAGGGAGGATGAAGCTGGTGAGGGAATTGTCGTTGCATTTGTCCTCGATGTGAATACAATTGTGACAATAAAAATTGTTTGCCAAATTGACCATGATATTGCATTGTTTCCGTATCTCTGAATTATGGATATTTGCAACCGTGGTGGCGGTGGTACTGCCACTAGTATGGGAAAGGGTCTCACTCCAGAGTATATCATTTTTCCTGAGTGTGTTGTGATAAAACATGCAGAATTTAAGGATAATTGGTTATTATGAGTTTACAAATCAGAAACGAGTGTTTACAGCTCGTTTAAAGAGATCAAATCAGTGTGCTATTCACTGTTTTTGTATTCTTTTTTATATTCATCAAGATAAAGAGGATTCAGAAGGGCTAATTTTCTGAATGGCGCTAACATATATGCGCCCATTCGTACAACAACATGATCCTCACTATTTCCAGCCTCTGCAAAAATACAAGGTATTATAATCATTAATAAAACATCAAGTAACTCTGAAATATAAAGTATATATGTGTTTTGAATGTAAATCGCTTTAAACTCATATGAATTCACATGTACCATTGGAATTTAAATCCAGTAATGTTACGAGATATACCCACATTATTCATGAACATATATCATAAATAAAGAGTAAACAACAATATCCTTTCTACTTGTTCTCAGCATTGGGGGAGGAGGGTTACTGATACTTTAGCAGTCGGGCCACCGTAAATTAATAATGACTAATGAGAAACGGCGATGAGAGGAGAGAAGTAGAGTAGCTGAAGAGATTGTTCGGTGTAGTAGTAAAGTAAATGACAAACGGGCCCAGATGGCTCTATTCCCCATGATTCTGGTGAGTACTCTTACATTCACTCATATATATGTACATCTATATACTTAGATGTGCATACGTATATACATGTATATACGCCCTTTGGGTTTTACAGTGTTATATCGGTACCTCTTGTACACCATACAGAAAAGGGAGAGAGGGCAAAAAGGGATAGAAACGAAAAAGAGGGGCATATAGAGGCGCACTTGACAGCTAAGGCCATACCACTGCGGTTCCACTGCTTCTACACAAAGGCATGGAACTGGGGGCTCTAGTGGATCCTCTGTGGCTTTTTTTTCCTCTACCTCCATGAAAAATTCCCAACTTTTATAATGCTACTGAGGAGGAATTTATGAAAAATCAAGAGATACCTAATAAAAATATTTTTCTTTCATATGAAAAAATAAGAATAAAATAAAGAACTTTTGGCGTTACTATTATTATTATTATTTCTATCCTCTTTCTTCTTTGGTAAAGAGAAGAAAGAGTATGCACCACGTTTTATATATGCATTTTTTTTCACTCCCCTCATTCCTTGACATCCTTGATTCGCCAAGGAGAGACAAAGAAATTACGTCGCACCAATGTATAACAAAAAAATAATAATGCATTTGTAATAAATATATAATTGTTTACCTTCTCAGCTTGGAAATTGAGGCAAAATTGACGATGGATAATGTACTATGGCACATCTTGATTCATCATGGTTGCACGCGCACAGCGGTCAATCCGTACGATGTAACACTCACGAGTAATCCTGTGGTTTAAAGCGTTGCTGGGATATAATACCTTTAGGGACTATTTTGTCCAGGGGCCACTTTTTATTATGCACTCGGTTAATATTATAAATAAAATTCACGCACTCGTACACAATTAAACTTTTTATCACACAATGTTTTACGATGATTTCAATGGATCGAAGAAGAGACAAATGTGATACGGACGTTGCTTTGACAATTCGTCAATTGACAATAATAGTAAGCGGGCTTTACAGAGTCGGCCGCCATTAAAATTCGACGGACGACGGACACGGGCTGTGCTGTGTGTGCATGGGGGTTGATTGGTTGGTTCGAGGTACTACGGCGTGCGCTCTACTGTTCCCATCTCTCCCTCTTGCCTTTCTACCGACATTTGTATTCTTCTCTCACTCAATTCTGTAGCTCCTGTGCAGCTGTCTCTGTTGTACCTACTGCTTGTAAAATTTCACCAGTTGTCTCAGTTACACACGCTCACTCTCTCTCTCTCGCTCACTCCAACCTATGGCTGAGTTCCATCCCCGCCCACTGAGCCACGAGATGATTTGCTCCCTTTTACCCACATTCCCTTCCCTTTTATTCTTCTCTCTCTCTCGCTTTCGTGGAAAGAGAGACGGAGGGAGGGCAGCGTCGTTGCAGGCTGGCCACGGCACTTCTCCCTGAAGGTACTGCGCGCCCTCTGACCTTTGTGACCTTTATCACTAGACAAAATTAAAGTCCCTAAATTTTTTCGTTTCTTTTCAAATTTTCATGGGAAATGAAATTATTCAATATTATGGAAGTTTAATTCATTTTAATTATGATTTCATTGGTTTTTTTTTTTTTTTTTTGTGGCAATTCAATTTTTATTCGTAATTTTCAGACGTTCGTTATGTACACACATACTAAAAAATGGAAAGCAAAGAAAATATATATATTTAGAATTCTTAATTATTCAAATTACTCTTTTTTCTTAGTTATCATGAGGAAAGTATTCTGTATATTTGTTTTTTTTTTGTGATTCTTGTTTTTATGAATTATTTTTTGAAATGTTAAGAGTAGCTTTTTATTTTTCATTAATATGTAACAAATGGTAAATAACTAATGGTTTTGTAATCCAATAACTATCGACGACTTCATTGGGAATTCAACAATTTGATGATTTAATTAATTATGAATTTGTCCTTTTTCTGATTATTTTCATTAGTTAAACTCATGATACTCATGTATGATCTTCCACTGGTATACTTTACAGTCTGGTGAATGAATGTCATCAAATATTACACACTTTGAGAGATTTATAGGGTTCAAGAGGGAAAAAAAGGGGAGTCAATGATATTTATCATTAAAAAGAATGGAAAAAAAAAACATCTTTATGGTTGTTAATTCCTCAAAAGAAACTCACTATATATTTCTATATAAGCCAAACTTAGTCCATCCAGATAATTCAAAATTCGAAATATCCATTTTTTATTAATTTTCTTATATAGAAATACTTCTGCTTATTTAATCAAGTCCCTAAAGTTTTCTTTTACGCATGGCAGGAATAATTAACACTGCCAATTATCATTTCTTTTCTCTTTCACTTCTTCAACAGCACAGAGGAAGGTTTTTTTAAACACCACTGTTATTTTTTTTTTTTTTTGTACATATAAAAAGAAAAAGAATTGAATGGGGTGTCTAAAATTTATCGTTGCCCAAATATTCACTTTACAAGAGTGCTCAGTTGGATTTACATCCATTTAATTATAACTCATTACTTCTCCTAAATAATAGGCCCTTTCATATATGATCAACAGAAATTTAAAGAAATGCAAAATGTAAAAAAGAAATTTCAACATTTCAATTTTTTTTTTTTCATGTTTGTTTTTCTCCTTTTATTGTAAAATTTTCTTCTCTTACTCCGTCAATTACGTTTTTTTTTTTAAATTCTCAGTTGTGCCTTCAAGATTGAAATCGTTTAAAAAGCAGCGATCAATCACAACACGCTATAATCCACGATTATTTTCTTTTTCATTGCTTAAACAGTCTAAATTTCAAAAAATCGGTGAGACATATTTCAATTTCATTCTCAAACGAAAAAAATCTTGTGTGCATGACCATTATCATTATTTCATATCCATATTTGAGGAGAGAGAAGAGTTTTTCCTTTTTTAAAAAACAGAAAAACTAAAAATGCATTCACGTTTTCACATACACGCTGGCTTTTTTTTTTCGTCACTTTCGCGCAGTTCTCGTTCACTCTTATTTTTCTTCAATTTTCCTTCCTTTCCTCCTCGTAGAATAGTACTTGTACTTGGTCTACAAACGAATAATGCTATGACAGTACGAATTTTGTTTTAATGGGAATAATTGGTTACTTGTTTTCTTTTTTTTTTTCTTCTTCTCTACATGATGTCGTTAACTCTCACGTATTTATCTTGATTCTTTTTCATTTTCCGCATAGTTTTCATTGTAGTTTCAACAGTTTAACACGCTTGCATTTTCTCAAATGTCAAGTACATAGTAATGTTGAATGTTTCATGTACGTATGTGTCAATGTCGTGTATTATGCATTAATTAATGAATGTTTTGTATCAATACGCAAACTGTTGGCAACTGTAGTTTAAAATAGCAAGGAGTAGTACAAGTAAAGGTATTGATTACGATGTTTTTGTTATTATTATTATAATTATTATTTTTTTTTTCTTCATTTATACTGTCGATGATTGTGTTGTTATGATGGCTCATGGTAAAATATTGTTGGGACTAATTTGTAATTTTTTTCATTTCTGTTTCTTATTTTCTTTTTTCATTTTAGGTAATATTATCTTCTCCAATAGTTTGAAGAGTATGTGTTTCCATGTAGACATGAGATCTTAACCCAATGATGGGAAATCATGCTCGTCATCAACCTTAGGGGCATTTTGACGTCCACGTGGGGATCTCTGTTCCACACCAGGGCCAGCAACGGCCTTAACTGCAGTTTCCTGAATAAATATAACATTAAATTATTCATGAATAAAGATAGAGAATTTGCGAAAATTCAAAATATTCAAAAAATATCATTAATATTTACCGGTGCAGGACGGGGTTCAGTTGGACCCTCTCTCGGAGTTCCACGATTACCGAAGCCACGTCCATTTGGACGATCTCCACGTGATCCACGTCCGCTGCGATTACCACGTCCTCCACCTCCACGTCGTGAATCAGTGAACTGTATCTCAATGTCATACACTCGCTTCTGCCTTCCAACGCGCTGTGGATACTCAACTGCAACATCGTAATCCTCCTCCTCCTCATCATCCTCCTCAGCTCCCTCCTTTTTCTTCTCAAGTGCGTACATTTTCTTCCAGCGAGTCAAGTCTTCACCTTCACCGGCCTTACGCAGATTGTAAGTCGGCTTGGCACGTGCACCACGTAATGCCTTCCATTCGTCAAATGTCAATTCCTTAGTCTCCTCTTCAGCTGGTTTCTCCTCAGCAGAAGTGTCAGCTGCTGGGGTTTCACCCTCCTTAGCTTCAGTCGGGGCATTAGGTGTTTCAGCATCGTTTTTCTCATTATTCCAGTCCTGGTTTTCAGTGTTGAGGCCTTCCCTGATGGATAATTGATTATTCAACATATTACTGTCAATTTCATTTGAAAAAGATGACATATTCAATACTGATTTTAATAAAAAGCACTCACTCTATTTCATCGTTGTGGGTTCCCCAGTTGTGGCTACCAGCGCCGTCCTTCTTGTCAACTGGTTTCACCCCGCTGTAACCATGCCTGTTATCATTAATATACATGTAAAAATGATCCCACCTTGAGACAATTCAACACCACACGCATACACACACAAACACAATAGACGAAACATAATAATCATGCAATAAGAGCCGAAAAGACTCCTACCTTGTTTGCCTGCTCGCAAACATAGGCACAAAGAAACAAATTTATCAATTAATATGAGAAGATTAAGAGTTTTGTTTTATTTAATGAGAGCCAAAGAACATACGTTTTGTCAGAGCCTGATTGGCGATCGAATTCACGTTTTCCTCGGCTGTCAAAACCAGTACGTGCTCCTCGGGAACCGCCTCGATTGCCACCGCGTGATCCACCGCTGCCAACTCCACGGAGACCACCGCCACCGCGAGGACCACGGCGTTCGCCAAAGTCACCACGTGGGCCATCTCCTGAGTCACGGTTACGGAATTCTCGGTTATCTCGGCCTTCACTGTAAACAATAAGGAAAGAGAAATTAGATTATCTTATGAAACATGAGCAGTTTCCTTCTACTATTCTAATCTATCCTTTAGGGGAAATCGGGGTAAAATGGACATTCTGATTGAAGCGTTCGAGATAGCGATTTTCTGATGATTCCATCGAAAAGCTGAGACAATTTTACATAGGAATCAAGGGTCAAAATGGATTTTTTTGAATTTTTGAAAAATTCGATTTTTTTCACCCAGATTTGAAGGGGTTTACCTTACCAAAATTTGAAAAAATCAGTTTTTTGGCAATATCTCTGGTTCTATTGGTCGTATCGTAAAAATTCCGATTCGAGGTGAAAGGTGAGCTCATTTGCGACGAATTTATGTGGGTTTGAAATTAAAAATACGATTTTTTGAGTGATTTATAGTGGAAAAATTGATTTTCATAAAACACCCCAAAAGTATATAAAAAAAATCGTATTTTTAATTTTAAAACCACATAAATTCATCGCAAATCAGCTCACCTTTCACTTCGAATCGGAATTTTTACGCTACGACCAATAGAACCAGAGATATTGCCAAAAAAGTGATTTTTCAAATTTTGGCAAGGTAAACCCCTTCAAATTTGGGTGAAAAAAATCGAATTTTCAAAAAATTGAAAAAAAATATTTTGACACATGATTTTCATCGGAAATTTCCTCAACTTTCCAATAGAATCGTCAGAAAAAAGATATCTCCAATATTTCTCTCGATTTCTCGTAATATACAATTTTAAAGTGAGCCTGTGTCCATCTTCCCCCACCATCCCCTATACATAATAAATTCATTAAATTTACCCAGAAGGGGGTCCTCTCCTCACATCACCGCCATGACCGCGAGGTGGTCTGTCGCTATCTTCACGATTGCGCCTGTTATTGTAGTCTTCACGCGATTCACCAGAGAACTTAACATTTCGATCACCTCCACCGGATCGTTGTTGAGAAGGTTTTTTCTCAGCTGAAAAACAAAAGAAAACATCATCTCAATTATGTTATTCCCCATAGTAGAAATGTTGGCTAGGCTATGGGAGCACGTGGTCACCATGTGGCTTTTTAATTCCGACGCATAAACATTAATAAAAGAAATGCAAAATAACGGAAAACCTTCAAGATTAATTCAACATTGATAAAAAATATGAGAGAACCGGAGGCATATATATAAATACATGTATATATGTGTATCGGTTTTCTTCACGCCATATATGGACAAGAAGTCTAGAAGCCTCCAGGAGATTATGAAGCCATCGAACATTCCTCAAACATTGTTTATTACTGTGCAACAAATTCCTCATATTCGTGAACGTGATAAAAACGCGCCAATACATTTTCCCGATTTGTGCAATTCCTTACGATGCTGCTATTGAAATATATATATTATATATATATATATATATGTATCCACATCTATATATATACATTCTGGGGATACAATAAACTTTAATGAACAGGTAACGAGAGATAATCCAAATGCATGAAAAAAAAAGTAATGGAAAAATGAAATGTTAATGAAAAATAATAATTACTCCATGAACACGAGGGCTGAATTTAGCTAGCATGTTGGCGGCCATAATAGCAAACACGAGGCGGTCCAAGTTATCCATTGCAAACACGCAGCCAATAAAGTGATGTATCATCGAGTTGAAATAATGAGAAAAATCATTGAAAAACTAACCTGGCTCCTTCTTTGGCTCCTGAACCTTTTGCTGCTTAGGATGTTCCTGATTATCCTTGATAACACGTGCCTTTGGTGGCTTATTACCGGCTGGTTTTTGGGCCTCCGGTTGCTTGCTCTTATTTTCCTTCTCCGACAACTTTTCCTTCTTCTTTGCTTCTTTCTCTTGTTCTCTCACTTTAAGCAATTCCAGTGGATCCTCATCCTCGTCAAGTGCCAATGAAAATTTATTTGTAACAGTGATACTGTATGAGTTCTCCATGGCTGATGATATCCTCTTTTCTATGAGGATTTTGAGAAAATTTCACGGCTACTTTTGAGCCCTTGTGTAACAGAGACATTCAATATTCCAATATGGCCGAGTCGTGAATCGACTACCACGAGGTCTGTCGCCGCTTTGGGGAGGGACCGCACACATCCTCTTGCACCCAGCGTCTCTTACCCCCACCACTTTACCTATTAAAACAATTGTTAATTCCGTTAATGCATTCAAATGATTCAGAAAAATTAATCATTTATTTATATCATACTTTCATCATTAATATTATTTCAATTTTTATGTAAATAAACAATTTATCGACCTGTCGCTGATTCCATCGAGGGTGAGTTCTCATGAGCGATTGGAAAATTTACGAATTTCAATCGTTCCTATTAATTCCTCCATAAATTGTCTCTGAATGAATTCAGGTGTTTCAGATAATTTCAACACTACATCAATCATTTTTTCATACCTTTGTATGATTTATTCTGTAAATATCGAGATTTTTATTGTTAAATGGCTTTAGGGCGAATTGGCAAGTGGATTGTCTCATTTTATCAACCAATCACAGCTCAAGATGCTTCGGCACGCTTCCCCATGCGCCACCTAGTGTTTTAAAAAGGCACTAGCACATTATTAAAACTATAGACAACTGCTACAGTACAAATCCAAAGAATCCACAATTTTTTTATTAAAAATGAATTTTGAATAAACATCTGCCAACAAATTAAATGAAAATAAAGGAAAATCCCTGAAGAAACAAGATCTCCACGTTTTCTTTGAGTATCTAAGATTCTTCAATAATTCTCAAAAATCCAAACAATGAAAAAATGTATATTTTTGTAATTGACTGTACCTGGATACGCAAGCATAGGCATTCAGTTGGCGTCATTTAGCCGCCACATTATTTTGGCGGTTGAAATCAGTTGCACGCGGCTGTGGTTAGAAGCAAGAGGTCGTGCGCGTGGCGCTATTTTTTCGCCTTTGATTAACAATAATTAACTGAGAAGCAGTTTTAAAAAACAGTAGATAAACTTTAATAAAAGAGCATCAATAAATCATTGGAGTATCACAAATAGAGAGAAGACAGTGAAGACCGAAGGAATAATAAAGGAACAACAATGGAATTGCATATACCACAGAGAGATGCAAGAGGTCCAGAAGACGCTGGCCCAAGAAGTCCACCAATGTGCGACACAATGCTCTATCCCTGGAACTGGGGCGAGGAGGCTAGAAACGTTAACTTGAGCCCAGGAAGCTCGTGCTCATCCCCAGAGTACAGAGATCATGGAGTCAGTGGTATGAGAACTGGTTCTGGTATTATTCGATCAGGGGGCTCGGAGAGCCATCGTCGTGGACGTCCACGAGCTGATGCTTTGACGAATCTCATGAAACAGGGAAGCACATCACCGAGTAGCATTAAATGTACATACTGCAATCGTGTGTTTCCCAGGGAAAAAAGCCTCCAGGCTCATCTACGAACTCACACAGGTATTTAAATTTTACGATAGCCAATAAACATGAATGGGATGTGTTAATAATAATGAATTTAATTGTTTTAGGCAACAGAAAATAATTATAAATCACTTGTTATTGGCAATTTTTTCTGTTGCACGAGGTTTTCATTCAAAAACAATGGGCCACATGGTCTCAGGGGCTTTTGAGTGGAGGCTAACGCAATTGTGTGGTGAATCGTTGTAGTAACGGTCACGCGTGATCACGCGTCCCGCCAACCGCCATCATGCGCGCTTTAAATTATTAAATGGCTCCCGAATCTTTCGCATGTGCAAGAATCCCGGAGGTATTTCACTTTGTGGAAAGGGTTTTATTGCATCGGTACTTGTGTATAATATTTTTAATTCGAGAGATGATATTTAAAGGGAGATGTGTTTTTTCATACTCTTCAGGGCCAAACAATGAAGATACTCACGCGTTCACCAGCTTTTTCATTCCTGAATTAATTTTCTTTCCATTATTATTAACGATAAAATGGAATTACCAATGGAACTTGATGTAAACCATGAAAAACTGAAATACTATAATTAATTTCATTGTTTTTTCAGGTGAACGTCCATACCCATGTGATTATCCAGGCTGTACGAAAGCATTTACTCAATCTGGCCAGTTGAAAACACACCAGCGACTCCACACAGGAGAAAAGCCATTCTTATGCACTGAACCAGGATGCGAAATGAGATTTACGCATGCCAATAGACACTGTCCCGATCATCCTTACGCAACACTCATGAGATCCGATGATTTTGTATTGAAACCTGTATCTGGTAATACAGAATTGCCTCACGACGTGACTAGATGGTTGGAGCGTTACAAAATGGCACGAGAACGAGAGGATAGGACACCAACGGGAAAAGACAGGAAGAAGAAACCCTGGAAATCGAATTCAGAGAATCACAAGAGAATTAAATCACGTAAAGGCTTGATGATGGATAGTGCAGGTGAACAGGAGAATTTGGTTCGTAAACCAGCCAATCAGAGACTCTATTGTAACGAGAGCCAGAGTAGTCAGGAAGAGAGTCAGGACGATGAGGATCCAGCTGAGGCGTGCTCGGTGCTTCAGCATTCAGAGGATGAGGAGCCGTCACCAAAATTACCAGTTACACCACTGAGAAGACCATTAGACAGGCTGCAGCCCAAGAAACGTTGGCTCAGGGAAGCCTGTCTCGAGCAGCAGCTTGCTAAACCATTGAGATGGGACTGCGCAAGAGGAAATGAACAAAAGCCAACTAATGACAATCCTGAAGAGCATCATTTGAGTATTGGATTATTCAATTCAAGATTTATTGACAGAGATTTGGACAGTAATGTTGAAAATTTGGGGAGAGATATTGAGAACTCATCGCCCAGTGGAATTTACAATAATCCGACAAAATTAAACTGGGATAATTGTATTTTCCCAACAAATAATGAAGCCGATGGGATTAATCTTGATGATACTCTGGTTGATGGGAATGGGAATTGTTCCAAGGATTGGAGTAGGAGAATGTGTAACTTGCCTGTTGATGATGTATGTAACTTTGAGGAGACGCTGGAGATCCTGAGACCAGTGCGACAAGTGGAGAATGAATTGAGGCCGACTGTTTTAATGCTTGCTGGTAGTTCGAGCAACGTTACTGAGCCAATGAGGAATATTCCGAAGATACCGGAGGAGAGTACAGTTAATCTTGTTATGAAACAGGAGGAAACGAAACTTGTTAATGTTGGAGTTCCTGAGGACAATCAGAAGTGGCTTGGTGCTTTGGCACTTATGGAACTGGCCAAAAATCAGGAGGAGGCTGCTAAAGCTCTGGGATATGGCAAAGATCGGTTGGATCAGCCTACTTTCGATTATACTCATATTTAGACTGTGATTTTCATTGATTCATGATTTCTTTTTTTTTTTGTCAATTTCCTTCCCTTTTATGTTTCTTATCTCCATATGTTTCGTCTTCTGCAGGGTTATAAGTTTTAATTATTAAGTTTGTATACGATTTAAATTTAATTTGACTTTTTTGCTGTTATGACAACTCCATTTTTCTTCCTAATTCTTTATTACTCATTCGATTGTAAAATTGTTAGTTTGGGAGTATCTCCACTTAAAATCCAATGACTGGCTGTTTATAGAATTTCATATTGTTGCATGAGTCTTTTTATTACACGAAATTAATGTGAGGATAATTATTATCCTAAATTTGTCAATTGCAAGAAAAAAAAATAGCAAGGGCCAAGTGACTCTGATCATGAAAAATATTCTATATTATGTTAATACAGCCATTAGACATATTACTGAAATTTATGTCACATTATATTATTATGAAACTCCATGTTCCAGATGAGAAAACTGTGTGATAATAGTATCGATACGTATAAGATTGAAAATGTTGAGAAAAAATTCAATATTTATGCCATGTGTTTAAATAATATTGTTTAATCTAAGGAAGTTTAATTATTTGTGCTGAGGTAATTGCAGTCTCTTCATTCTGTCCCGTCAAAATGTATATAAATTATACATAAAGATATATTTTAATAAATATTTTTCAATTGTGGTTGAAATTGATGTATTTCAATTCTCTTATCCTTCCAATGATATCATTAATCAGGATTAATTCGATGAAACAGCATATTTCATGCAAAAAAAATACTTTAATCTCAATAGATTGAGCACTGGGCTCCATATAAAAATACAAAAATAGTTTTAATAAAAAAAAATCACTAGGAAAAAATACATTATCATTTCAAATTAATTAATGACCTAATGATTGATTAATTTACAGTCTCTTACGAGTTAATTTGGTATCAGTCGTAGGTTTTTTTACAGCGAGTCTTCGTGAACGCCTGGGCTCGATAATACTACACTCCACAACTTCATCGTCACTATTAAATTCCATGCTACTATCTATTTTTATACTTGGTACATTAAGAGAAGTTGATGGTGTAACTGAGAGTTTTCCAACTTCTCTAGTGAGTGCCTGTATATCTAACTCGCTTGACTTTCTATCTCGTGCATCGGTAACATTCAAAGTCTTCGAGCTTTGATCCGGTGTTTTTATGGGAGTTGAAGTATCCGAATTGTTCAGCATCTTCCTCAACCTGTCGACCATGTCATCTACTTCTTTTCGTGACCTACTCCTACTCGTTGGTCTTCTAGAATCAGTCTTTCTCTCATCCAGTATGTTAATGAGCAGTTCCACCTCCTCATCATTAACTGGACGATCACTTGACTTTTTCCGGAGGGAAGAAATTTCACGAAGTGCTTTTACAGATATTGGAATTTTCATGATTTCATTTATCAATGTATCGAGCTTAGGACGAGAGTCTTTGGACTCTTCACTCATTGAGGATGAGCTTCTGGATCCACCAGAAGTGGTTGACAGAGTTTCACTCTTTCGTTGGGTGAGTTCATTAAAATCATCGTCATCTAATTTTCTTCTAATTGGCTTCACTCTGCTCTGCACCTTTCTCTTGGGCTTAATATCTTTCTTCGGGTATGGACTGATGCCTCCATCATCAATCTCCTGTATCTCTCCACTTACTTTGGTGAGTGCTAACAAGGGCCCCAGATTCCTACGAGGTAGAGGCGAGCCAACTGGTCTCGGGTTATCAGCTGAATCTCGAGTTGGTGTTAGACACAATCCCTCGAACCTTTCGGACTCGTCAACCTTGAGCTCATTACTCGCATCGAGTTCATCTGGTGTAGGAACGATTAGTCTCGATGTAGGGAAACCATCACGAAACACTTTTTCAAAACGATACTCCAGAACAATTTCTATAGCAGTCATGTAAACTGGGTGACAGGTGAGAGAATAAGTGTCACATATCTCGAGAGCAAAGCACACGTACTTCTGCCCGTCCTCGTAAGTCCGAGGATATCTCTTCAAGAATCTCGCATAATCCAGACAGAAAAGGGTGTAATCAATTATTTGGCCATGCAAGTGATTGTCCTCTTTTCTTGATAAATCCAGGAGAGTTTCACTGATCTTCAGAGCTCCCTCAAAGTGCTGTCGAGCATATTGTGGGAGATTCCGGAGATTATATAATTGGGCTCTTATATGAGTACACGAGAAGACCAAAAACTTGTAAGCTTCATTGGTGCATCTGTAGCACTCGCACTTCTTTTGATGAATTATGAAATGCGGCTGGGAAAATTGTTCTCTCCTCAAAACTGGCGAGGTGTCATTGGCCGGTAAATCTCTGACTGGATCCAGGAGAGACAGTTCCTGGAAGCTTGATGCAGTAGATAATAAATCATTAGCAGTCTTTAAATTATCAGTCTGCATTGACATTTCAAATGTTTCAATTTTCAGAATATTCTCCAAGCCCTGAAGTTTAACTTCGCAATCATCCAACTGATGTCTTGACAAATCAATTATACAAAGATACTTGAGTATTTCAGCAGCACGTAATATAGCTAAACTTCTTTGGCACATACCCAAACGTCTCATCAAGTGAGCAGATATTTCTCGATACGAATAAAGTGCATTCATTCTCACAGCAAACTGACATGTTACCTCCAACAACAAATCCATTTCATAAAAATATCTCTCTCTATTTTTCATGCTCTTCAACATATCATCACTCGTTAACATTCCGTAGAGAGTTGGTGCTATTATTCTTGCATATTCCAGATTATTTTTCTCCTCATCTGGATAATCATGAAATTTATGGGTCAATACAATGTATTTACTGAAGATAAATGTACCAGGATTTGTGCCCATATCGAGTGTCGTCACTTGCTCACCTTCATCAAATAGTTTATCAGCTTTCTTTCTGTTGCCAATGTAATAATAATAATCGGAGAGAGTCATTTTGAACATAGCAATAGTAGATAATACTTTTGCATCCTTTGATTCTTTTAATTGTGTGGAAATTATATTCTCCGCTTCTTTAATCCAGCTTTCATTGATATGTCGTGACATAATGCTACGACCTACAATATAAACAATGGACCGATAATCATTGCTCATAGTGGCGAGATTGTAAGCCATCTTCCAGAATTTAATTTCCAATTGTGTGTATCGATACAATTTGCAGTATTCACCTGCAATTATTACACAACGAACAGTGGAAGTACCATCCTCAGAATTCCACTTGACGAATGAATCTCCAGTAAAGCATCCCTTCCATAAATTATAAAGCTCCTCGAATTTTGCTGCTATTTGTTTTGCTATCACAACGTTAATTTGACTAAATGTAGGCACGATATTTGTACTTTTATCACTTTGTGCCGTATTATCAGAGGCATAGAGTTTCAGCCTTGCGTTATTCATTTCAGTTTGTGTAGCAAGCTCAATTTCTCCAATTTCGTCGATAATTTTGTATAATCTAATATGAGAACTGAGATACTCGAGATAATTCCAATTGGGATTCTTGTCTCTCTGTGCTCGGCGTATTTCTTTATTTGCAGCATTCAAATAATTCTGGATGGAATCAGTTGGAGGAGAATTGAGGAAATAATAGCCCATTTGATGAACAGCAGTTGCATAAGTTACTGATTCAGGATCCAGCATATCCAGGGAATCTAGAACAGCAGAAACAGCTGTGGACATGTCCAATTCCAACTGTGCATATGTCTTCAACTCCTTTATACATATTTCCTTTCGATCTTCAAGGCTCAGGTAAATATTTCCCACTTTGAAATCCTTCAGTTCATGCTGATTATTTTTAAAGAAATCTACCAATGTTATTCCACGTACATCGTGCTCATGGTACTTGACATATGCCCAATTACGATATCCCTTGCAATCTGATTCTCTTGGGTGCAAGTAAACGTTGAGAGCTGCAAATTTTCGTGCCTCCTTGTAATTATTATTACTGTAATGAAGACTGCTCAGTCGATGGAGAATAACGGATAGTGCTGGGGCTGAATTATTCTTGAAAATCGTTGTGTCTGCAGTTGTGGCTTTCAAGGAGATCATACTCTCGAAAAGGAGAAGATACAACTCTTCACTTTCCTTACACTTTTTCGATCCCAAATTAACAGCCAATGAGTGTATTATATTGCCAACATAATACCACATACTTTTCCAATTATTACAATTACTTTTTTGGAGGATGGACAGACGCTGGACGCATTTGATGGAGAGCTTCTTGAATATCTCAAACAGGTCGGAAGAAAATTCAGTCTTCAGGAAGAGACGCTGGAGTAAATTCAGGTTCTTCATTTTGAAGTGAGCTGCTTTGTTTTGATCGTCCAGGGCATGACAGATACTACTGCAGGTGCATGATGCTCCTGATTTATAATCAGCCATGATCTCAGAAAGATAATCAAGCAGTTCAGCACTACTCATTATTAAATCGTTGAATAATCCATTGCATGAGCTGGGAAATGATTCAGTCCAAAGTGAATACAGTGAATCCAGAATCGTTGAAAATGAGGCGATGTTGTACTTTATTGCACCTTCTGCAGTGTATTTATTAATATGCTGCTTGAGCTTCTCTGTGAGCTTATTTATAGCCTCAGGATCTTGTACATTTGAATCTGCAAATGGCCTGATGAATATTTTACGGAATTCCTTGCAGTGCTCGAAGCAACTCTGCATCTCTCGATCTTCATTAACACAATTATTGAAGCTTCTCATAATTTTTCTCAAATTATCACGCAGTACGTCCATGTTTTTGCTCTTAATGTAAGAGAGAGAAATTTTTGTTATTATTTTTAGGAAGTATTGGTAAGTTTGAAGTTTATTCTTAATACCCAAAGTTAAGTTTATTGTAGTGAGGTAGTTCATGAAGAATTTATCATTAAATTCATCGAGTTCTTCTTTGGTACACTGGGCCATTTCAAATAAATCTGCGAAATGAAGAAGCTTCAGGAGTACTCCCTTTGATCCATCAGGATTCGAGAGTAATTCAATATTTAGCTGATACTGTATTAGTCCCATTAATTCACGAAATGCTTTTCCTGTTAATGAACCAGGCTTCCTCGATTTCAAGTGTTTATCGATTGAAGCATAGAATATCGACCACAACTTTACGTATTTATTATCTATATCTGAATTCTCGTTTATCATTTCCCTATGCCAGATCGAATCTGGCAACAAATGATCACTGATTTTAATCGCCCTACTGAACAGTTCCATGTCTAATAAGACTCGAATAATATGATACAAGCTTGAGAAAAAATTCCCAGTATTTGTTATGACTTTTAAATATTTGCAAATTGTTTTACACAAATCATAGAGCTCACGTCCTTTCTCGTGATCTCCTGGAGACAATTTCGTTGCAGTCTGACAGAGATAAATTAATAATTTCAGCATTGATTTACCTAAACTTTCCTCGTTTTCTAGGAATATGTAATTCTGAAAGGAGAACAAATCGATGTTTATAATTAAGAATGAGATAAAATTATGACTTAAATTTCTTCAAAATTAGCTTCTTACCTTCATCTCTTGATTTACCCTTTGTAAATGACCGGATTGTATTTCGGAAGCCCATTGTTTAAATTGTGATGAAGAGATTTGACTCATTTTTCGTTAAAACTGATTGATATTGTTTTTTTTCAACACTTGCTCCAACTGTAGAAATTCAAAAATGTAACCTCTGAAAAATTCCAAAGCTTCATCGAGAGTATTTATGAATTTATGACTTACCACTATGTTGAGTAATAAATTAAATTGATTAATTCACTCTGAAGAATATATTACACATATAATTACAAAAATTAATGATCTTTAACTATTTTTGGGGGGAAAATTGTTAACAACTGCTCGGTAACGTCTCCTCTCCCTTTCCCTCCATTTTAATCAAAATGGCGTTCGATATGGCGCGTCATTGGATTTGAAAAGAAGAGGAGAGGGGGTAATGTTGAGGGAAATTCAAAGTTATTACTGAAAAAAATTAAATATAAACAAGGATATTTGATAAAATTAATTTATTTCTTTCTTCCAATTTCTTTTCATTAAAAACCTAGATGCTGGAATGCGAATCATCTACATGGTGTGACAGGTATAATATATATATTTATATATAATATATATATATTTGTTTGCATATACAGATTGTCTCAATTTAAATGACATGCGATAGCGATTTATAGAATTTTACAGCTACGAGGTATTTAAAATGAGACATTGAGTATATTTGCTTTCATACAACACTTCCAAACTACTTACAATATCTTTTATGTATAACTACTCGATTCTTGTAATTTTTTTTTTTTTTTCATATAATAATGCGCTGTGATTCAACATAATATATAATTTTAATTGAATGTAAATATGTTGGCATAATTGTTTGATTCGAAGTGATAGGAGAATAATGAAAAATAAAGAAAACAAAAATATCAAAAGTATTCAATTTGTGTTTGCATAAATGGGAAATTCTTTATGCATCTCTCTTTCTTCTGTTATTTGATATTTGTGATTTTTTTTCTTCTCTTTTAATTATTTTATCAGCAATCTATCATCTATCTTTAATCAAATTCAGTTATTTACATTATATACAGACCAAATATTTACTTTTTCGTCTCAAATAAATTTTTCACTCAAATATCATAATATTTTGGATTTTTTTTTTTATTAATCTGTAATGTTATGTAGTGAAGAGCTGTGCTGCATAATTATTATTTATTATTCTTTTTTTGTTGTTGTTTTATCTTAATGCAAAAACTATCTACATAGATTTCTTCTCATTTTCATCTTTGAACTATAAAATTGATTCATAAAGTGACAACCATTTAATTTCTCCCATAAATATATCTTTGAGATTGATCCATAAATTATTTAATTACAGTGCAACACGAAGTACTACGATTTGAATTTTTTTTTTTTTTTTCAAATAATAAAAGAATTCTTTAATCGATGTATAGAAATACTGTTTCTCTATCCACCATTATTATTATTTCGTCAATTGATTTCTTAATTTCGAATTTCTTATGCTTACGTCTTAATAGGAAATAAAAACAACATGGAGCAAAGAAAAATGCAAGACACCGGCTGATAAGTGAGCAGAAGATACTGAATATATTGAAATAATCTGAGAAAATACTATTTTTTTTTTGTTTTCATTGGAATCGAGACATCTGCAATTGAAGATACCATTTATGATATAAATAAATCATATATTAATAAATTATATATATTTTTGTTTCCATATAAATATCGCCAAAGGGACGTATTATTGGTCCCAAGAGATAATAAAAAATAATTGATCTTCACAACAATGACCACGATTCCAATATAATCTTCTGTAAGAAAATAGAAAAAAGAAGCTCTTTCATTTTTCTTCACTATTTTCATTCACTCACACACTCAAACGTGTTATTTTGATACTGTATTACCTTATAAATAGCACTGAACTCGTACAATTACTCTTATTCAGTACGTGATGAAAATAAAACATTGAAAAAAAAGCACAATTGGAGGTGAAAATAAACGTAAATAATCGCGAGAAAAAGAAATAAAGCTATGAAATAAAATTTTAATTACGACGACATTATCACTAACTGATTTCACATAAATTATTCAACTTAATTTCCAAATAAAACCAGAAATAAATGAAGTCGATGATGTCCTGTGTTAAATATTTACAATGCAACATGGCTTTAATGAATTCTCAGAGAGTAGTATTGAAAAAATTTGAGTTATGTCGGAGGAAAACTAACACCACTTGAAGCAAAGAACGTTCATTGCACTAACTGAATTGTGAGAAATGAAGAAAGTAAAACTGTTGAACGAATTCACGTTGCACCATTAACAGCATCAGAATTAGTGCATAGCCTCTTGGCTTCGTCTTTGTGCACTTGTCCAGTTGGATTAGTCGACTTTCGTTTGTGTCCAGATGAGGAAGAGCTGGAAGGACTACTGTGTTGTGATCTGCATTCATCACCACGATGCTGTGAAGAACTGGAGGAGCTCTTGGGTCTATCTTTGCTGTGGCTTCTTGAGGAGGATTGTTTTTTATGCTTATCAGATCGCCTCTCGTCTTTGCCAGAGTGCTCAGACCTTGAATTACTTGACGAAGAGTGATGAGACTTTGAGGAAGTGCTGCTTTCTTTATCTCTGTGTCTCTTGCGGTCTCGATCTCTTCGATCACGATCCCGCCTGTCTTTGTGCTTCCTATCCCTGTCTTTCTTGTCCTTACTCTCCTTGGAACTGTCCGAGCCTGAGGTGGATCTCTCCTCCTTCTTCCTCTCACTGCTCCCCTCTTCAGGACTTGTAGGATTTTTTGGGAATACTAAATTTGGGATTTGCGTCCATGAGACTTCGTTATTCACCGGTGGTTCTGGTGGTGGAGTTGTTGGAGGTGGTGGAGGAGGAGGCGGCGGAAGTGGCGGCGATACTAGGGGCAATGGTGGTAGAGCTGCTGGAGGTGAAGGTGGTGGAGGCGGTGGCGGTGGTGCTGCTATTGCTGGTAATTCAGCAGCTGTCTGCTTACTACGCTCTTTAGCCTCCTCTTCAGCCATTTCAATGAGCGCTTTGACTGCATTTTCTGTAGCACACTCCATTTCTGACATGAAAGCCATTACAGTTTCATTCTCCAATAGTTTAAAGTACTCGTCGTATCTACAAGATCCCTCCTCGTAATTCTTCAATGCCAATTCTTGGCAATCTTTTTTAATTCTGTCAAGTACCTCTTTAGATGCATCAGAAACACCAATTCTTAGAGATTGACAGACTTCATCAACATCTGTTTTTGATTTGTAGATTGCTATTTCTAAGGCTTTATCAACTACTTCAGTCGCGTATACTTTTCCAGCTGATTGTCTGGCCTCCTTAATTTCTTTATCAATACTCACTGGTTCTAATTTTTCACCGGCTGCTTCATCTGGAACCACTGGTTGTACAATTTTTTCACATACCTCCACTGCTTTCTCTTCTTCTGGTTTAACACTGGAAGAACTGTGTCTCCTCTCACTGCTGTGTCTCTTCTTTTCAGAATGATTGGAACTCGAAGAACGACGCTCTGATTTTCTGTGCCGATCGTCATGCTTCTTACGACTGTCACTACCAGATCGTCGTCTCTCACCATGATCTTTTCGTTTAGTCTCCTTCAGTGTTATATTGTCATCACTTCTTTTCATCGAGTCTTTCCTCTTTATATCCGTTCTACTAGTGACACGATCTCTACTCTTACGCTCATCTTTGCTTCGTTTTCTCGCGTGCTGAGGATCTGATTTCTTCAAATTCCCCTGATACTCAGCGGCTCTCTCTTTGGCTTTCTTTTCAGCCATGTGCTGTCTGTCAGCATTCTCCTTCTGTTCATCTTTCGCTTCCTTGAATTTAATTGTATTCTCTGGTATCGATCGATTGTGCCTAATACTACCATGCACCACCGGGTCGGGATAGTACTGTTTAAGTCTCACGTGCCATGCTACAGAAGCCACTGCCGATATAGTACGAAATTGATGAATAATATTCCTCGGTAAAAAGTATATATCATTGTCATACAGATTTATTCTCGCATATCGTATACCCTGCCTTCTCAGTTGATTCAATTTAGCGTCTTCCACCCATTGAACACACTGAGATATAGGCGGTTCATGTAGATCGAGCTGGAGCTTCTCAACAAGCTCTGGAAAGTCACCGGCATAAAATGCAACGACGTCTTTAGTTATTCTGTTGTACTCGTACGGTTGTCCCCCGTGTATCGCCTTCAGCACGCCAACTGCAGCAGTTGTCATTCTGTCAAGTCCATGGCCAACGTGATCAGCGTGGGCACGTGTACGATCCTCAAACATGTATTCACGAGCTTCTGATAAACGTGGGAGATACTGCAGATTTCTCAGTTCATTGATTCCAGTTCTTCGACGTTTACATGGGCTCTTGTTTATGTCAGCAGTGGGTACTAATTGTTCACCCGGTCTTATCCACAGTATTGGACCATCATTAGACTCCTGTGGTGTCTCCATTTTGACGACTGAGAGTGGTCCCCATGGCATTGTTAGCTTCAAAAATGGATCCTCCTCTAAACGCTGGAGGAGATCCGGAAAATAGCCACCCACCTCTTCATGCACAGTACCAACGAGACTTATTTGATGCAGTGGACCATATCTTATAGTACCGTTATTGTAGGCTTTGTAAACTTGCTCTTTGTACTGTAACATTGTTGTTGTCTCTATATCACTGTTTCTTCCGAGTACTCCATTCTTCACCGTCAATGTAGGATAATGACTCGCCATGTGATCCAATAAATCCGGTAAATATGCAGCAGCATTGTGAACAATCCCCATTACGTTGTACGCATTTCCATTCTCGTCCTCACCAAACACAACTTTAAAGAATTCATGGGCCAGTTCATCAATTTCCTCCTTCGACAGTCCATCAATTTCATCCTGATACATGTGGACAACTGTTGCCCCACCATTTGGATAAGTTTCAATGTGTATGAATCTCCGGTACTTTAAACCCTCAAGTTGATCGGCTTTGGTGATCGATTTATTCAGAGTTTTATTGCTCTTAGTTTGAAGATTTAATCGGAAATTCTCATCAGCTACGGTCAATGGTGTTGGGAATTTGTAGTCCTTCATTGATGATTTAAGAGAGTGACTACTTTTATCACGTCTGCATTGGACACCGATGCTTGCACGTTTTATTTTACTTCTTTTGTAACAGCGTGAGCACCTGTGCCTGTCACTGTGATCCCTATTGCTTTTTTCAGTTGCAATTGCCGATGAAGACGAAGTAGTTGATGAAGAGGACGAGTGAATTTGTGCACGTGACTTTGCAACATTATCACTCAATGCAGATTTACAATTGTAAGTACCAGAATCTTCAATTTTGTCTGGTGGCTCTTGTTTAATAGCCTTCTCCATTATTTTATCGTCTCTCTCATTCTTAACTTGGACCTGCTTGAGGCTATCTTTATTCTCCGGTACTTCTATCTTCAATTTATCAATTCCTGTTGCATCAAATTTAGCTGTATCCATTGAAATATCAATGTTACCAGATAAAAATCTCGTCTCTTCATTCTCAACATTAGTTGATACTCTTGGTGGATAATCTGGGCTTCTTGGACTTGCTATAATGTCATTGCTGGTTTGTGGGCTCTCACCCAATTGTGGTGTTTTACTCGACACATTACCGCACTCGTCCAACTTAACCGGTACTATCTTGCAGTCGACATTTGGATCATTGCCAAATGTTATAGTGTCAGCCTGAAAAACAGTGAAATTACATTAGACATTTATAGATTTTTTTTTTTTTTTTTATCACTCTCACTCATTGAATAATAAATCAATGACATTCATTTAAAGCTCTCACATTTTTCGTTGAATTTGAGAATACGACAAGGGGCTTTTCTCCTGTTGTATTGATGTCGCGATTATCTGGAAAAGCAAAAAAAATCATTTTTAATGAAGCTCAATCATCAGGAACTCATTCAGAAGAGGCATATTATTATTTTTCACTCAGATGAATAATTTCGAATTAATTAACGAAAGAAGTGAATAGTAAAATGAAAAAAATGAAAAAAATACCTTCTGAAGGAAGACAAGGAGACACGTTCGCGTCGTTGGGACAAATATTCCCAGGCATGTTGTGTGATTCTGAAAACACAGTTTGTAAACTCGCATTGACAGTGCGAGATTCCATTACTCGTGGCTCAGTATCATTTTTATTGATAATATCTGATTTTTTAACATCGTCTGACACAAATGTTTCGTTAAAAAAACTATTTCTCAATGACGCTGATGCTGAATCTGTGGGCGTCCCGCTGGGCGTCTTTACAGTTTCACTGTTACTGATATTACAATCACATTTGTAACTATCATTATTTGTCAGTTGTTTTACAACACTCTCTGATATATAATCACACGTATTTTTAACATTAATTGGATCATTTAAACATTTCAATTCACTATTGACATTGTATTTCTTGTTTGACACGGTGCTAGTACTTTCCTCGGATGCCATCTTGATTTTGTTGCCCCCTAGTGCTCCCTCCTCTCACCCCTCTTAGGCCCACTCACTGGGACAATTTCATTTCCGTCGTATTGTCTTCTGTACGGGCAATTCTATTGGTCAAACAGCAGCCATTCTTGTTGGGGCAACAGCTCATTGGTTCATTGAGTTCGTGCAAAAAGACATGTATGCTCTATTTGTTTTTTTTTTTTTCATCTGTATTATTTTTATTTCAGTATACAGGTGTTTTTTTTTAATCCCTTTTTATTTCAAATTGTGAGCTATTTACAAATACTTTCACATTCTATTGTGGAAATAAATGATAAAAATGATTATAAAATAAATAAATTAGAGTCATTGATGGAAAATTTATTTAGTGTCAGGATTTTTTTTTTTTTCTTTCAATTAATGTATTTACAAAAAGAACAGAAAAATTGAGTGGATTCATTATTTTATGTGCGAAATTTTTCCTTTTGTTGCTTATTTGAAGAATAAATATCACTTCTTTCTTCGGTTTATTATTATTATTATTATTATTATTTTTCTTTCGTTAATTTTCCATTAGACTTCTACTATCAATATTAAATATAATAAATTCGGAAATTTCGATGATCAAAGTGTATATATTCGAAGGAAAAATCATTCCTAGAAATTACAATTAATTCCACAAATTACTCAATAGTCATTTACATTGGGATTTCGATAAATTCAACGAAATATAAACAAGCGTCACGTTAATTAATTATTATTTTTTTTTAAGTCATTAAGATTGAATTTTATTATTAATTAATTTGAGATCCCTGTGGGAAGCTTTATTATTATTTAACGTGCGCCAAATTGACACAAGTGAATTAAACAAAAAAAAAAAAAAGAAAAAAAAAAAGGGAGATGAAAAAATAATTGCATTCAATTACTTCTTTTTCCATGAAATTGGTGCAATGAATTATGCACACAAATATATAATCATATTCACAGCATTAATTAGTTACGCATTATTAATTCATTTAAAATTCTTAATATCTATAGTAATATTTTTTGATATCGCTATTTATCTATGATTACCACAATGTACATAATTATTTTCTCGTATTAATTTTCTTCATTTTTGTTTAATTTTTCAGTCTAAACTTCTTAGAGATTCACGCAGTGATTCAATGAATTTATCAAATGAGAAAGATTTACTTTGTTATTTCCAATAATTATTTAAAATACGTAAATCTGTAATTACCGAGCTAAAGCGCCAAATCAATAATTAACGTTAATCATTATTTTTTCCTTCATTTTTTTTTGTTTTTAATGAAAAACTTGAAGTTAAACCATTGATATCGTGACGTTTATCGCAAGATTTCCATTGTCAGCAAAGCGTCGAGCAATAGATGTGTCAAAAACTAGACAATCCGATGCAAGAATAGCACAACAAACGCCCTCATGTATTGAACGTGGCATGGCTTCCCACGTGAGTCTACGTCGATTACCATTTAATTCTAATCTGTATGAAAAATTTTCAGCTTGTTTCCTCGAGCCAATGAGCTGGGCAATAGCAAAGAATTGCTGATGACCATCGTATTTCTCCTGTTTCTCCAAAACGAGCATAAAGTGATGGCCGAAACATGACTGCATCATCACCCAATCAACTGCACCAGGTAGATTAATGTCAGTTGCCAGAAAAACAATATCTTCCCCTACAAAAATAATGGATCGAGATTAACAAAAATTATGACTCAGCATTCGAGATTAAATTCGGTAATTGGAACTGTAATCACAGAGGATGAAATTTCATTTACCTTGAAGTGTAGTGATGCTTTTGTGGCTCATAACAAGATGAGGCATCACTTCCTCGAGAGAACCCTGCCATTTACAGGAGGCACCTGGGCAAGGACAGCTGTACGGACGGAATTCACAGGCATCCTCGTGGTCGGGTTTCTCAATGTGCACCATTGACACAGTGCAGCCACTCGTTGAGTATTTGCAGGGGAACATAACATTACTGGCGACCTTCTCCATCGCGAGATTCCTAATATTACCTATATCAGAAAGGAGAGCCCATTTTATTCTGCTCTAAATGGATGAATTTTACTTATATTATTATTCTTTACCTAATGGTCCACGACATGTAGGACAACAGCTTAATTTTGGTCGACAATTGCTACAGACCAAGTGACCACTCTGGCATTGTAGAATCGGTGGCAGGACGTACTCAAAACAAACTGGACATTCAAATAGACTGGCCAAATCTGTTGAGCTACTTGATGCTGATACAGCTGTTGCTGAAGTACTAGCAACAACTCCCCTGCCCCTCTTTCCTGTACTTATGTTTAATTGAGACATTGTTTATTCCTCCCTCTTATTAAATTCACTCAATCACTGATCCAAATGAACTCGATCAAATTAGTCTTCAGATAGTGCTCAATTATCAAATTCTCAACCTGCGGGAAAATAAATAATAATTAACATTCAATTAAATTAATCATAATAATCATAATAATCATAATGACATAATTAGTTTCATCTGCAATTATTAAAAAAAGCATTACTCACGATTCTTAAAAAAAATCAGGTAGTCTCACGTTTGCCTTAAAATAGATCTTGAATCAAATAAAATACTTGAAACAATAGCATAATCAAATAATGAAAAAGAGGAAGAAAAAAAAACCCACGACGGCGACGACGCCGATGTGGGGCAACGCCTTCACATCATCCAGGTAAATAACTACGTTTATCACTCTCACGAGTAACACTCGCGATAAAACATCAGTCCCACTTTTACACCCAAAACAAAATCAACAAAAACAAAACGAATGAAACAGTGAGTAACCAGTTTTGTCCCTGCGTAAGGTTATTACATGGCTAATGCCAACACAAGTGGTGCATCAGTGTGTTGCGCAAGAGTACTCATGACTGAGCACATAAACGTGCGACATGACCCAATGTTATTTCACATGAATTCTCACAACACAAGAATCTTCAATTATCAATTCATTTATGCCTCTTTTTTTTTCTCCCAGTAATTGAGGCAGTGATAGAATTATCAATGGGTTTTTTCTAATTCTAGGAATCAAATGAGAGAGTAGAGAGTCTACTTTTCCTTTCGTTGATTTTCACAGAGAACTTTACGGTCTATTATTCTTTGCCAAGTCGAAAACTACGAGTCTTCAGCAATGATCTCCTGGTCCTTGGATGCAGTAAAACTTTATTGATCACAGTGAATTGAATTTTTTTCTTCATAGTAAATAATAAAAAAAAGGTCAAAAGTACACTTTTCCAATGAGATTGTAGAAAATTCACTTATTACCCATGTACATACGCGTATAGAATAATTACAGTAGGAGCTAGGGAGAGCTCGGAGATATTGGTGTATACGAAATGACAATGATGTACATACTGTAGTAAAAACGTGTACATTGCAGTCGATCCCTCTGTGACTACTGATTTTTTATGTTTCATTGTTGATAAGGAGGATCTCGGATGTGCCATCGAAAGGGGGCGATCTGTGTAATTTTTTGAATTATTCAGAAATTCATTGAATTTATCAAAGGACAATTAAACAAATTTGTAAGAGGATTGAATATATTTATTTTGGAGAATTCATTTTAAAAAATATCTCTATGATCATTTTTTTACATCAGAAGTGTCATTCGTCTCCTCTTCATTGGCATCCTCGGAATTACTTGAATCATCATCTTCCTCGTCTTCATCCTCATCATCATCATCATCTGAATCTTCCTGTGCTTCTTCAGCATCTCCATAACTGTAGCCATAACTATTACCACCGTAATAACCATAGCTGTTGCCCTCATCATCGGAATCGTACGTGGATTGATTTTGTCTCCCAAATTTGTGGCTTCTAGCTGTAAATATAAGAAAAGAATGAATCTTTATTTTCTTCTTGATTCAACGAATGAGACTCAAAGAATTAATTAAATAATGCAGCAACTTACTTGACATACTGAGATCCTTCGTTTGAGAAGTCTCAAAGCTGCACTTGGGACAAGGAATCGGTTTATTCTTCTCATATTTGAATCCCTTTCTGCGAACATGATCCTCGCAATAGCAAGTCTTGCATCTGAGACAAGAGTATTGTCCTAATTTATTACAGGATTGACCTTGAAAAGGATAAAACCAAAATTAATAACTCTTCTTGTGAATTTGATTAAGAGGTTCATAAATCTTACATTTATAACTCTCAGCCTCTAAAACTTGGCACGATGCTTGATGCTCGAACTGGTCATCTTCACACAGAAAACAATCGCAAAATGAGCATCTAAATATCCTTCCTCCATGATCCCAAACTCCTCGTTCACATTCTTGACACGTTGCATCCATAAGTGGACAGGTACATGCATGAGAAGTTAAACAACGTCTCCCATGACACACCCAGGCTTCACAATAATCACAAATGGCTCCCTGTAAAGTTGCAAATCATATGAATTCATTTTTCTCTAAAGAAAAATGGACAAAATCGATATTTCAATGAATCTGGGGATAAAATTTGGATTTATTACATACCACCATTCCCATGCCTGTTGTAAATACTCCAGTATGTTTCACAACACAATCTCCAGTTTTTAACATGCATTTAACTTTACCACAATGGGCACAAATGGGTAATCGTTGGATGTTTCCACAAAAATAACAGAATGCTCTGCTTTTTTGTTTTTTGCTACACTTGTCGCATTCCTGGAAGAAATAATTCATAATTATCATCATAAATATGAAATAAACGTTAATTTGAGGATAATAAATGAATTTTAGTCACCATAACCGCGTTACAAGGTACTTTAGCAAGATCAAGTTGATCTTTGGCTGTTCTAATTTCTTTCTGCCTCAATTTTTGCTTCTCAGCTTTTCGTCTCTGTCCAGTCTTCTTCTTCGGCATTTTCCTCTATCTATTATTATTCACAGTAACAATTAATAATTTTAATTACAAAAATAATTGGAAAGGATCAGAGACTTTTTCTTTTTTTAATTCACTATTTTGTCGGTAATATTCGTTGGGCGTTGCTGTCGTTTTCCTCACATTCATTCCGGAAGCCATGAACTTAGCACAACCAAGATGGTGAACTTTTCACTGAATTTTGAGACAATGTGAGTGATTCTACAGCTGGCAATTGACGGCGATACCTTTATTGATATGCATTATCAATAATAAATCTGGCATTTTATTATGTAATTACGAAAATACTATGAAATTCGAGTTGTCAGAGAGAAAAACATCAAAATGTGACTGAATAGACAATTCACATTAATAATTAATTATGGAAAAGGTTCAATGAGTGCGGCGTTGCTAGCTGTCAATTTAGTTTCGTAGTGTAGTTGAAATGAAAAAAAAAAACATTGTTTATCCAATTGTCTCATTCAATATCGAGCACAATTCCATAAAATCATAAAATATTCACGTGAGTCTCCTGACAACTGTCAAATCAAATGAAGTAGTCACTTGTTTGATTCATCAACAATCACCAAAAACCCCTAATTCTAATTTGAGTAATTTCCCTTTGGAAAAAGAGAAAAGTGATTAGAGAAAGCTATTCGACTCTTCCTGCAATTCACTGTATTATGACGTGGAGTAGAAATCGGTGGGAAATCGTGTGAGTTGGACACAGTGAAAACAAACAATTGTAAACAATTGTTTCGACAAATTATTACTTAAATATGTTCTGTAAATATTCATAGCTGTTCGATTTATTTGATAATTGATAGAACAATGTTCGTGAGAGATCCATGTGGAATTGTTTGTATTATTGTGACGTATGTTGCTGTTTTTTACGCCGATTATGTAGTCATCAGGTGGATCATCCTACACACCATGCAGGATAGGTTAGTATTGATATTCATGAAATCAAGGTCAATGTCCTGAGATCAATGTAATTATTTCCTATTTTTTCCAGCTTATGGGGACCTTTTCATGTGATTTTCTTTAATACTGGGGTGCTTCTCCTGATGATGTCCCACTTGAAGGCAATATGCAGTGATCCTGGAGTTGTGCCTCTGCCTCAAACGAGAATGGACTTTTCTGATATTCACACAGGTGGTTCTGGGGCTAGTGATGATTGTGAGGAGAGAGATGACTGGAGTGTCTGCACGAGGTGCGAAACATACAGGCCACCGAGGGCTCATCATTGCAGGATCTGTGAGAGATGCATTCGAAGAATGGATCATCACTGTCCATGGTAAAATATTGAATTTATTGAATAATCTTTTTTCATTAATCTAAAACATAATTTTATGGGAATTGTAGGATTAATAATTGTGTTGGAGAGCGCAATCAAAAGTATTTTATTCAATTTCTCGTCTACGTTGGAGTTCTCGCTGTTTATGCGATATTATTGGTAATTGTTTCGTGGATCGTTGACTGTCCTGAGTGCAGTACTGATGTCACAATAAAACAGAGTCGCATGTGAGTTTTTTTATTATTTTTGGTGATAGGAGAAATGTCTTTGATTCTGCATCAAATTAATATTTTTCCTCTCAATTACAGACTTCACTGCGTTATATTGGTTCTAGAATCTGCCCTTTTTGGCATGTTCGTAGTAGCCATTCTCGTCGATCAGTTTCAAGCGATACTTGGTGATGAAACAGCTATTGATCGTCTTCAAGGTACTCATCTACATCATCAACCACCACGTCGTGCAATAACTTTACTCTCTCAAGTTTGTGGGAAGAGTCATCCAATTTTTTGGCTTCTACCATGTCACAATCCACCTCGCTACTCATTTCGTCGGGATGAACGTCTCATTGATCATGACGTTTGAAGATAAGGACAGAATATATGTGTAATAAAATTTGAAGAAACAAAGTATTTTCATTACTTAACATTCACAAGCAATTAAATTTAGAATTCTTCCGCTAATTGTTAATCTTGAAGTTTCTGATCTATTTGAATTTACATATCATTTGAATCGGCCTCAAGCTCTTTTAGCATTGAATTAATGAAAAACAAAACTTTTAATACTTAATAAGTACATTAAATGTGTATACACCTATGATTCTTTTTATATTCGTATGAATTCAAATGGCTAATGATGTTTCCTTTATCTCAGATGAGAATATTGTTTTTTTCCTCTTTTTTAAATAATATTATATTAATATATACAAAGTATTTGAATAACATTGTGAATGTGTTAATAATCAAACTTCCGTCAATGGACAGCTCTTGGAAGAATCCATTCTAGTCTGATTTTTTTTTCTTTTTAATACTGAGAGCGTCCATTCAATGCTACATTTATATTTATCATTGATGGAGGTACTTTACAAATACAATAATGAAAGTGATAAAAATTTCTAAGATTTTGAAGCGTGATACAGTAATTTTCCTTTAATTACATTTTTTTTCTACGTCAATCGACTGATTTTCGAGTGGTAATAATAATTCCGAAGGTTTCCAAGTATTAAAAATACAGATTTTTTTTTTCCAATTATAATTTGATTTACAATCACATTAAATTGCATTTAATCGATGGAAAAAACTACAAATGTATGTTATTTCTCTGCCAAACTTGCTTTTTTATTCCGTGATTCTGTAAATTAGTATTTTTCAATAAACACATTGTGCAGTCAAGAAATTTATATATTCTTTGATTTTCCTTACAAAATCTACAATTTAAATCGATATGAAAATAATTTTCTATACATCTAAATTATTTAATTATGTGATAATCATCACAGGTATGAGATACTAATTTTTATTGATATGAAAATACAATAATATTATGTTATAACTACTGGCGGCTCTTCTGAGGGTGGTAATTCAGTTGTCTCTTGGGTCTGAATAACTTTGCTCTCTATTATATTGCCAAAAGCATCCATTTCATCGATTGAGATTAAAATATTTGAGATAACTGGCATTGACTTGCCAACGCTGTCTTCAGCATCTGTATTAACTTCCAGAGCAACATTGCTATCATCTTCTCCAGTGTCTTCCACAATCTAAAATCACAAAAGAGAAACAGAACATTTGAAATTATTAAATAAAAATGAAGAATAAAAGTTTTAAAGTGAAGCGATCATAATTACCTCTAATTTTGGAATTGGGGAGTTTGAATTAATTTTAATCTTGTAATCTTTGGGTGGATCGTCTATTTCTAATTCATTAATCGGTCCTGTAGCCTCATCTTCAATACCCTCATATCTCACTCTCTGCAATCTATAGCATCCGTCTTCATCCCTCGTATATTGGAATCTCTTGTGACCATTGGGCCATTGTAAATTATGGGTTTCCATTAAATGTTTCGTCAGGGTGTAACTCTTCTGATATTTAATGGGACACTCGTGACAGCAGTACCAACGGATTTCAGAGCCATGTACTCTTTCAATATGCCTGAGAATGAATAATAATTAATAGGGGTAAGTGGTGTAAAATGGAGCAATGACTCTTTTCTAAACTCACTTATCAAAGACATAAGCATTTTTGCAAGTGTAAGAGCATCCCTCGTAATTGCAGAAGAAATTAGGTCCATTCGTGTGCACTGTCATGTGTGAATCAAGATCTTGCTGAGATTTGGCAGAATGTGAGCATAATTGACAGGGGAATGGTCTTGCTGATACATGCCTGTATCTAATGTGCTTAACTAAACTCGCTGGAGACTCACAACTCATCTCACACTTTTGGCATTTGTAATTGAATACATGGAATCTCATGTGCTCACGTAGAATCGTTTCAGTTGGATAGAATTTTGTGCAGTATGAACATTGAAATCCTTGAACTGTAAAAAAATAAATTGTTAATACTTCATAAAAGCGTCTTCCTCTGAAATTTACCTTCAAGGGGAATTTGTCGTCGGCAGTGCTCATAAAATTTACTATTAGAGGCGAAAACAGCACCACAATCTGGACAAGCAACGATTTTCTCTTTGGTGTGGCATTTCATGTGATCCTTGAGCTTGTAGAGGCTGGAAAAATTTCCCTCACAAGCAGTCCACTTGCAATTAACTCCACCTTCTACTTTATTACCTCTTGGATTACTCTCGAGATGCTGAGTAATGTGATATAAAAATAATTGGAAATTGTTGAATGTCCTGAGGCACTCTTCCCATTGGCATATTTGAGGTGAGGAAACATTGAAAATATGCAGACCAAGAGATTCTCTCCGACACTTCTGTAATTGAGAGGAAAAAAATTAAACGAAGAAATCATCATAATAATCCACAAAACAATATTACGTACAGGAAGTTTAATCCTCCCTCTGACATTAGTCCCAATTCCTTTGAGTTTTGTGTGATAAGCATGAAAATTCACGTGTCTCGTGATTTCCTCGGATATTCCATTTTCATAAGAACAATCTTTCCATTGACAAACGTAAACTTGCTGTCCACTCTCAGTCAATTTGATATCCAAATGAGGAACATGACTCGCTACGTGACTCACAAAACGATCAACCGATGTTGTACTGAATTCACAATCACTCCATTCGCAAATTAAATTGAGGATTTCTTTCTTCATTTGCACACCGAGTCGTCGTCTTTTTCCACCACATTCAGAGACCGAATCAAACTCAGAATCAGTATCAAAGCATTCATCAGTCTCCCAATCAGCATCACGCTTCAACCCAGGACTCGGTGGTTGTGATACTTCACTCTGTAATTTCACCCATTTTGTGCATCTCTCTTGAACCTCTTCATTCGTCATCAATTCCTTCAGTCCGTCACTCATTTTCTCTTTTCTGCCTCAATTTTCTGCTAAAAAAAGGAAAAAACTTCAATTTTTCATATTTAAAAGAACCGCCATTTTCTTATCTACTAGAATCAAAAATAATGTGAATAATATTGAATTAATCCTCATTTATCCTCGAATATAAAACAATAAATAATTTTACAATTTTATTAATTAAATCCTGGGATTCCAGTGATGAAGATGAATAATATTTTTTCTCTCTATTGTTTTGATTCTGGAGGCACACGCCATGATGAGTTTACCTCTCGAAAAATCCAATCGTTCCACCAGTTTTTTCACATGAATAACATGAATATTTCACGATTTTTCCATCACAATTTGCATTAATGACATTATAAATAGCTTCACATTATTCCATTGATAAGAATTGTTCCATTATAAATTATTGAGTGAAACGAAATAATGTGGAAAATCATTTACGAAAAATTACTAACGCATACAACTTTACTGACGTCGCGTCCATGCGATACTGGCGGGACAATCTTGACTCGAATGAATGGAACTCTCTCTACAATCTACGCCCTATCTTCTGGTTATTATTCATTTTTTTTATAAACAATTATCTTATGAATAGGAAGTGGATAATTCCATTAATTAAATTGATCTTTAATAATCATTAAAATCCAGATTACTATTATTATAACTTGATCTTTCTATTTAATTGCAATAGGTCAAGGAAAATGTGGCGTTGCTGTTGTACGTGTTTCTGGTGGTGCTGCTTACAATGCTCTGACAAAAATGACAAACCTGAAGAATCCAGAGCCGAGAAAAGCTTTTCTACGAAAAATATATGATCCCATTACAGGCGAAATGATTGATAGAGGATTGTGTTTATGGTTTCCAGGTAAAAACTTAATCTTTAGAATTGATAATTGCTTGTGAATTACAGAAATTGTGATGCATATGATAATTCCAATGCAGAGTGTCATTCATTATCATTTCAATGCCTTCACTCAATGATTTTCTTTCAAAAAAGAGAATTATTATGACAGTCGACATATTTTCTATGAATTTCAGGGCCTAATTCATTCACTGGTGAAGATAGCGTTGAATTTCAAGTGCACGGTGGATCAGCAATTCTCGATGCAATAATGTCAGCACTTGGAAAATTGAAATTTCGTCCAGCTGAACCTGGTGAATTCACAAAACGTGCATTTTATAATGGTAAGTTAGATTTAACGGAAATTGAGGGACTGGCTGATTTAATTCACGCTGAAACTGAACAGCAGAGAAAACAAGCACTTCTCCAAGCTGATGGAAATTTGAGTAAACTTTATAATGAATGGAGAGATATTTTAGCGAGATCTCTTGCGCATGTTGAGGCTTATATTGATTTTGGTGAGGATGATAATATTGAGGATGGTGTTGTTGGTAAATGTAATGAGGGAATTAGTGAATTGGTTGAGAATATTATGAAGCATCTTGCGGATGGTAGGAGAGGAGAAATTCTTAGGAATGGAGTGAGAACGGCTATTATTGGACGACCAAATGTGGGTAAAAGTAGCCTTTTGAATTATTTGGTTCAAAGAAATGCAGCTATAGTTACACCCATTGCTGGAACGACTCGGGATATCGTTGAGCTTAATGCTAATATTTGTGGATATCCTGTTATCCTAGCGGATACTGCTGGACTCGCTGAGAGTACAGAGGATATTGTTGAATTGGAGGGCATTCGAAGAGCTAAAAATTGTGCTAAAAGTGCGGATTTTATTATTTTGATGATTGATGCCTCTTCATTTGCCTTGAGTAAAATGGGTCTGAGGGAATATATTAAAAATTATATCAGTGAATTGCAAATGGATGATGTCATTATGAGGAATAATGAGATTTCGGATAATTGTGTTGTTATTTTTAATAAAACTGATTTAATTGGAGAAGAATTGAAGATGGAATTGAGGAAATCAAGGGTTGTTTCAATATCATGTGTTGAAGAAGATGGTTTCGAGAATTTAATGAAGGCGATGGAGGAAAAATTCAAAATAATGTAAGAGTCTTATTCTTTCTGCTACTCTTTGTTTTTATTATTTTCATTAATTGGTATTAACTTTTATTTGTAGATGTGGCAATCCATCTCGTGAGAATCCGACCATCAGTCAATCAAGACACAGGAATCATTTAATAAACTGCGTTGAATATTTAAAAAAATATCTGGACATGAGTTCTAGACCGGAGTATGACATGGTAATAGCTGCTCAACAAATTCGCAATGCCATGGGAGAATTGGGAAAAATCACAGGACACGTCAGCACCGAAGAGATTTTAGATATTATATTCACGAATTTTTGTATAGGAAAATAATAAAGAAAATGAGACAACAAATAACAGTCTATTATTATTTTTAAATAATAAATGAAGAATAAAGTATTGGATCTATTCCTGAATTTTTAATTCCCCGCGAGAAGTTCAAGATGGCGCTGCCGACAGCGCGCTTGCGCCACCGCTGCGAACTATAATTTCTTTCAACGTGAGCTCTCGTTCCTCGAAGGTTTGTCTGTCATTTAATCTCAATATATCTCATCAATCCTTCCAAAACAATTAAATATCCATATTAATTTATTGCTAACACGTTTCAAGTGAGAAGTGTAATGGAATATTTCATTCCAATTGTCGTGCGAGAATAATTAAACTCGCAAAATGTGACATAACCTTATGTGACCAACTGTGTTTATGTTTCAGAATGGCTCCCAGATACGAGTTGGCTGTTGGCCTCAACAAAGGCCACAAAACCACCAAAATTCGTGTTGCAAGAAACAAAGGCGAGAAGGAAAAAACCGTCGCACTTCGTCCATCTCGTTTGAAGGGGGTAAATATAAATTTTTGGCATTGAACATAACCTTCATTTGTTGCACCAAAATTCAATCCCTATCTTTAATTAATTCGATTCCTTCTGAATACTAGATAAATGATTATAAAAATGCGTAATTATTATGATGATTACATTTATTAATCTATGTAAATATCTCTTTTGTTTCTAGCGTCAAACCAAACACAGCAAATTCGTCCGTGACCTCATCCGTGAAGTCACCGGTCATGCTCCTTATGAGAAGCGCGCTATGGAGTTGTTGAAGGTCTCCAAGGACAAACGTGCACTCAAATTCCTGAAGAGGAGGGTGAGTACTAAAAGCACATTATCTTGATATCTCACCTCAGTATCTCCAGCATCCAGTCTCCGAATTGATGGGATTTTGTTTCGTTTCCTCCTTCATTCTCGCAATTTTCTTTCTCTATTCCGCTGCTTTCCTCTCATTGAATCGCACGTTTCCGAAATTTAATTTTCAGCGTCCTGTAGAATTTCAGAGCGAAAAACTTTATTTGTTCTGTTTATTCTGATCCACAAAGGCTTATGTTATCCAATCCTTTTCCGAAAATATCCTCTGACACTTTTCTTTGGAGCATTCATCGTGTTCAGTAGAATTTAAGGGATTAGTTTCGATAAATGAACGTGAAATTAGCGAAATGTACAGATATCTTTGAAATTTCCAAGTTTGAGTTACTTTGAGGAGTTTAGAGCTTCTGGAAAAAGAAGCAGCCTATGGTTTATTCATTGCACTATCTTTATAAATTCATGGCAATGTTGGAGAAGCAGTAAATCCGCTAACCTCACGTTTATTTTCGCAAACAATGAGAAATAAAGATGGAATTACCATTCTAGCTGGGAACACACATTCGTGCTAAGAGGAAGCGTGAAGAATTGGGTAACATCCTTGTCCAGATGAGAAAGGCCGCCGCTGCCCACCATTAATTTATGGTGGTTTAAATTATTTGTAAGAACATACAAATTAAGGAAAAAGGAATAATAAAATGAAGCGACCATCATTTGCAATAATGTAGAAATTATTTTCTTCATTCTTCAAGTAATCTAAAAATAGTTTTTATCCTATTCACGAAGAAACTTTGTCTCGTTTAATGCAAATAAAATTCTTCACGAAGGAAATGTGAGGAATCAAATGGAAATGAAAACTCAAAAATCCATTTTCGTTTTTACATATAAATAAAAATATGAGGAAGTTTGACATTTCCCAGTCTTGTACCACTTATCGACTCAAGTATTCAACGTTGACGTAGTTATGATGTCATTTCCAGGCACAAACTTTGGTACAGCGAATTTTATGCCAATCTCGTTTCTTCCACCGCAGTTACTTTGTTGTACATATATTGTATAGTCGTTAGAATATGGCTGTCGTTCACAATGTGTATTTGCGCTTGAATGACGTTCTGGGAGAATACTTGCCAACAGGTAATGGAGGAATATTTGAATCAATTCATATAAGTATAGGAGAAAATGATCTACATGAGGGAATTTTTTCTTTTCGTTTAAATAGCATTGAATAAATAGATAAATAGTAGGGAATTGATATAATGAGAGAATAATTCGTTTGTTTTCTTTTGGAAAAACTTGAATTTGACAGTATTTCGTAGATACCAAAGAAAGAGGTATTGGTATCGAAAACTGGGTCACCGACCGGAAAGTACTTATCCTCAGGCCACCGAGCTGTCGCTTTGAATAATCGCCAAAACGAGGCATATTAAAAGTTTGTAGGTGTATAACTATCTTTCTGAGTGTAGAGAAGAGGAAAGAGGTGTATACTGCAGTTTCCTCGTGTGAAAGAAGAGTCGTTTGGATAGGAACCCCAAAAAGGTATGAAAAAATGGGCGAAAGTAGCGAGAGAGGATGGAAAAACAGAATAAAAAAATACGCAGAGCCGGGAGAGTTGCGTTTATTAACACTATGCATCATATAGCATGGTAGTGTTGGAGAATAGTGGCGGTGAGAGAGGTGGAAGGGTTTTTATTGCATTAAAGATAAATCATGAAGGCTGCTACACGCTCTACGGCTTATCGGACCCAGAATTCTCGCTAAAATGACGGAGAACCCAGGACAGTTGTATTAATTTTTTCGCTAGGTGCAAGAATTGTTTTTTATGATTTCATAATTCAAAATACAAAACTGCGTTTTGATAAATGAGAGCGAGGGAAATTATCCGATTGATATTACGATTATTTTTCTTTTGAAAATGTGGAAAATTGCACGGGGTGATCTCTTTTCAATGTTTCCTGCAATAAATATCAGTCTTTCTCCAACTAAACTCGCAATCACGTGCTCGTCACGACCACTAGCATCATTAATCACGCTTTTCCACTGAATTTGAAGAGAAAGAAGCACAAATAGAAAGGAAACGAAAGCTGCAGACCTTAGCAAAAATTTAGAGTAACAAAACCATACACAGAGACTTGTAGATGTTTCGTGTTTCATGGTAGTTTAACGGTGGCCGTTATAAATCCCCAAGAGAGTGTCGTGGTTAAAATACGATCGTTAAAAATATGTGGTCCGGATGAGAGTGGTTGTGTGTCTAGTACAGGTGAAGGCACATATTCCAGTGCTTTTCCAGCCATTCCGGATATTTCACTGAACTCCGCGGGACCAGTTTCTGCATGGGATTGGGCAGTTCGCCCCCTTTTTTTTCCTCTCTCTCTCTCTATTTTAAACGAGATTTACCGATTCATAAATAGTTGAACATTCAATCCGCCCACATGGTCCAGCGAGACATCCCCCATGTAACCAGGCTGGACTCTGTGGGCAACATTATACTCCCTTGCTGGCTATCATTGATGGCAATATTTTCCAATATTGATTTTCATCCCTTGTCGACTTAACTTCACTTCTATCCTCTTCCAAGTGTAGTCTTCCCACATCGGGTACTGGATACTGCCGCAATATTTCTCGATTGCAGCTGATATTATAGCCACGTAGTAATAATTCATCGTTTTCCGGGCATAGAGGTATAAAGTTTACCCATTACACAATTCACCTTCCGTTCCACTCTCACGTATTCTCTCCACCCTTTTCCCTGGCACTTCACCATTTTCCTGTCTCCTGGTTAATTAACCCACCATAAATTATCGACTTTTGTCGTTGCACTTGAATATTCGATGAAATTATAATTAAATTAATCTGACGTTAATTAATTTGTCATTATTCATATATTGGCTATTTTGTAATCAATTAATGGATATAAAGTAAGGGAATAACATGTTTTTTTTGAAATACTCGAAGTGTAAAATCGTTCTCAACTTTTCTTCATCCAATGATTATTTTTCTTCTTTGCTTGGAGCGAAATAAAGTTTTTAGCAGACTGGGATACCTTAATACACTTTGATCGTGATTTCTACGTGGTCTATCTCACGTTGAATTGATGATGGTCGTCCTCTTTTTTCCGGTTCTCCAGCTATTCCAGACTAACGGCGCGTATTTTTCGTGACCCCATTTTCGTTCTGCATCTAACAAATTTCATTTCCAATTCCAATCGTAGCCAATCTCCGGAATTGACTGGCCCGCGGGGCATTTCGAATCTTTTTTTTTTCACCATCATTTTTTATTCATATAAAAAAGTAGAGGGAAAAACAGTGAAGTCGGACCCTAAAGTGTGCACTTTGGTTGAATTAACGTTTCATAAAAAAAAAAAAAAAGTGGAGTAGAAATTGAGGAAAATGAAGTATGAATAATTGGAAGATATATCTTTGTGTAGATTAGATTGAATGTTTAGTGTAAAATTATTATCAATTGAAATTCATGAACAAAATAACTACGAGTTTACTGTAGCTCTCGAAATTCCATGAAAGTTGAATGTAAATTTAGCCTAAGTGACTTTGTAAAGTTGTTTAGAAACGAGCCACCACGTCACGATGGGCCAGTATAACAGCTTAGTCTGCACTGATATCTCTCGCCTTGACTACGGGTTTTGTTACAGCTTCAAGTTTACCTAATTTCACGTATTATGAGGAAGCAAGCCATCCAGAACTGTGTCAGCTGTGTATCCATGTTCCCTTGATTAGAAGTCCAAGTGGTTATAAACGTCTCGTTTTCCTTATCACGAGTCAACGTATCTCCATCAGAGCCATTGACCCTTTGAATGCAAAAATCCCCACGGGATTATCCAATGACGCATTAGCTAATCCAATTTTACTCAAGCACTCACCTGTAACTGCAGATCATTAACAATTGAAACTTCGTAATGAGTTCTTCAATCGGGCTGAAGAGCAAACACGAAAGTTGACTAAAGTCTGACAGTTTCACAACTGTCTATATTAATAACAAATCCGACGATTACCATTCCTCTAGCATTACGAAATTATATTATAAGTACGTAAAATTAGTTGGCCGTTCACCCTAACTTTTGAATCAGCAAATATTTTCATACACTCCTTAATACGACGAACTTTAAAGTATGAAGAGGATGTCTCGGGGGTTTCCACCATCCCCGAGGTCCATCAACGTGGTCATGGACTTTCTTTATGTAAAGTATACATCCAGGGACGCAGAATTCATCGTGGCTCCATTGGGATTTGCTGCTGGTGGCTTGAGAGGATAGTTCTTGTATCACAAATGTACAACGTCAACTAATGGTACACGTGTATTTACTTTGCGGGGTTTATACAGTCGTGTAGTCACGGTGCTCCTGATGGTTTTCATCCATTTTCTATTATAATTGATGTTTCTTCTTATTGACATTGACTGGAGGGAGAAACAATGCTTCTGTCTCCACTGAATTTCTGGAATTTCTTTTTCGTAAATTCGGAGAGTACTCTTTGACAAGATCACAGGAATTCGAGCAGTCCATTGCACATTAGTCGAGTACTATGTCAAAGAAGAGTGTGAACTCTGTGATCAACTGTATACGTGTAATTTCATGGCATTTGATGCTACAGAAGAATGAGCAGCAAGAATTGATGGCAAAGCTAATTCGTTAATTGATATTCTCAGAGAATTACTATCTGCTTTCACACGAATTAAATTAGAGTTGACGTAGTCTCATGTACACAGAAATTGGTATCACTGACCGGTAGATCGGTTTTGTGTTCAGTGATTGCGGTGACAGGGTACCAGTGGTATTTCTGTCAATAACAATGTGCACGATGGATAGAATTCAAGCCGCAAAGACAAACTGGTTTTCCATTTACGAGTATCTCGAGTTCATGTGACTACAGGAATCCATTGGATGATGATTAATTATTTGGGAAATTAACATTAATCTGTTTGTGAATTCAAAAGGGCATTGTCATATTCTCAGCAGAGATAAGTTACATTGGATTAAGATTTACAATGAAATGGTAAAAATTATTCATGGGAGAAGTTAAGAGTCATCTGAATTCAGTGACAGTAATGATGAATGTTCAACCTACATTCAAAACTGAGTGGATATATTCGATATCAAAAAACAGGGTAAAGTTCTTTTTTACTCTTCCAAAGGATTGGTATTTCAACGCACGTATAGATAGGGACTTGATCTCCCTGAGTTGAGTACCCAGAGATCATCCTCTAGTTTTTTTCTCTTTTATACCCAACTCGGTTTATCTGTTTTCGTCATTTCGCTGCCTTTTTTTTTGCTGTTGTCCATTCCTTTTTTATTCTCCGTTCATTACTATCGATTAAGGGATTAGTATATTGCCCCATATGGACGATACTTGTAACAAAAAAAAAGGCGATAGAAAAAGAACCTAAAATGAATGAATAAATAGAAAAAAAAAGAATAGAAACTAGGAGGAATAAAAAATAGAGTATCGGAAAAATACAGTGGCTCAAACGACACATCGAGTGTGTTCCACTGTGTATGTACAATCGGATACACTGGTGCATATATGGGGCTTTGGATGTCATGGGTGTTTGTGAATATTTCAGATGCATCCACCAATGAAATGAACTCACGGGGCTTTAACGCTCTATCGTATAGGTCAGGGTTCAAAGTTTGTCTGACGTTTCAACTGTATGTATTTTTGTTGAAGTGGTAGAAATTGTTGTATCAAATGTATAACATAAAAAATCCTGATTTCAATTTTTTTTCCTTTTTAAATTTCACTTACATTATGATTGATTCCATGAAATTGAATTAAAGATCATGAGTTTCATCCACATGTGTAATTTACCTGAATAAAGATAAAAGTTATAATTGGAAGCATTGATAGAAATAACTCTTATCATGTGAATCTATAAAACATGCAATATATCAGATATCAAGTACATAATTCCACGTCAACAGCAGAGACTTTCATATCGAAAAGTTGATGGTGAAATGACAGGAACAGTCTGTAGAATTCAGAATCAATTGAACCTTTGTTATTTCTAATTTCTTTTAAATCATAATAAAATGTAAAAATTCAATTGTTTTCATTAGAAGACTGATGTATAAGTGATAGCAAATATTTTCACTGATAAATCATTGTCATTTTTATGATTAATCTTTTGCTTCTGTGTATCGAATATTAGATTAAATCGTTTGCCATGTCATTGAGTCTGCTCCAGTGCGCAACAGAACTAGTCTAGGATTTGTTCCGTGACGGTCGTGGTACACCGGAGATTCGTTCAGGTGATACGGAACACTGGGAGTAATAGGGTGGGTGGAGTAGAGTGGTAAAAGAGGAGAAGGATAAGCCAGGATTGCTGCTGCTGCAGCCAGGTGCATGACTCGTTCCTTTTTTTGTCTCTCTCTTTCTCTCATATCGTTGAGGGTAAAGGTGAAAGGAGCATTGGTACGTTGAGGCTGCTGCGAGAGGGAAGGAGTCCCAGTGATTCGTGTTACCAAGAGTGAGATGAAAATGTAGTGGGAGGATCGAAATATAGGTGGATGGGTAGTGAACAGAGATGGGTATATTTGACCCTGCTTCTGCACCTGGATAGGAGGCTGTAATCAATACTACTGAAAACGCGCCCTCTCTGCGCCAGGCGAGACCACACCGTCCCGTTTATTTCACCTACCTCTACACCAAGATATCTGATGAAGAGTTTTCCATTAAACGTTTTTTTATTTTTTCATCTCTCGTGGGTAATTCATAATTCAAAATACAATACTCGTATGAGTCTAATATTTGGATTCCTCGATTTTTCATTATTTTGGGATTACATCAGGTTGAGGAAATTTAATTCATTTAAATAATTAGGACATGGTTTTCTTTTTTTTTAAGGGGAAATAAATTCATTCATGCTGAAAGCTCTGAAATATGAGGGAATTAAAGTTATTATTGAATTATTGAATTAAAGTGTAAATTTGAAGTTCTCATTACGAGAATGGAAGAAGAAATTAAATTACATGTAATAATGTGATTAGGGTCATTATGAAGAGAGATTACACCTTCTTTGAGTCACAAATGGATCTCTCTAAATAAGCATCCCATCAAAATCATTGTAGATGGTATATCTGATCTTTGGGTATTATAGCATCACTTTAGCTAATGGCTCCCTGTGGTCCATTGGTGGTCCCTCGAACGTGCTGGGCATACATTGCTTGATGTTCTTGTTCGTTGAAGAGGAAACATTTTTTTGATAATTTAATCGATAAGTATGGAGAGTTGTATCAATTTGAGTTTATTGCTATTTCGTGTATTGCATTAATGAAATGTTGTTAATTGATTGGATCCACAGTGCTTTTGCAATAGATTGAATTTTTTTTTTTCATTAAATTGTGGAATTGTTCAATTAGCAAAATGAATGAGTGGAAGTTTTTTATTCGGTTATTATGGGCCAACTTCATGCTGGGGAAAAAAAAACAAGGTGAACAGTTGAAAAAGAGTAATGGATATCCTTCATTGTCCAATTCAATTTGTCCTGGTGGTTATATGGTCGAGATAACCCATTTCATTTGTATTTTACCTATTCCTGATTTTTTCTTCTCTCCTCATTTCTATCGATTCAATTATTCCAAAAATATGTTGCATCGCTGGCTCTATACTATCTGATAATACTTTATTACTTATTACTCCGGATGAGAAAAAGGCAGCACTACTTGACTCGTTTACAGTACTTGAACGGATTGTATCCTCTCATTTGTAGATGACTAAGATACAATCAATTTGACCCAGTTTGTATTATACGATGCCAACTAAACCACTTTTCAACTACCGGTGTATACCTGGTTACTAGCTGAGGACACGGCCGGCATGCCTTATCTTTATTCCAACGACACTGGTACCCCTCTCTCGCCACTCTGCTCTTTTCGTGAAACTGCTTATATACGACACTAGAAAGAACCTGCTGGTTAATTATCGATTCTTATCAATTCCTGAACGTTAAAACTCGTTTTTTTTTATCTCTCCGTAACTTCAAAGTTTTACGATTGTTATTTTTTCTTCATAAAAAAAGAACGAAAAATTGCTGAACTGATTGGAAGAAGATAGGATAGTTCAATCTTTTTGGAGAATATCTGCTTTTAAATAATTTGAAGAATTCATTACTTTTTTTTTCATAGTTTCTCGTGAAAACTATGAGGGTAATGGTGTGAACTATGAAGATGAATTATGGATCATTAAATTCTAGTGTCTCATTCAATGGTACATGGACACTGGTATTACATTGTTTATTTCAGTCGTAAAGGCATGAATGCTCAAGTTTTGAAAAATCTATTAAATTCAAAGTTACTGTGATGACTGTAATAACAATTTGTGAGTATTCAATGATAAATACTGTGGAAATTTATGAGATTATGAAATTTGTGGTGATCTATGAATATAATATATGGCAATTATTGGAGAAAATGGTTGTGCATATTAATAGAAATTCGAGGGTAATTGAATGATTAATTATAAACAAATTTTATTGGCAGAATCATTACTGTCGATAATTTATTTCTGATGATAGATTACAATATACATTGTATTGGCTAGATGAAACACTTACATTAATCCTTCATCCTATCTAAAACAGTACGTATGAGTAAAGTAAAAGACAATCATTCACGTTTCTTAATTCTGTGTTTTTTTTTCTTTTCTCTTTTAGTTTATTTTCATTATTCATTCAATTAATATGTAACTGCATATTTTCAGGCGGGGAAAGTTGTCAACGTAATGTCATTTTATATTGTCGTAATACTTTCTAGCCCATTGGATTCATTTGGCAATTAATTTGCCAGAAATATATTATCGTACACAAAAATGTTATGACAGTTTTCTTTAAATGTTTTTTTTTTTCGGTCACATTGAGTCAATTAATTATTTACATTTACATTTTTGCGATTAATTATCAACAGCTCATTCATTTGACAAATTAATACACAATTTATTTATTTATTTGCTGTTTGAAGATTTCAAGTGTCTTTTTTTAAAGTTCACCTTCTATTATTTTCGGATGAATTTTTAATTTCTGTTATGAAAGAAAGAAAAATACATATTTTCTCCTATATAATCATGAATTTTCATTGATAATAGTGTTCACGCGAAATATTTTTGCGTCACTCTCATCATTAACACTGATTGGAAGGAGAAAATGAGCGTATTAATGAGCAATTCATACATTCACACTGAATTATAATTTCTTTCATTTTATTCATATTTATTATTGGCATGATGTTAAATTCTGAAAGATTTTATTCCAGTCTCAAGGAAAAGTTTGACTTATTCTCAAAGATTTTCTTTCTTTTCGCGTTGATTTATTATTTCTAGCACAACATCATGTTCTTCGGATTTATGTTTTTTTAAATTATTTACAAGTGTCTCTCTGGTTCCACAAATTTTTCACACTATTTAAAATCATTTTTTCATTCACTCCAGTGATAAATCCTGACTATTTACTATACACCATTAATTCAATCTCCGATAACGATTCGACGTCGTTGTCACTTGTCTAATTTACACATTATTAAGATGGAAAAACCAAAGTAAAAATTATAAATTAATATTAAGAACTAGAGTACATGCTTCGATCAATACTTGAAGACTTTCAAATGATTATATTTCATGATAAAAACCTCATTCAAGTGTCCAACAGCGTCGAATCGTGCAGGTACATGTCACCAAGTCTTTGCGCAGAGTTGTACACGCACACTCGACCCTCTTAATCCCTTCTATTTGGTATTTCGGATTTTAATTAATATCAATTAATCCTCAGCACGCAATTGGCGCTTGATTTTACAATAAAACTTTACATTTACTAGCCTCATACGTTTATATAGTGACAATAAATTTTTCTTTAATTCATTTTAATATTTTTCCTTTTTTTTTTTTCATAATTTTCATTTCGATTTTATTTTATTTTTTATTACTTAGAGGATACGCAAGTCGATATTACACTTATTTTCATTTTTTTTTATTTATTTTCATTATTTTTCTTCTTCTCTCAATTAATTAACCAAAAATGATAACAAAGTTTTTAGAGAAAAATGTCACAGCATTTAATCGTCTTTGTTATTATTATTAATATTATTCTTATTATTTTTTTTTTTTTCTAAAAAGTATTTAATGCTTAATTCCATTCTTAATGTATGAAAAAAATTTAACATTCTCTCTCTCTTTCTCTCATTTATCACATGCATCGTCAATTGGTCGAAATAATATCGAATAATTGCGTTAAAATGTTTTACTTATTTTTCATCTCTTTAATTACTTCAATTTATTCTTATAAAAAAATAATTTAAAATGAATTAAAATGAGAGTTTCAATGACAAAGGCGCCAGGCAATGATACTCCATTCAAAGATTGTGTATATTGTCGAGACAAACTAAACAACTAAAGCATCTTAATGATACATATTTACATTTGTTTCAGTTTTTCACTTTAAAATTTTATTATCCCTCGTGGGGTCGATTGTAGGTGAATTTTAACGACTCACACATTAAGAATAAGAGCCAAGGGTTATGGCAAATGGAGACAGAGATCCTGTCTTTCGATTTCTCCTCAATTTATTTGTCTGAGTAGTTGAGAAGAACTCGATAGTTAAAAATAAAAAGAAATAGGGAAATTTATGTATTTTTATTGGGACTATTACGTGCGTCATGTCGAGAGATTATTTGTCTTTCATGATATGAGAATTCATTAAATGTGAAATGAATCGATATAAAATGTGAAATGCTTGGAGTTATTTGACGAGCAGTAAAGAGAATATGAGATAGCATGGAAAAGTCATATTTTCTTACTGTTTCTTTGAAAATCCTCAAGTATTAAAAAATTATTATGATTCAATTATTCTCTAAGTGAACCATTACGTCTCGAGAATTCTCAAGACTCTGTCTTTTTGGCCAAGTAGATAAAGCTATTCATCGTTATGAATTCATGATAAAAATTCGCAGTATCTCGAGTCATATATATTTTAACGAATAACAGGAAAAATATAAAATAGCTTTTGAGCAGTTTATTTCTATGGCAAAAAGGAAAAATTTCAGTCATTCCTTATAGTTAGGTTGAATCGGTGATTTTTATTGGGAAATTAATTTGAAAAATTTGGTGTTCATAAGGGTTTTTTTCAGTTGAAGAATTCTTCATTATTTTGATATGTCTACCTGAATGTCTCAGAAATACAGGGAAAGATGGGGTAAAATGGGTATTTTAATTGAGCATATGTGAGAATTAATTTTTTTTCAAAAAAATTAATAGTACCACATGATTTTCCTCAAATTAAAATCTCCACATTGCCCCAATCTCTTCAGTTTCTCTAAAAATAACTAAAGTATAATGAAACGCTCCACTTGATTTTCTTCTGCACACGCGCCCGCAATTCAAATAATCATTTTATCTCGTTGAAATAAACGATGGAATTTTCAACGTGAACAATAGAATAGCCGAGAGAAAGAGCCGCTTTGTGGTACAATCAGTCTCTCTCTAACCATCCTGAGGGGGTTTTCAGACTCAGTCAAGTCGAATCCTTGAAGCGGAAAGGACGGTGAGCCATTTCGTCTTTTCCTTCTCCATCCATTGCGTTACTTCAATTTTTCCAAGTGTTTGTATCTCAACGTTTTTCCCTTCTCCGTTTCTTTCATCATTGAGAAGCTGGCGAAGTGAGCTTTCTCTTGATTACTCGAAGGATAAGCTAAGAAGCATCAACTACCTATCAAGGGCTCATGCAATTAGCCTCTCTATAATTTTCTCTTTTCCATTGTCGAAAACGTGGAAGCAAATGAGATGAGACTGGTAATTGGAGAGAATTATATTATTTCATTGCTTCCAATTAGGAATCTAATAATTTCAAGCAAAATAATGTAGATTTATTTTTTCCAGACATTCTTGAACAATTACAATTAATTCCTCCTAATTTTTTCCTATAGTTTCAACCGACTTTAACAATAAATCCTAATTCCAGTAAAGCAACTCAAATAATCCAATGTTGTATCTTCAGAAAAGCAATATTAAAAGCCATGAAAATGTTTGTGATGTGATAAAATACGTATTCTCAGTGGTTTTCATAATGTTTGAATTTTCCTCGGGTCTCCGAATGCCTTTCTACACTATCACGAGCGTTGTATTTCCCTTGACTCATATTACTTTGTACGTTGAGTAGCTAAAGGTGTACGATTTATAATACGTTTATACAGTGGCCAAATTAGTATAAGGCTCTCGCCCTTGTACCTTATCCTGGCCCTTCAACCATGCTTGAGAGTAGTCTGGTTTATTAATTCTTAACAGCTCTCCATTAATTAATACAGAAGTAAACAGAGACAAAGCAGCAGAGAATACAAACGTGGCTGCTTAGCTTGACCACCATGCTGCATTGCTGCTGGATACTCTCCTGAAACATACGAACAAACTACAAATTTCTGCAATTTCCTCAGTATCTCATGTGCTTGAAAATATATCTCAGGTTGGGCCACGTTGATGTTAATTCAGATAAAATGCAGAAAATGGCGCATAATGGATATTTAATTCAGGGATTTTCTCGTCTTACATAAATTCCATTTAAAATGATAATTTTCTGTTTTTCATCTCACCATTGAGGACATGAACGGTGATGGATTTTGGTTGAGCATTACTAGGATTGCAGGTGTACTGTCCTGAATCCGATGGCGTTGCATGCTGAACAAGTAGAAAACTGGTTGTTGTCTCGCCTTTTTCAGTGACAACAGAGACACCACCTCTTCCAGAATCATAGCTGATTATCTGTAAAAATGATGTAATTATAAAAATACATTTTGAGAAATTGAATAATGAATTAAAAGCATTTAAACGTAATTCCATAGACACTCGAAGTGAGTTACAAGTGTCGTTTCAGGGATGAGGATTTCTGCATAAATAATGTGCATTGGGATTGTCTGGTTGAATAAGAGGTGTTCAGAGAGTCACTGGTGTCTCTTGTACTCGTCAGTTTCTCTCTCAAGGGTGAAAGAGATGAATAGATGGAGTTGAAGAAAGAGTGAAAGGGGCCAAGGAAGATGTACACTTGCTATTCTCTCATTGCACCTGAAGAAAAGCATTTTCTAGTTTGAATCCCGGAAGACGAGAGGCTGGCTGAAGGACGTTTTCGCTAACTTGCCAGCGTTTCATGTTTCCTCGTTGAAGTTGCTTCTCGCGCACTTAAATCCTCTACACCGAATGTGTTTGTCGTGCTCTTTTACCTCAAGCGAAACATTCGTTTTCGAGAGGTCGGTACGAAGATGCTACCGTTGTATACATAAGTTATGCTCAATGCTAAGACTCCTCTTAAAGGGGTGGTACTGACGTTTTTCCAGGCATGATAAACTGGTGGGGTACAGTGACCTTTCTTTCGTTGAAGAATGGGCGTGGTACTGCCTCATGAATATCTAAATCCATTTACTATCCACCAACCCGTTCAACCATAATTCATTCCTGCATTCTTTCTGTCATCATTTCATATCGTCCACTCTGTGCTCCAATAGATTAAAAGATGTGGAGAGAAAATCCTCTCGTTTTAATTATCGTTGTTTCTGGAATGAAATTTTCCCACAATTCTTTCACTCCAACACCTCCATGAATATTGCAGCTGTAATTTTTGGAAAATCACCTTGTTATTCATGGATAACCACTTGAATTATGTATATTTTCATGTAACCATTCGTTTTTCAACGGATTTCATAGCTGTGCAATTAGACTGTACAATGGTCATTTGAATCAAGAGTTCCGCATACATAAGCCCAGTGTTTGTTACATACTGATATTCGTTCGGGAATATAACGGAAGTCATTTACGGTTAATTAGTTTTCGCACTGGTGTGTGTGTGGGAGATTCAAGCTTGAATATATACAGGGCTTAACGAGCGATCAGTGCACTACAGGCGGTTGAAAATTTTCAACCATTCTGTGGTAAGTTTAATGTATCGTTGCTCTCTGTAATTTTCGTTACAGTCTCTGGGCTTAGTCTTTGTTTTTTTTAATACTTGAAATCTGTTTGAGTGGAAGGAACTTGATTATTCCTTTATTTCTTGCATTATTAATGCTCACGATTCTTCAGTAAAAGAAAAATCCATATTTTTTTACATAAAACGTGTTGCAAATGGGGAAAATTATAATTTATCTAGATAAATTGTAGAATCTTCGAGTTCATATTCACTGGGTAAACCAATTCATAGGTTTACTCAAAACACAGAGGGAAAAAAAATATGTTCAATAGTTTCTGTACATCTTATCTACTTTGTGAATTTCATAGAATTAATTTTGTATGCAGAGAAACATAGAGACGATTGTACTGGTGAACATACAAAATGTTGACACGAGATCCCAGACACTAGATAATGTTTCGTGAATATGTAGAGAATAAACTGGGTCACAACTTATCTTTTACGGGTAATCTTCATTGATTTATTTTGTAGTAACGAATTTTTAAGAATCCTATTTTCTATTTAAATGAAAATAGACAAAAAGTTTCATCATAAAATATGTAAATTACCAGGAATTTCCTCTTTTTTTTTTTTCAAATCTATTCAGATTTTGATAATTCTCTGAGATATGAGATACTCAAATATCTTTGAAAAACAAATATGAAAGTTGATTGGACTTTGAATTTGAATTTTTTCCCAATAAATATTTCCAGGTGCAGGCGCCATTTGGTGCTCATAGCTATTTCCCCAAAAAAAAAGAAGAAGGAATGAATTTAGTGGTGGAAAAAAGGGAGAAAAAAAAGGCAGCGTATCGTCTCAATTCCGAATTCAATAAGGAGTAATATGGTATATAGAGTCAGACACTGGTAGATTCGAATAAAACAGGGAGAGGGGCAATGAGAGTAAAGTAAGGTCGTCTAGCTGGAACGAATAGCCGTTGGGGAATCAATGAAACGCGCGATTATTCAAGTCGTGGAGATTCTGGTCCTCGGCAATTTGGCAGCAACACTGGAATAGTGTACAGCGATCTGCCTTTCTTTTTCTCCTCTGTCTCTTATCCTGGCTTACGCCCAAAATCAGTGCAGCAACGATTCAATGCTATGCATCCTCTTTTCCAGCGTCTTACCCTCGTCTTCCTTCCATTGGGTAAAGCTTGAAAATCTTTTAATTGGCTTTCGGGCCACGTACACTCGTTGAAGCAATGCCTGAAGTATATGCCCGTGGGCAAACGAGGATTCCTGGGACATCGTGATACCCTCCCTATTTTATCTCCATAAAGGATTCAAAGATCTGGATGGACGTGTTAGGTATGGTTCAGTGATTTCTCAATTGTTTCAACATTCCGTCTTCTTGTGTAATTGAATTATCCTAATTTTCAAGAACAGAGAACGAGGATTCTCGGTAATTCAATGGAGATTTGTAATTAATTAGCATTTTGTCATTAAAAATTCGTTACAATTAATTGTTGATTGTTAGGAATTGTTTTTCTATTTTCTGAGGATTAAATGGGCTTTTTTGTTAATTTCAAAGGGACCATTCATTCTGTTCAGCTGGAATTGAGTAGAAGTGAACTATTATATTGGATAAATAAAACAACCAATGTACATTTGAGTTTTACGAAATGAGGAATTTTCCAATTGAGATAAATTTAGTACGTTGAATACATTTGAATGCAAGGGAATTCAATCAATTGGTGATCCTGAGGAAATTAACGTTGATGGATATTCGTGAATTAACGAATACCATTCAGCAGTTTTTTTTTGTTCATTTATCTCGGTTTGAAGTTTATTTTATAAGCCATGGATGAGATGGAATTGTTTACAATGGTTGTCAGTGAATTAATGCAGTTTATGTAAAATAAATTGTGGTAGAAACAAATATTTGTGAATGTAGCAAGTACTCTCGTAGTATACATGAGACTTTGTTATTACAATTGTCTGTTGTTTCATTCGTTACGATTTTATATTATTAAAGTCGTAATGATTGTTAATAGGGCATTAAAGTAAATGTTTATTGGAACAGGAGAATCTAATCCTGGTTTCATTAGCTCTTTGATAAGGACTTAAGAGTCTTCCTGAGAAATTTCTCATAATTTAAATTCTTCACAATAATATTGATTATTGTGAAATCAAGAGAAATATTGAAGATATCTTTTTTCTGATGATTCCATTGGAAAGCTGAGGAAATTTCCGATGAAAATCATGTGCCAAAATATTTTTTTTTTATTTTTTGAAAATTCTATTTTTTTCACCCAGATTTGAAAGGGGTTTATCTTGGAAAAATTGGAAAAATCACTTTTTTAGCAATATCTCTGGTTCTATTGGTCGTATCGTAAAAATTCCGATTTGAGGTGAAAGGTGAGCGGATTTGCGATGGATTCATGTGGTTTTTAAATTAAAAATACGATTTTTTAATATACTTTTGGGGTGTTTTATGAAAATCAGTTTTTCCACTATAACTCACTCAAAAAATCGTATTTTCAATTTTACAACTACATAAATTCATTGTAATTGAGCTCACCTTTCACCTCGAATCGGAATTTTCACGATACGACCAATAGAACCAAAGATATTGCCAAAAAAGTGATTTTTTCAAATTTTGGGAAGGTAAACCCCTTCAAATCTGGGTGAAAAAAATCGAATTTTTTGAAAATACAAAAAAATCCAATTTGACACTTGATTCCTATGTAAAATCGTCTTAGCTTTTCAATGGAATCCTCTAAAAATCGCTATCTCCAACCGTTCAATCAGAATGTCCATTTAACCCCGATTTCCCCTAAAGATGACTATAGAAAATTCATTTTTACTAATTGATGAGGCTAAGTGACGTTAATCCCTGGGAATATTGGGGTGTAAGGATGTAATTCCTCAAGATCTCAAGAAATTGAAACACCTAAGAGAAGGGAAGAGAATTCACCTAACGAGGCTCATGTACCCTCTAGGTAAGATGGAAGACGATGAAATCCTTCGGGTGCCATCTCTATTTTCATGTATAATATTACATTATTAACTTGACTGAGTTAACCCTTTACCAGAAGGGTGAATTTGAGATTAGGGTAGGATGCAGTGTATAGCCTCATGGTCAATCTAAATGTTTGTTATGAAAGCTCGAGGATGTTGGAGATTTTAATGAATTTGGCGTCATATATTACTTAATTATTCCCATGAATTAATAATGAGCAGCATCTAATTATCAATGATAAATAGTAATAGATCATAAAGAATAAAGAGCAGGATTTATCCATTCTACCCCAACCTTTCTCTATCTTGAAATAATTGAAACAATATCATTACAACTGCAGGCTTTTAGCTGATTGTTTAAGAATGTATGGCTACACCTAGAAGGCATGAAAGCCAGTTGAAAATGGCTAATTGAATTTCTAGTACGGAGCGGTTTCTGGGAAATCGAAATGCCATACAGTGTTCCGTACTGCCTTGTTTGGCCCAGTTGGAACTATCGTAGAGTGAGAGAGAGTGGTTGAGTGTGTGCAAGTACTTCTGTTGGCCACACCGAAATTCTCTCGTTTGTAATTCCCTGAGGGTGTCCGGAAACATTCGGTATACTATTGGCCAATTTCTAGTCCGAATGTATATGTCATTGGATCGTTGAGTGCGATCGTATTTGCAGATCGGTGCAGTTTACATTAACCGCTGTATTGTGGCTATTTTGTCAATTTGATTTTGGTCCAATAGTCCAGTGGATAAAGTATTACATCTTGATGATTAAAAAGGTGGATTGAGGGGTCAAAAGCCTCTTGTCATCAGAAATTAAATGGTACTTCTGTAAGGAAAGGATGTAGGACTAATCGAAGGAGATTAAGGGGCATTTGGGGAGAGACTATTGGACATTCTGGATGGCACAATGAATCGTATAAATGGCCATAATTGCTTCTATAATCGTTGTGCACGATCGGTGTCCACTCTCCACTGTTCCACTTGATTCTAGGATATTCTTGTCGTATACAGATGGTTTTTAGATGGCTCCAGGGCAAACAGAAGAGGACTAAATCCATTGGTCCCACTCGTGATCTTCCTACCACGTACCCAGTCAATTCACATATTGTTTGATAGGGATCGTTGTCTCTTGGGCATTGTGCTAGCTCGTTCTTCTTACTCCCTGATACTCTCTTTCTTCAGGTGAATATACAGGCTAGCGACAGCACGCTCATTTGTACGGCCACTTGACCACCACTGGATCGTTCCTCGTGTTGCTCATAAAGGTAATTGTGTGATGGTCTCCTCGATATTCGAGTCTCTGTGTAAGTGTCAGTGTGTAATATCATGAGTCCTGAATAACTACGTCGAGTAGAATTTCGTAAACTAGGTCTTTATCGTGATTTTTTCCTCTTTTTTGACTCCATAATCAGCAACATCCTTCATGCTGAACTGACGTGTGATATTATCGATCTCACTCTTTTTCCAATTAATTTCCATTTACTGTATCAATGATAGAGCACTTGTTCCAATGAATTCAGGCAATATCTCAGGGCTGAAAGGTGTATAGGTACGAGCATGAGGTGGAAAAAAATAGAATGAATGAAAATCTTTCATCGATATTTTATTGCTTGTAAAGCGAATAACAACAGAGAGTATGCTCACCGCGTCATTGTGATTCCAAAATATGTATGCCGGTGGCTCCGGGCTGTTGAGAACGATACATGTGAGATTGATAGTGCTACCATGATCGATGTACAGGTCTGGTCCCCCCAGGATCTCCGTTGTTGGTTCTGTAACACAAGATTTTTCTTTTTTCACTATTTTCCTTTAATTTACATTGCTTGATGAAATCGTTCGGTAGAATAAACGTGAGTTATGATATTTCGTTGGAATATTATGTTAATTCGGAGAATATTGAAAAAAGTAGGGTGCATCGATCCAAATGACCTATTTGCATTAATGCTGTTTCGATTGCACTTGAATTCTACGTTTGTGTTGAAATGACTTTTTTTTTTTTATTACCACAATTCTTTCATCTTTAAATTGGAAAGAAATACAATATTAATGCGGATTCATTAAAATTCGTGCTACGACTCACTGTGAATTAGTCTTCGGGTCATTCATAAACTTCATATAGTTGTAAATTTAATTTAACATAATGAATTACACTGTAATGGGCCTCTGGGAAAGCTGAATATGAATAATTAATAACTTCATGCGCGAATAATTATTAAATTCCCAGTTATAATTCTCGATTAATCAAAAAGAAAAATAATCAAACTCATTGGTGAATTCGAGGCAAACTTTTTCCTACAATCTTCCTCTTGAGATCTACATCTTGGATACTAGTGGTTGCACATTTCACCAGTGATATCCGTGTTGCATTTCAAGTACACTCAACCATATGGCTTGAGATGTATTGGTGTCACGCGTCCATGCAAATCTCAGATGGCCACTGAGGTATTCTATGCACCTGTCATAACACACAGAATGGGAAAACCCCCTTTCTCCCATCATGTCCGACCTCTATTGACTTTTCCCCTTGCAAATGATCACAAAGCATAAGAAGAGAATTTCCCATAATCGAAAGCTGTATTCATATCGATTACTCAACTGACAATTACTGTCGCGTGATATTCACCGATTCCTTCGGCTGTTCACAGTGAATGTCGGCTGATGCGAGTACAGGATGACAGAAGCCTTTGTACAATGGTTTAGAGTGTGTAGTCTATTTTGATGACAGTCCACAGGGGTATATTCGCACGGAGATTGTACGGGTCCATATTGACACTCGACCCAAATAACGCACCTTGCACAATCGACATTTGTCCTTAGAGACACAGTCAACGATGCATTTCCATTTGGTACAATCATTTTACGTGCAATCTCTGGGTGAAAATGTCAATAGTACACCACAAATACCTTTGTACTGATTATTTACCTTTACGTCGATAGAAACGTCGTTTTCGCCCTCTCGTAAACGTCAAAATAATCGTGGAAAAAAGGCAGATTGCGATAGTGCTTATAGTTTGCCTCCCCTTTTTTTCGTCAATACTCTGAACGATTTTCAAGAGAATCGTTTAGCACAATAATGCCTGTTCACGCGTATCAACTGGAAAGCCGTTTGGAATATAAACGGCATGCTTTTCACTTCTCTATTTGTTCTCAGAATGTTCGCACGGGGTTTGAGGAGCGTATAGAGATAAAGGAGTTGGGTCGAAAAGCCGTTTGCCGTTCTCAGGACCAAAGTTTTACCGGAGAGGGACACAAAGTTTTGCCGTTTTGGTATCTATAAGAGATGGGCCTCCTTCTACGTCCGACTTTTCTTCCTTCGGGGTGTTGGTTACTTTTGGAGACATTGGGGAAAAATTGTGTTTTTTGTTTTTTTTTTCTTCTAAATGCGATTGTTGAGTTGCAGGGAGAGATTGCGACTACTTTTTTTCTTTAATTTCTGGTTTGAGATGAAAGGGGAGAGTCTCTTTGTTGGAGATTGATTGGAGGTCAATTTTTATCCAACTTCGAATACCTCGAATAGATATTCACTAGTTCCTAACCAGAAAACATTTCCTCTACTTTCCCAAAAGTTTCCATGATAAATTACTCGAAATTTGTTAAACATAAAGTTAAATTACGACATCGTAATTTATCAGTGATAATATCTCAGTAAAAATATTGATGCTATAAAAGGCTTGAGTACTTTTTTTTTCTCTTCTCGTGAAAGTTCATATCATTGGATCATTATATACTTCGAAGCAGCTGCCTAACTTTTGAACATTCAACTTGATATGAAGAGTTCCAAGCGTTTTTCTTGTTTCCAATATAGTAGATATGAAGGTTAGAAAGTGAGAAAAAAGTTACTTGAGAGTATTGAACGTGAAGAATTCAGGAAGAGTAAGCAACTATATAAAATTGTTTCTGAGATGATTTTTCATCAATTCTTTAATTTTCTATCAATGATTTTTTTTGTATTATTTGCTGGATCTCTCTCGGGTTTATATTTTAGATGCCACCATAGTTTTGTCGCTTATCGGTGCTCGCTTGATCTTCCAGTCATTAGGCATTCCGGAGGGGCTGTAAGCGATAGGGCGAGTTTTATTCGTTTTTGGATGGTGCTTCGGTATGTACACGTGCTAAAGAGGAAATTTGTATAACCTCCGCTCCATTTCCCAACGTAATATTCTCGTGCCTTTATAAAAATTCTTTGAGATTGCTTTAAAAGAGGTATTTTGTATTTTCTCATGTTCCAAAAGACTCTCCTTTATATTCACATTATTGTATTCAATTATCCACTTTTTTTATTTGTTTAAAAAATTGGTAAAAGGATTCTAAATAGATATTTATCATGAATTCTATTTTGTAAATAATTCTAGAGGTTGAATAAATAAAAATTAGTTCATCTGGTAAAAGTTCATATGAAGTCCATTGGAATCAATGAAATTTTTGAACCAAATTCAATATTTATCAGTCGTTGAACCATTCGATTTGAATTGTATATTATTCTTTTTTTGTTGAAAATATTCATGGACTCTTGATGAAAAAAACAGACAATTTCCACTGCAATGAATTTATATTAAGGTTAATTTAAATGAAAAAAATGCAGGGCACTCATTGGACTGTGGTGCACAGTTTCAATTAAATATGAATTGGATTTTAATGAAATATCAGTTGGGTTAATTAAATTAGGGAAAGTCTACTTTTGAGTCATTGATGATTAATGGGAAAATTTAGGAATTTACTTGAAATTTTACAGAGAAAATTATTTAAATTCTTTTCTTTTTCTCAAGTTTATTCAATTCTATTCTGTCTGTTGCACTTGATAATTAATTTGCCTCATTCTCTTCATATTTTTTTAATATCTCACGGAACAATCAATTGCACGAGTGTCCCATCAATGAAAACAAAGTGCAGGAGAGTGAAAAAATTTCACAGGCATTTCATGCTTTTACGAGTTAATGAAATTGAACAAGGTGGCTCAATAAAAGAGACCATGAACGGTGAACCACAATTATTCTTCATTGGAAACAATATATATGCGAATGGCAATTAGCTTCATTTCATTTCAGCAGAAAATGAATCAATATCAGAACAAATTGATTCAGTAATGAAAATAGTTCACTGAATATTTAAACCATTTTTTTTCTAAAACTATGAAATTAAATAAATATTTTCTCCAAAAACAAATATAAAGAACATTGCAATTTATTATTGTAGAATATTTTCAAAATTTCATTTAATTTAAATAAATTCATGATAAATATTTACATAATCAAAGGGGATAAAAGAGCATGAAGTAGAGGAAATAAAAAAATTCTTGATTGTAATTTCACATTGAACAACAAAGCGGAAATAAAAGTTGTATATACCGATTGGTTTTTATATGATTGTATCCAGTGAAATCTGGGTCGGAAATGGTTGTCATGCGCCATGCAGACACAGGTGAAATGTAACATAGATACATCATGAGACGATTGAAAAGAGAGCCCTTGAGTGGGAAAAGAGGAAATGGGAATACGCAGTGTAGAGAAAACCGATCTTAACGCTTCTCCTGGTGCTCATCTTTGAAATTGGATTCTCGTATCTATGTAACTTATCGATCTCCGTTCTCGCGGGTTTTCTACACACTGGAGGAAGCCTGAGGTATTGCTGAATGATAATGAGAGTATTTCGCAATCTAGATTGGTCGTATCAGAAGAATGCCGGAAATATGTACGACCTCATTCACTCGTAAACTTTATTTACTCATGTATTTAGGGGTAAAATGGACGTAATAATTAAATGGTTGGGGATAGAATTTTCCTGATGATTTTATTGAAAAACTGAGGCAATTTTAGGTAGAAATCATGTGACAAAACAATTTCTGTGGTTTTGAAATTAACATAAAACCAGAGATATTTCCAAAAAAAAGTTGAATTTTTCGAAAATTAAGAAAAAACAATTCTGACACATGATTTCCCCACAATTTTACATGAAATAAAACATGAAAAAATCTGGAAGTAATACATGGCTACAAAACACAGTAGTTAATCACTTTTTCCCTCCATTTTTATTATGAAAAATGAGCTGTTGAAATTGCTCTAGCATAGAGAGTAGTTTGAGGAGTGGTTGAAAAGCGGTGGGTGGGATGAGGCCAGTTGAATATCAAAGTTATCTCCGTGAGGCACGCCACACAATGTGCTTTTTCAATTCGTTTAAGTTTACTATGCTGTGGAAGGAGAAAAGAGTAGAAAGTAACTAATCAACGTAAATTACGAGACTGGCCATTAGCCCATTGCGCTTACTGCTATTTTGCATTATGAGTTGAACCGCGATTGTGAGAATAATGCGACCACCGTGACCACAATTATTTCTTGAAATCGTCCATTCAATATTTCCCGCGAAATTAAACTTTAAATTCCCCAGAAATTATCATAATTTAATAAGTTAATTCACCAAAAATAATTACCACTGTCTCTACATCCCTCAACATTCTCCCAAAACTAATAAAATCACGTGACACACAATGTATATGCATGGAATAAAACCATGAACAAGAGTCCAAAGTTCTAAATGATAAAATTTCCCGTTCAGAAGGAAGCTTTGCGCAAGGAAAAGTCTTCTCGGCAAGTGCAATAAGGAAGTTCCGTTATCCGGTAGATCTCGAGACTCCTAGACGTTTCTAGCACCACCATATACTCAGACTCCTATCTGCCACTTCGCTTCCCCCATGTACTTCTACTTCTACGTCTCTTTTACTCGGAACTCAAAACAGTCGGGATCAACGGTATACAGTTGCTGTGGAGGATGTTCTCATCTCGTTGGTTTTAGGTGGCCGTGGGGTATCTCATCCAGTCTATGATTATCCTCTCATTTTTTTTTATCTTCTTTGAACTCGAGGAGAAATCTTCTTTGATACCAAACTCACTATCCAAATATTTCATCATTTATATTTTGAATATCGAGAGTTTAATGATAAAATAAAATGTCACATTATTATATTCTGAAGTCTAATTATTCAAAATGTTTGATTAAATATGTAAATACTTGATTTCTTTGAATATTTTACATTTGCCTCTTTCCTGTTTACATTAATTTATTTGTTTGCGGTACCAATGTGGTTTTTCGTGACGCTAATGATTTCAAAAAGCACAGAACACACAACCAACAATCATTTGCGAGTACCAGTGTAATTGGCCCGAGTCCTCGACCTCAGCTACATACGCTTGAAGATTGTGAGAGTCGTTGTATTGCTAAAACTGTGTAAGAAGAGAAAAAAAATAGGGGAAAAAAAAGACGTAACGAGTAGTCCCTTGTTTTGTTCTATTCTGGCCGATTGCTATTTTTCTTTCCATTGCCTGCAGTACAAAAGTCCCTTCTGTTATCTTCTTTTTGCTTCTTTCCTTTCAATTTTTTTTCTACCTCCCTCGTCTTTCTCTGTATGATGCTTGCGGCGTTTGCCTCGATAAAACTTGCGTATTCGTGTGTGCAAGTCTGTGGAAGTATATACAGGTGACTTCTCCTGGGACTTCTGTACGATTCGTTGTCGCAGGCAAAAAAGCACATGAAAGAGAATACAAGAATATGCTTTATTATTTCATCATATTTTACATTTTAGTCTGCATTCGAGTTTTCAAGATTAATTCAAGTACTATTGTTATCATTTTTTTCCCTCAATTTCTGAATTTAAACTTCATTCTGTAAAAATACTTAATTTTTAATAAAATCATGAATAACAGGGTATTTTCATTAAAAATATGTGAATAATTGCCTGCATCATTACCGGTATGAAATTGAAAAACCATGGGATTATTGTTTCTGCGTGTAATTCGTGGAGAAAGGCTGATTACTAATTATTCTCTTTCAGCAATTTCGAAAGAGTAATTCTTTAAAGCGAAACACAACTCAAAGTATCTCAGCATATCATGATAAAGGAATGGAGAATAAACAGTTGAATGTAATGGAAAAAAAAGGAGAAACTCTTCTTTTTTATAAAAACGTAAATAAAAATAATTAAAACCGGATGAGGCGGGTTATTAACTCCTATATTTCCGGGGTGAGAGAAGTCTCTATGTGCATTACCCTATCTCGTGACGCACAAAATATTTTCAAGGAATAGAAACATAATGTTAATGTTGCGCCAGTGCTGGTGGAGTTTGTGGGACTCGTGGTATAATTAATAATCCCCGGACACGCGCATAAAAGCCTGTATTATTTCACAGCCATTGTGAATATAACTCAAGTGAAATCCTTTCGTTAGTATGAAGAAGACTTTTACTAGCTCCTAAAAGGTTCTACATTTCAAGCATGTGTCATATACATAACCTTTAACGATACTTCCAGACGCTTCACGGTTCATGTACTCACAGTATATACGATTACATTATTCATGCATACATTATCACTTTCACCTTTTTTTTATTTTTTATTATTCACTTCCCCCTTTCTCCCAACATTTCATTATACTCGAGTGAAAATGGGAGAGTTTGAAGGTTTTTGGGTCTTAAATAAATTAGTTGTCTATGAATATCTTGGGAAATGTCACGAAAAGTTTTGGGGAATGAGGTCTTTGATTCTAATACATTTATCCTCATTTGTCGAGCGAAACTATGGAATTTTCAGTGATTGCCGGACTCAAATAAAGTTTCATCACTTAAAGTAACTATGAAAATCGATTCTCCACTTGTGCTCCTTTTTTTCAAACAATTCCCATTAGATTTCGGTTGGAATTCTTCCATCTCAGCTTACTATTTTCAAGGGGAAATGAAAAAGTAACCCATGTGGCTCTATTATCACCATAAACTCGGATTTATGTTTCTCCACATTTATCCTCATTCCACATCTCAATTATCCTCGGAAAACCTTTATTTATTTCTCAAGTTTACGAAAAAAAAAAGAATGTATTTCCATTTGATTCTCTTCAGAGATAAATTCTTGATTAATTGAAATAATTCTTTCTATCTGCATTTAATAATGAAAAATTCCGTAAAACCTCTGTTTTTTACTTGTTAAAGAATAAATAAGAGAAACAGGTAATTTCCAAAGTAATTCCTACATTCCTGAATTTCTCTTTTACTCTAAAAAGCGGTGGTACTGGTTACAGGAAAAAGTAACATCAAGTATTTCCACAAAAAAAAGAATCACCTTCCATGAGAAGAAAAATTTTAGACTCTCGGCGTCAGTACGTGCTCGAGTTACAAGACTAATTAGTTGTGAGAAAGAAAACGAGAGACGAGAATAGAGGGAAAAAAAAAGAAATTAAATGAAAGGCTGGAGTGGTGAAGAAAATGAAAGACATGAAGCTTTTTAGATGCGTTTGCAGAATACTCTGTGTATAATTCAGTTCTTTTTTTAAAACTCACTCTCCACTATCTCCAACAAACAGGCATATATCGAATAAAATCTACAAATGAGACTTCAGTCTAAAGATTAATAAAAAAATAATAAAAATGACTAATAAACAAGAGAGGAGAATCATTCCTACTTTCCTCAAAACCATAAACAATGAGAAAAACAGTATAAAACAATAAAAAACCGTAAGAGTAGAAATCCAGTCAAAGGATATGTTTTAAGTAAATGCGCAGACTCGCAATGCTTTTAACTTTGGCCATAAATTTATTTGCCTCTACTGTAGATATCGCTAAAGTTTCGTCAAGTAAGAGCGTCGTAGGATCTCTTTTAACCCTCTCTGCCTCTCTTCCTTTCCTGCTTTTTTCCTCTCCTCGACGTTTCCTTTTACCGTGTCTTGTCTCATCCTTATATCTACCTTGCACGCCAGATACTCTACTTTTCACAGTGTTAACCCTTTTTCACTCCTCACATTTCTCTTCATTTTTTTTTTTCTCCAAGGATTATTATCTTAGTGAAGAGATATATACTTTTTCTTTTTCATTAAATTAGTTTACGACTCGGGGCATTATTTTTTGTCATAATTTGAATTATTTCGAGGATTTTTTACGTCCAGAGGAACAAAGGTGAATTAGAGAAATAATTAAATTGAAGAAATTCATGGGACTTTCAGTGTTTTTTTTAAAGATTATTTATGAGTTGATGGATCGATTCACACTTTCACTGAGGGTGAAAAACCTATTTTTAAATCCCCTTTATTATCAATTCTCTAGACACTAAATATTGTTTTATAAAATTATTTTCTTCGATATTATTCTCATGGCTTTTTTTCTGCATACGCAAGCGCTCTCAATTTGTCGGCGTAATAATACGTTGGAAATGCTGCTGGAGCACGTACTAACGCCTTCTGCAGAAATATATTTTCTCCAATTTTTTTAACTTTTTTTTTAAAGTCTATATTGCTGCTGCAACACTTTTTTTTATTATAAAGTGAAAATATTTGACAAATTATGATAGTTTAATTTAATTTAACAATTTTTTTGTGATAATAATGATAACAATTGCTAAATCAACTTTGGTCATTAATTATATTTAGTTTGTTCAAAGACTGTAGAATCGTAAACGAAAGAAAACAAATTCTTCCATCAGTAGTAAAACACAGAGTTGACTTTTATTGGTCCCAGGCGGTGACTCACTCGTGCTATATCCAATGAACAACTTTCCTCTGAACTTGTTCGTTAAAGGCATCAATAAGTCAATAAATTAAAAAAGGAATATGAACTGAAGAAAATCACATTGACCAAAAGTTTTTACTTCAAATTGTATTCATGAATTTAATGATAAAATGAAGAAGAAAATTCTGAAAAAAAAAATTCTGAACCAGACATGTTTTGGAGTTTTCTCAATTTTTTTCACATTCTTTAGACCTTTTTTTTTCCTTTCTTACGAAAAAAAATTAGTATCATTACTTGCGGCTTCGAATAGTATTTTTTTCCTTGTTAATCCCGGAAAATCCAAAGACAGAATCTTTCTCTATCTCCTGCGTGAGACTTGGTTTATTCCTGTTTTTGGAAGAGACCTTGAGAGACAAATGATAGGTAGTAAGCTAGACACTACTCTAAGCCATGACAAGTAGCGTTATTAATTCGCCAAGGTGATGGAAAAGGTCCGTAGAATAACGTGTGGAGGTCCAGTGATAACAATGAGAAATTTACTCAGCTGTTTTTCCAATGGATTTTACTTTGTGACGTAAAAAGTTCTTGAAAGCCCTCAAATTTTTTCTCAAATATTTATTATGTAAATATTAATTACCATGAGATAATATTGAGACTGCTATTGTATAAATTATGAGGCCGTGAGAAAAATTCAATTACATGATGGAGTGACTTGAATAAAAAAAAACGAAAAACGAATGAATTTAGGGTATTTTTTTTACTTAAAAACTTATTAACTCGTGAATACATTAGTTATTAAATTGTTGCTGAAGCACGATAGTCTTGTTAATTCATTATACGAGAAAACGAGTGACTTTGACTCAAAGTTTTAACGTTGGAAAAAGTCCGGTTTTACCTGGGGGTACGCGGAAGTAGTCATGCAAAGCAAGAAACTTTCATAAAGCTCATCCGTTATGAAAAATCCGTTTACCTACAAGAGGTCAATGATTTTTATTTGATAAGTCTTTCTTTTTAAATTGGACGAGACTCTGTAGTTTCATTTTTTTTCTATGAGAAAGAAACTCCGGGATTTTGCCCCTTTTTTTTCTGCATTTAAATATGCAAAGTTCTTGAGAAAGAATTCTTATATAATGTAGTTTTATAATTATTATGAGGAGAGAGAGAGAGAGAAGAATTGTGCGGGAGAATGAGGCCAACGGATGCTGGTATAATTAAGTGTGCCTGTCAATTGACTATTCAATGGGGATAAAACTTTGACTATAATTAATCAATATACGGTTGATGTGTCTATCGGTGTCGATCGTTAACTCTTACTTGATAACATGGGGACGAAAGAAAATAATAGAGAGCCTAAGCACCTCCATGTCGTTCATTGTTGATTATCCCTGTTGGCAAAGGATGGAAAAAAGAGGAAGGAAGGGAGAAAAAAAAATGGATAAAAAAAAGTGTGAAACTAATTTCCTGCGGTATTTCCTCAGAGACTTCATCCATATATTCCCGAAGCGATAAGCGCCAATCATAACGTTTTGGCAACTCATGCTGTCCTGATATTACCGATTTAAACAAGAAAATTCTCAGTGTCACATTTTTAAAACTGATTCGAGGGCTTTTTTCTCCCTTATTTCTAGATAAAAGTTGCGATGGACATAACCCGCTTAACAGGCTTATTAAAAATTCAGCGGTGAGAGAAAAATTATATGAGCCACCTCGTACTTACTAATTCACTGAGGGACACGTGTAATGAGAAATTTTCCAGCGTTCTTCGTGCTAAAGGGTCCTCGGGATAAAATTAATTTGGCCTCTGTGTTAGATGACAATATACGATAAGAATGGCGAAAATTCTCATTTCACTATTAAGGAACGGGCGAGACTGTCTCAAGTCCTATTATGAGGTTCTCACTGAGTGGAAAATTCCAACACCCTAGTTTTCATGAGATTTTATCTCGTGTAATTAGGAGCATTATCAAGAAAATTGGGGGTTAAAATGTATATGTAAACCTTTTTATTATTTTTCATTAGAATCAATAAATTCATACTCTTGATAATTGATTTTAAAAATAATTACAAGTACGTATTCACCAGAGTCTCGCCTCTATTCTGTGTAACGAATTTAGCTAACAGCATCAGCACATTTGTAAGAAGTTTGTATTCCACCGTTGACTACAAAGGGAACGTGTTCATTTTGAGTATAAACTGGAAAGGAGATAAACCACACTTGAGCACGTATTTCTGGTGTGTGTAAGAAGACGAAAGTGACCGTGACGGTTCAGCCTCTGGCTGGAAATTGCTGTCTTATACAGCTATGTCGCCTTCATGCTCAGCTACCCTTGTCCAGTGGATGCCCCGGGTAAATGAAATTTACAGAAAGCACACGAAACACACATACAGGATGACGATGAGGCTGACAACAACAGAAATAGGGACGAAAGACTTTTATTTCATTGTGTGAACAGACGTTGAATCGTAATGTTGAGTCTCTTGTCCCTGCACAAAATTCAATGGTGCCAGAGCTTTCTCTCCCATGGTATTAAACTCAGTCTAACTTTCCTCGTAATTTGATTGTCTATTTCAAAAGGCTCTACAACAGATTTACTAGCCCACTCTGAATTATCAAAAGTGTAAATAATGATAATTCAAGAAAATATTCATTATTAGCAGGGAGTTGAATAAATGGGGATAATTAAATGGAATTCAGTGAAATTAATTGAGTCAATCATGAATTTTCGGTGATTTATAATAAATTACATGTTTGAGTATAATCAAATTGGGTTCATTCCAACCAGCCATTTATTATTATTCAAATGCTCCAAATTGGCATAATTGAATGCTTCTGATATTGTTATTATGAAAAATGGAATTTGCCTCTGTGAGAGTTCAAGGATATCTGGAAATTTCTCTTTATTCATATAAATTTCAGTTTTTATCTTCTTTTCTTCAGGCTTCTCATTTTATGAAGCTAGTCTCATCTCAATGTCATTCTCAGCACCAATGCGAAGTGACGATGGAGAAAATTTATTCGTCCCTGTTGTCTTCTTCATCTTTACGCCATTCTCAATGAGATAGATTCTTGCATAGAAGATTGACTAATAGGAAAATCGTGTAGCTGACTTGAGTAAACAAAGTGATTCTGGATTAATTAATAATTCAGTCCACAAGAAGCTTCTTCAATTAATTGAAAATACCCTAATCCATAGATCACAAGTTTTATTTATTTCTCAATAATAAAAATGCTGTACGTGCACTGGTTTTTTCATGATTTCACAACTTTATTAAATTTTTAGGACTGAAAATTCTTTGATCCCTTGAAGACAACTAAATGTTCTTATTTCCTCCTTCAGTACTGATCCCAATAGCATTCCTTCACATTCGCCAACATACCGAGCACATTCCTGCTGCAAAGACCTCTTCATCGAAATAGTTTGAGAATTTTAGTAATTACAGTTCTTTGAATAGAATTATTTCATTTATTTTTTTACAATCTCCATTATTGCATGAAGATTTATTATGAAATTGAATGAAGAACTTTGAATATTCATTTGTCGTGAATAACAAATTTTTCACATTCTTCAAGATTTTAAAATAGACAATTTTCCAAGTTTTTTATGTTCATGTAATTTAAACATGCGAGTACATTCTTTTCCTCAAGATTGAAATATCGTTGTAGGTAAAAGAATGAAGTTTCCTCTGGTAATATTCTTTGGCTTCTTTTAACTTTGCCAGAGAGACTTTGAAGTCTCTCAAGAGCCTCGCATTATTTTTACAAACAATAGCATTATGTTTTCTCTCAAATAGCATTAAAAAGCTAAAACATTTATAATCTTGATAATCTCCAATGTCATCAATTATCCAGAGTATTAAATAAACCTTCAGACTGAATATAAACAACTTATTTATGCTAAAAAATGATATGAATCTATTGGGTTGATGAAAAGTGTTTCCGCTTGGACTTGAAACCATTGGAATTTGAATTAATTGAGTGATAATAAAGACTGCTAGATAATTCCACAGACCAGAATACATCTCTCCTGCTAATAAGTGTTGCGTGTCATATAAAAAGATAAGTTTCGTGAGTATAATCATTCACATGGGGTAATAAAACGAGTTTTAAAAAATCCAACTGCTGGTTGGATGGAGTGAAGATTGTCCTGATAATGTTATCAGTTGAAAGTTGGTCAGAATAGATAGAAACATGCAAATGTTTCATGTATTCAATGGAACAAAAATAAGGCATTATGATTAATTGTCTCTTTCCTCATTACACGCATACATTGAATGGCACTCAAAACTGTCACCACTCTGCTAAGCTCCTTCACATTCACGATGACCAGAGTGTGTACAGTGAGCTTGAGGTTTACGTGGAATAGAATTTGTGGCACGAAGTTGTAGTTCTGGGGAAGAGGATTTAAAGCAGAATCTCCTGGCAATTCACGAAAGCCTATTGAGTATTTGTGCATGTAGAACAGAGGACATTTATTTCTTATTTTAAAATCATTATCCCTGGAATTATCCACATTTTTTCCAATTTCGAAATACCAGTTTATATTGAAATTTATCAGCAATTAATTCATTTGCATCTAATTCATAGAGAATAAAAATAACCGCAGAGGCTCACACACACATGGAGAGACTTGGAATGATAATGTTTAATGAAAAACCACCTTGTGTTCCATTTACTTTAGGTATTTATGTAAATTCCAATGGCAAATTGATTTGAAACTGTTACAATTACAGTTTACGGGCTTTTGTTTAAACCGCACACATCATTGGTACTAGCCAAATTGAGAATTGGCAGAACGTATCAATACAAGCTATTTCAGTGTATAATAAATCTATCAGTATTTTTCATTCACTCTTGTAGAGTATAGGCGCGTTGTATATAATCGACTTATCGGATATATGCGGAAATTTGCTTGCATTTGCGTACGTGCCGCTGGCAGTTTCAGGTTGATTAACTGCGGCGAATGAATTTACTCGTACTGGGCGATACGCCAACGGGTTTTTGGAAGAGAGAGAGAAAAGCCCTCTATATGTGCTACAGGAATAATAATTTTGAGATGATTTGTGGGTCAAGTGAAACCAAATATTTGATATTATCATTTTGCAAGTGATGACAAATTTTTATTGACTCCGGACTGCACGATTTATCTCATTAAGTGGATAATTCAGTTAATTGTGCACAAACATTTCAATTGAGTGAGGGAAAAAACCTTTTTTTTTATGGAAAATTGGAGGATTATTTTGAATGATATGAAGGAGAAATCGATTCTACTTTGGAATAGTCCAAAGTCGTCACTCTTCTATAACTCAATTGATCCAATAAATTTGGCTCCAGTGAAACTTTCAAGAACATGTGGCCATTTTATCACACCCACTCTACTTGACAAGGAATACCATCGGAATCATTGAGTTCCAGTTGGTAGTAAGAATCGTGAGTGAGACAGCATGTGATTTGGAAAAGGGTTGAGAGAACTCTCGAGATATCACCCGGGCATGGTGATTCTCCTCTTCGTCCACTTTCTATCGTTTATTCCAAACGTTCACCGCTCCTCTCCATCTTCTATTTTAAACTTTGAGAGAAACTTCCTGACACGAGAGAATATAAAAAAAAAGTAAAGTTTTGTCTTTACCTGGCTTTTCGTTTGCTTCACTTACGTCAAATCCAATCGTCTTTCAACAATTTTATTTTCTCCAGTTCGATGGAAAACTATACTATTCTCTTTTACTGTTAAACTTGTTTGTGATTCTTCGTTAAATTCTTTCATTCAGAGTTAATTGAAGTATTAAAAAATCTCGTTAAATGATAATTAACGTAGAGTTTATATTTTAAGATGCAAATGATTAAAATTAAAGGACAAAGATCTTTATAAATTCTTGATTTTTCATGGAAACATTGAATGAGTGATACATGTACTTAATTTATTCGTGTGCCAACCGTATAATGGAATAAAATACTTTGTGATAAAAAAATGTATGCGTGAAAGGAACAGTTAGTCTATTTCTCTATACCTATACTTGCTGTATGGTAAGGTAAAGTGGCTGGCGTGACGTAGAGCAATTGTAGTTTGAGTTAGAGGTAAGGGTGCGGCGCCGGCAATCTATTCCAACGCTGTGGCCAATCATCGTTGCTAAACAGTTGGGCTAACTTCGAACGGGTTATTATGCAGTCTAGGTTACTACGGCGCCATTATTTTTTCATAGACACGCTTTGTGAATACACTTAACTCGAAAAAAGAATACTAGTTAAGGAACTGATATTTCATGAAACATTCTCCATAATATTGAACAGTTCTTTTTCTTTATCCTCAAGTTCCAATTAACTTGAGAAAATTTATAGTTCACTTAAACTTTCTAGTAAATTTTGAATAATAATAAAATATTTTAATTTATTGTTGAATAAATGCACATGAATTTTCAGGGTATTGAGGAAAAATTTAATCAGATATTCATTTTGTGGTACAAATATTCGAGTTTCGTTTTTCAATACTGTTGAAGAAAGAACGCACAAAAGCAACGTGAGGGAATGGCTTGTACTGGAACGCCCATCGCGTCTGTTCGATGGACTGGAAATTATATAGATCCGGAAATTCAACGGGATTGCCTTCGAAGATTCTGAAAAGTATGTTCGAGGGTATTCAGCCGGATTTTTTTTGGGGGTGAAACGCTCTGCACCACCATCCTACTCTTCCTCCATTCATAGCTTTCGCACTGCTGGCGTTTGCCTAACATCTATAGCATCGCAAAACCGTTAGTTTGTGTCTGCCATTGATTTTCCTTGATTTTTCACAATTTTCATAATATAAAATTGTGTCTTTCATCCATCTGTTATAGAAAAAACCTCGAGTTTTTTTATCTGCCACTCAATTTTAATATTCCCCTTTTTTTCAGCTCTCCAGAGCAAAATGGAAATGTGGAGAGGGTTAATCCCTTTCCACTGATCTAATATTCAATCCGCAGTGGACGTTATGGCGAGTCGCATATTCCAGTTAATTCTGAAACAATGGAAAAATCAGAATTCATTGTATAAATCAGCCAATTCGCTTCAGAGAGATACTGGAAATCACTTGTATTCACACTACTCAGTGGAATAATACTCAGCATGACTATTCCGCAGTTTTATCATAATATTGATTAATATTCCTTCAGTTTCGCTTAATTTTAATTTTTTTCCACTTTCAAACGAACTCGTGCACACTGCATTTACATCCTTCCATCTTCATCCTTGTTTTCCTCAGAAAAAGAATAATAATAGTCCTCCATTACAGCTCTCTGATCTCCTCATCATACGATGGGAGAAAAAAAAGGGCATTCGAGTGCTCAATTGAATTCACCAGTTTTCCAAGTTTACAAGAGTATTTCCAGGTAAATTCAATGGATAAGCTGAAAGAAAATTTATGAATAAAAAAATAGCTTTTTCATATTGGAAAAAATAACATTACTCAAGTATACAGAAATGAGATAAAGTAAATGATTTTTTTTCTTCTATCGTTGAGAACTTTCAGAGAGAGAGAGAGATGATAATCTTGAAAAAGTGAAATTGCTTGGATAACTTTATCCACAAGCTTTTTTTCCCCTCGTAATTTCAAGAAGTGGGTGACACTCAGAGTGCATGAATCCTCTGGATGTTTCAGGTTCTCAGGTTGACCAGAAATATTTTCCCCAACACCTCCAAGAATCTGCTGCGTCAATTCATCCAGTGGAATAGACGATATTGAGTCAGACATTTGAGTTATTCTGTTTGATATGCCATACAAATGGTTCATTGATTGTAACTCAATTCCAAATGATATCATGATTCAATTACCGATGAATTGAATTTAGATCAATTGCATTATCCTCGAAGTGAAGAATGATGTCTATCTCAAATATCCTGTTCTCAGGAAAACTTTAATTCTCGAGTTACATTTCATGGGATTAACTGAATTGAATCATGAATTTTATGAGACCAGTTATAATATGAAATACGAGAGAACGATTATAAGTGAGAATTCGTGGGAATTCAAATAAACACTCGACACTGAGTGATCGACACGATTTCCTTGAAATCATATTTTCCACTTTACTCCCCTTTTATAGTTGAGTTTACGGTGAATCGGTAGTTTAGCAATACGCATGGCGTTTATTTGAATTTTCACATTGCTCGTAAAGCGGATATGTTAACGGTGAAAAACAGGATATAGGGGTGTAGATGCTTGGGATATTACAAATTTGTTGGAGCGACATTGAGGAGAATGGCCAGCCGAGCGAATAGCTTTTATGGTAACACGTGTCAAAGGACTGTAGATGCTACGGTCGTTACATGTGTTCATGGTGTACGTGTTTGAACATTTCAGCTTGAGCTTCTGAACATAATCAAATAATTTATATCCTTTTTTTTTTATATATAATTAATTGCTGCACTTGTTGCATAATATTAATTGTAATTTTTCCTTTTTTTTTTCAAGCGATACAATTCTCTTTAATAATTTAATTTAAAAGGGAAATGAAATTAAGGATTTTACGGTTGAAAAGAATTGAAAGAAACGAAAAATGTAAAAACGTATTATTTAACTTTCACAATCCATATCATGCATTACATGGATTGTTTCAGAGTTTGAAGTAGCATAAGTAAACGAAAAGCTCATTTACATGACAAGGATACGTGGAGGGAAAAAGAATGGTGGAAAAATAATGAAACATTTCTTTATTTTTTTTTTCTTTTATCATGGAAAATGTAAATGAGATTGGCAGCAGTGGGATTGCTGCCTCATGCCTGGGAATATTTGCCAGTAATGTTATATATATTGCTACTTGGAGAGAAGCTTTCTTTCCTACTTCACATTCTATCCACTCGTCGTTTAAGGCTGCCGTTCTGTACTCCCTGGTACTCTCCAATCTCCAAAACAAGAATGAGAGGAAGTGAAACAATATTGATTCACTCGTAATCAGTTTAACAATTTTAGTTGCAGTCAGTGGTTTCAACTGAGGAGAATTATGTGCACAGTTACACATCATTATATCCCATGAAATCACGTAGAACTCTCAAGTGGATAAACAATTGCTTTATAAATGAATTTTCGTTTTCTGAAAGAATCCGAATTTTTTGGATAAAAAAAAAAAAAAAATTAAAATCCATTTCTCTCTACACGACATATCAGAACTATATGGATTTCGAATGAAAACAATGCTCTAGGTTGAAAAAATAGAGACTGAATGTATTGAAAAACAACAGATAAATTTACTGCCATGCATGAAATTGCCGGGAGGTATATTCAGATGGAATATCGTTTTTATTTCTGGTGATTTTTTTATTATTCTTTCAAATCAGAAATTGAATTTGCACATTGGCATTTCCTCGTCTTCATTTCGGCTTCCAAGAGACAGAATATAATGATAGGACATGAATAAATTGATGAATTAATATTTTCAAGGTCACAAATAAGGGTAATCACATTGCAATACTCACCCACAACATTAAGATGAACGAAATGGCTCATGTGGGGTGTAGTTGAGACTTGGCACTCGTAAATACCGCTGTCCCGCAGCTGGGGAAACTTTATTTGTAGCGTCCAGTCGTCCGAGTGTACAATGTGAATAGCACGAAATCGTTGGTCACTCGTGTACGTGTAACGGCCGATCGTCAGCAGATGGATGTCTCTGTGCCTCACCCAGGACACTTGCAGTGCCACCTGCGTACATACAGAGGTTACAGAAGGTTATAGTCACTTGACAATAGAAGATAAATCGTCTAGCACATTCGTTTGTTATTCTACAATTTTATCCATAAAAGCTCTCTTTTTTTTGCCCAAAATCCATTTAAAAAAAAAGGCATGAACGACAGGATTCTTCTCCAATGAAATAATGATGAGAAAAAACTAATACCCATTACTTTTATCATGAAAACTCGTTAAAGACAACAAGTGAGAATGAGAAATACGTGCATAACACGTGAAATATATCTCATTTTGTTCATTTCCTAGGTTTTACAGGCTTCTCTCATAATATATCCTTCTTTCTCATTTATATCACACACATATATCTATGACCTCTCCCCTCAGCTGAGAATGCTACCCCTTGGGCGTACTTTCCATTCTCCACCCTTTTCCTCACTCCTCGCTAACTTGCTCATAACATGGAAGGAGTGGGAGTTGTCTCTTGCTGAGAATTAATAGGGTCGCTTTGCATATCGTTCCGGAGTTAGCATGTGAGGTAATAGAGAAACAGTATCTCGCCTCTGGCGTCATAATTTGACCCATTCAATCCTCCACACTCTTCAACAACCTATGGCCTTTCTCTGTCCTGCCTTTCTCTCCGCCTATGATTCGAAAAATCCGCCCTCTGCTTTTATTTCCGAGTGAGAAATTCTATTAGTTCTTCATCCTTTGAAGCTTTCACTATTTTTCAACGTATGAAAATTAAAATTCACTTCAGTGCTCCATGTGTCTCTGTGTTCATCATATTAAACTAAATTAAATTTGCCTTTCCTAAGCGTTTACTGGATACGCAAATTGCCCTTTAAGCAGTGTGATCCAGTAATCACTATGGAAATAAACGTTATTATTTAATATCTATCACAGTTGAATGTAATTTAGTTATAATAAGACCATTATCCCAACGAAATTCAATAGCATTGATTTTTTACCAAAGGAAAATACACAAGAGTGCGTAAAATATCTTCTCAAATTTAATGAATCTCAATTTACCGAAAACAATTTGATATTGATAAAACATTAAAAAGAATTGAAATAAATATAAAAAAATAATAATAGATTGAATTGAAACAAGTTTTTATCCTCAATTCGCTAAAATCAATATTGTAGAGAGAATAAACTGAGGATATTTTACGAGTATTCTCAGTTTGTCTGTTTACACGAGAGAATTTTTTTTACTTCTTTGCAAGGAAACTGGGGGTCTTAGTCATGGTTATAGGTATGAAGAAAATCGACACTGTAGCATAGTTGAAAAGCCAATGTCGTTGTACACCTGCGTCTTGAAACTGAAACATCCTGACATGCCCCATTGGTCCATAAAACTGTCGTACGTTTTACGATCATAGCGAAATGTATGGTAAATGGGTACAGTGTCTTATACCAATGTTACCACCTAGTCTTGTTATATAAGACATTGAGATTTTTCCTGGATACAAGACTGAACATTAAATTCTTGAATTTTATGAAGGATTCAGGGACAATTAATGTTCCATTGAAAATAAACGTAATGACTATTGGATTTTGGTCTAATTCAATAATTCTTGAATTCAGTAATTACTGAAATATTCAATTTCCATGATTGAATTTCCAATACGCATTATGTTATGCTATTACAGGTTTTCAATTATCATCATTATTCATGTTAATTTACTAAAATCTCATTTATTCAAAATTCTAAATTGATTGTGAATAAATTTGAAAAAAATGTACAGGGTTAATGTTATTTATGAGATTTCATTTGAGTTGAAAGTTTGTTTTTTACAATGCAATTCATCCTCAAGTTTCATATCCCACCGGAAGTTCATCGTTGTTCGATGGGAGTTTCTGGGACATCCGGTAATGATAAGCAGAGAAACATCCACCTCAGGGTGTACCTGATATTGTTGGGTATATATGATATATATTTCAGGAAGGGGGAACGGAGGAAGAGGATGACACGAGATGTTGGAGTTTCGTATCGTCTAGTAAACCACTCGTTCGGTGACTGTCTACCATACTGTGTTATCCGCAAACGCGTTTTGTGCATTCTCTGTGTTATGTCACCGTAATTTATGATAGTTATTCATTGTCCAGTCTTTTGAGAATTCCAGAGATTCATTGTAATTATCGTGACAATTGACAATGTCCATTTATAAATTGTCAATTAAAAAGAAATTGAATAGAAGAATAAAAGCCTCTGACAATTGATAATAAAAAAAATGGGAAAAAGAGTAATTCTGTGGTGGAAAAATTAAGGGCACAAGAAAAATAGAATTGTGCAAAGGTGCGAATGGGATAGGAGAATGGAGGTTTGGCTTGAAAAATGGAAATCGAGGTTGATCAGAGCTTTTTTCTATTCTCTCTATATTCGTATTGCTTTTACAGCTTTACGCTCCAAACTCCTCTGGTCTTCTGTTTGTGAGCTAACCATATATCTACATATTGAAATATTTTATTCACCTATTGAATAGGTAGAGAAATATCGTATGATTCATTGTCAATTTTTTTTTCGCTATTTCTGCGAGTATTATAAGCTATAAGAGCGATGAGTCGTGTTGAGTATTTTTTTATTTGATTCAGGAGATTGTGGAAGAGGAGAGAGGCAATACAGGAGGTTTTGAAAATCCTCGAATCAGATTCTGCGATTTTCATTCCACCTGAATGCTTTCATCTTCTTTACATTGCTTCAGTGAAGATAGTACGTGTGAGAGAAGGAAATTTTCTCTGCAGATAGAAAAAGGGGAGACTGATGAAAATCCTTTTGTCAGGTCGTGCGTGAAGAATCAATTGTGTCTCGAAAAGGATCTAGTGTTAATTGTTTCTTCTCCAATTTCTCTCCGATCATTAACCCCAACAGGAGACAATCCCTCGGTGTAATTTAATTTGCCAGAGGGGTGAACGAATAAAAGGCATTAAATAGCAATGACAAAAGGGAATCAGGAAATAAGATAGAATGGAGAAGGGATGAATTGTGTAAGACAAATATCTCTCTGTAGGTTAATTAATAGAACAGTCCGATGGCTATTTTCTGTGTCATCAGTGGACACTGGTTCAGTTGGAAAATCAATCACAGACTCTCGCAATTCAATCTCCAGGGCGACTTGGAAATCGTTTCCTGTTCATCGCAGGCTCTTCCGGTCTATCGATCTGTCCAACTTCTTTTACATTTCACAAAAATATCGAATATCGAGGAGTTTGTGGTGAGGCTTCTGATGGATTCGAATGAAGAATTTTTTTGAATCTAAAAATAATGGAAATTCAATTAATTCGCAATCTGAAGTAAAACAATTCTCCCAGGCTTTTCTTTTATTCTTTATGTATCTCTCGGAAAGTGTGGCAGTGTTACAGAGCTCAGTGAGAATTTTTTTCAATCTTCATTACTCATGGAAAATTCCGTAGAGCCACGGGGCAATCCAACGACTCGCCCTCATTCTTTCATTCCCACGATTTTCCCCCTCGTCCAAAAAGGGATTTCATTATCCCAAGTGCCCTGTGAAATTTCAAAATTAGGAGTCTGTACAACTCGTTTAAACTAAATGCCAAACAATCTCTAGTCTCATGTATCTTTTATTATTTTTTAATTTCTCTCGTTATTTCGTAATAATATATGAGGAATTAATTAACAGGCTGGTAAAAAATTGTTGTCTGGGTCAAAATATTTCCTCAACAAAACCAGAAACTTCATTAGTGGAAGAGGGAGCTTTACATGATTCGTGATTGCGTTCATTCATGCATTTTGAAAATGGAAAATTATGTACTTTATCTCTCTCGTATTGCTGAATTTTCACTAACGAAGCTTTGTGTGGTTCTTTGTATTCATATTCGCACGTTATTTTCGTGAAATAAATGTTTCGAATGCACTCGGATTACCACTGTAATTTTGTTACTCAATGCATAATTAATTATGTTGAATGGAATTTGAATTTTTCATCTATTCTGGATAATAATCACTTGAAATCAATGAAAATATTGGAGATGTGTTTGAATTGATTTTCTTTTATTTGAAGAAATTAATAAAAATCATTTTTATTAATTAAAATGTCCATTTTACCCCAACCCTATACATTATTACTGTCATTTAATTCTATTAGTTTAAGAGCAACTCCGATCTTGGAAAATACTATAAACGGATTTCTTCCTCCGAGAGCCAATGTGACATAAAATGAGATAGAATTTCCTGCAGTGCACATGTCATACTGTTTTTCTGGCAGATTGAGCAAGTAAAAAATTTTAAGAACCAATGAGCTCAATCCACATCAGCGAGAGAACATTTGTTGAAATTAAATGTCTACTGCACTTGTTCACACTCTGACTTATTATCTGAGGTTTAAAAAATTCTCCCATTTTTCTCTGAATTGAAATAAAAATTTCATGCATAATGAAAATTCCATATTCTCCATTTTCCATGTATTTTTCGACTCGTCAAAATCCACGTATAATATCCATATAAAAAAGGATTTGCCTGTAGTAGAGTATAAACGTTGTTCTATCGGATTATCGATTGAGTGCGTACAATTGTACGGATTGATCGGCCAAATCTCATTCGTTTGGTAGTGATAGCTCGTCAATCTCCCTCCGGTGTAAATTCTACGAGCCCAGTTTGTTGAATTCATGAAAAGTTGAATCAGGAAAAAAAAAACAATCAATTTTCCATCCACCAATAAAAAGCTAATCAAAAAATTCACCATAAATTTAATGATAAAAGTACGTAAATTAAATAGCCAATGAAATTACAAAAAAACTCCAGGTGAATTGATTCAATCTTTTTTCCAGCAAAATAAATTCATCAAGAATTCCAATGAAATCCCTAACAATAACTGAATCGAATTCGGTGGGATTTACTCAAACAAAAAAGAGTTTCAACAAAAGCGAAAACCCGGAGAATTCTGAGTAACTCTAACTGGAAACACGTTGGTGCATAAACAACGAGTAAAGTTTTCAGGAAAATGCAACAAGACATTTAGGGTGTGGTAACGCTCCTCTGTTTTCCAGGACAATGTTACGATTCTACTTGTGAGTTTCAATGTGTTTTATATATATAGGACTAGTGGCCAGGTTATCGGCTGGCCATTCGTCTTCACGAAGAAGAAGAAAAGACTCGACCATACACTTTTATGGTCTCTTTTCTACCTTTTCCGCCTTTCCCTGCTCTTTGTTTGCTGACCCAGAGCAGTGGACCATGAATTTATGAAGTAAGAACACATGTTTCAGTGAAAATAATTCCACTAAATAATAATATGAGAAATAATTTGATTGAATCCTCATTTCTTCATGAATTCATAAAAACAGAATTCCATAAATGAAATTCTCTCGTGCACCATTATTTACTGCAACGATATCCCAAGCATTTGCCATTGCCCCTACTAGCGATCAAACGAGCACTGGGAATTGGAAAATGACTCTAGGTGTGCATCACAGTGAAACGAAATAGAATGAACGGCAAATAGAGGAACACAAGGGAGAGAACAAAAAAAATGGGCATAAGAATAGAACAAAAGCGTGGCCAGAAGGATTAATGAAAATTTAGTGGACTAGGTAGAGTGCTTTTTCACTTGTATCCCACATGCTGTACTCGGTATTTTAAATTTACTTGGATACAGTTGTTTTATTCTTCATGTACTCGGTTTAGGCTCCATTATTGAAGTTTCAGGATAAAAATTCAGGTTCTTTTATTCCTGAATGAGAATAAGTGAATTTTTTCGTTTAAGATTCAAGTATTTACGCAAATCACTTCAACTCCATAAACCAGGGGAACTTTAATGGGAATAGTCGTTACTATTTGAGGGAAAATTCTGTAGATCGTCTATATTACCAGCGATATAATTATATCTGGTTAGAAGCTCTGGAAACAGCACTTGGAACTCTCTGATCCTTCGGTTGAAGTTTCCACTCGTGTGGTTGGAGATAAGCATCAAGACTGGATCATTGCTCAAGGTGGATCCTCTTGATTTTTTTGGAGATTCTGATGGTTCTTGGACATTTGTGAATTATTTTAGTTTCTTAACAATCTTTTTCCTCATTAGAATCATAATTAATTTGAATATTCAGCCTTTGTGAAATGCAAATTCCTGCTTCTCAATGAGAGCACAGTTGAGTACACAATTTAGGAGTTCCGAGACTGATCACTAATTATTGCAGAATATTATTCACGCTCTGACTCGAGTAAATTTTCTCATCATCATTATTGCATTATGGATGTTGGGAGAATTACTGTCGCATCTAGCGACGCTTTCTTCGTTTCCACAAAGGCTACAGGATGCCCCCTTAACAACGCTAAATTGTCGGTTAAAGAGGTGAGACGCATTACGAAGTGTTAACCGGGTAGCTAAGTGGAAGAACGTTATATGCTTGGAAAATTACTGAAATAATCTTGAGTGTCTCAGGTTAATTCATACAGCATCAAGTACATCATCATTTTTTTTTTCGAGCTTCATGATAGTCAGAATGAGTTAAAAGCCATCACCCAGTTTCTCAATTTATCTATTCATCATGAATTCATATTAATTAATGAGAAATTTAATAATCAACTGTTTATTAATATACCCTGATAATCACTCAACTAAAGTCCATTAGTCTAATGACTTTTTGATTTTTTTTTTTTTCAATCCTCATTAAGAGATGTGACAACAAAATTGAGGAAATTCCAGTATAATCAAAGAAAAAAAAAGGAGAAACACTCACTCCCAGTAATATTTTCCTGAAATTACGGCAGTGCACTTTAGACCCATCTCAAATTTCATTGAAGATGCTCACCCAGAGGATTTTATAGCTTTGGCACGAATGTAGGAATTCTGTGCGTCTCTTCGTTAAAATTTGAAGCGGAACTCGACCGTAAAAGTCTCGTCAGGATTTTATGTACCAACTGTTATTATACTTCTATCAGTAAAAAATCATAACTCCAGTAATTCTACATCGAGAGTGTATTCCCAGTGCCTCAAATTATTCTGTCTACATATGCTAATTGGCACTTCATTACTCCATGTAAAAAGCCAGTAATTTAGAATGAGAGTTTTTTTTTTTTTCATTTCCATTTGAGGTCATTTCCTCCTCTTCTTTATCACCAATGGTACTTTATTTTCCGGTGAATTTCGTACGATTTTTAACGATAAATCCTTCCCAGGGCAATAGCGCACATCGTCACCCCTTCGAATTTCACGCAAGATCTACCTCCACCAACTGCCTTTCTGACCATCCACAATAAATCATGAAGTGTCGGATTTTTTTTTCATTTTATTGCTTACTGCGGATGAAGAACCGCCTGGAGTTTATCCATACTGCAATTGTGTCAAAATTCCTCGTATTAATTCCAGAATTATCGATATTCAGAGAATGAAAAAAAAATTCGATCAATTACGTGGTAATCATCTACATTTAATTTCTTCAATAAAACTGTGCAAAAAAAAGGGACTGAAATAAACTGGAATATTAAATGCTATGCCCTCTGGCTTTTTACGACTGTTGAGGACTCCTAATGGCGATTGAGTGATGGGCGTCGTGTACAGTGGGTTGCGACGCGGATGTACATTATCGATCGTGCTCTCAGCGTTGAACTCTAATCGACGGTTAGGGGTTACAGCTGGTAGTGGCTCTATAACGCGAATAGATAGGGCAAAAGGAGATGGAGTGAGGAGTGAAGTTTATATCCCTTTCTGCTTGGTTTCAGCGTCTTCCAACGGGGAAAATAGAGTTAACTACTCTTCTTCTCTTCCACGCTTATCTCTTTCTCTCGCTGTCTCAGTGATTAGTGAATCGCGAGTAAATTGAGCGTATTATGCGCAAGAACTCATTAGCTTGCGAGGATTTTCAAGATCCTTTGAGTTGGATGAGAATTATTTACGTGTGATATTTTTTATTTTTCAATTCTCTCTTTCTCAGGGGCCAGCAATGTACTTTAAAATAGGGAAAAAATAGGCGAGAATTTAATAATACGAGAGACAGTGCAGCAAGTAGAAAGACCGCGTTTGTGTCAGCCCGCGCATGCGCTCATCCATTCTATCCAAGTATTTATAGAATACAATGTAAAAAAGAAAGAGTTATACATTGAAACACAATTTAATTCTACATTTACTCTAAATTCAGTGTTTACAGGTCAACTAAAAAATCCTCAGTGGATCCAGGGGGATTTTCACCGTTAATAATTCACCCGACCCCGTTTTTCTCAATTGTACAAAGTTTGATTATAAACAACCAAAGTTAGTCTATCCGTGCCATAAGTTTGAACAATTCTCGATCTTCCATAGCCTTTACAGAGGAGTCTCTGCATCGTACTTTTCATCATTTAACTGACTCTCTTTCTTTTTTTCCACGAGGAGAAAGGAAGGTTTGCATTCTTTTTTTTTTCCTTTCTGAGCTCATTCGCTTCTACCCTACAATTGCTCGATGCGATTTGCCCGCAGTGAGCCGGAGGCCATTACGGAATACACATAGCCAGCTCGTGCTTTGCGTTTTTTTAAGCTCTTCAAGTACCGCCTTCCACCATCCAAGCGTGCCGGGTTGGTCACCCCCTCTCCCCCCTCTTTTTACGTACATTTCCTGAGCTTTTAACGAGGCTCTCATAAAAGTTCCTTTGCCCCTGTTCAAGTCTCCCCCGTGCTTTCTTTAAATCTCATTTTTCCGATGCACCACATAGTCCCGAAAATTATTTGATAATTTCCCGAAGGACAATTCCACTCTATTTATTATTCCCGTATTTTTCACAAATAATTTACACAATTTGATTACACTATAAAATAGGCGTGCCCGTGAATCTCATTTCACGATGCATCAGACAGAGGACTAAGACAGCTGTAGGATAAGTAGAGGGAGAGACCTCTGGAGAGATCAACTGGGTTGAGGATTATCCTCCGGGATTTTCTCTGACCAGGCTTGGATACCTCTGCCATCCTATTTTCGACCGTAAAGAGTCTATAACGCAGACTAAGCCGAATGAATATTCTAGCTTGTTGGAATAAATTCGTGGATATTTTTTTCGCATATGTCCATTCACATTGGTTCAATGTGGAGGAGTGGAATAAATTTCTCTTTGTTTCATCTGTATTTATATTAATTTTATTTATGAGAGGATCTCTTCGATTTACTAGCGTTCATTCAGGATATTTTCCCCTCCAATAGAAACCATCGAGTTTATCTCTGAGAACTACTGTTTTCTCCCCAGTAATTTGCTCCCTCCTTTTTGCCCTCATTCGAAGAGAACGGGATCAGTGTCCCTAAGCAATAGCAACATGCGATACAATTGTTATAGCAATGAACGTGACAATCTATACTGACCAATCAAAGCCCTTCTTTCAGTAGATACACAATGTGCTACTCGTTTCAATGATCTTCTCGTACCAAACACTCTTTTTCCTTTTTCCAAGAGTTTTATATATATATACTGGAGACTTTTTTTCTCCTTTGGGTCACTCAGTTATGTGGCACAGAGGAAAACTGAGAAAAGAGTTGGATTTTTTATCTATGAGGAAATAAAGAAAAAGAGGCAAACGCGGTTCAATGCTTTTCAGAGAAAATTGACAGTTTGTAGGTTCTTTTTTAGTCTTTCTCTCACAAATGTTAACGAAAATATCCAGTGTACTGAATTGGCAGCTTGTGAAATATTGAAGAAAATTCTCTGACTTTCATTGAATTTTACGGATATGTCACTATTTTTTTTACACTCGTGATAATGGATTAGTGTTGGAGTTATAAGTGGAATTATTTTCAATGTGGGAAACGTAAAATTGAGTAAACCTTGGAATTTTTTATTATTTCATGAAATTTTTAAATTTCCTCGTGAGAATTTAGCTGTACGTTTTTCATGGAAAAGTAGAACGTATTAAATATGAATGAGTGTCTCTAAATTCGTGATATTTTCATCTGGAAATTGAATAATTTGATGAAAAAGAGAGAGGAGAAAGTCTCGAAATAATTCAGGATGATGAACAATTGATAAAAATAACAAAAAACCGAATTTTAGAAAGAAGTAATTTATTTCACTCGAATTTCTTCTGAAGAGACTCGAGGAATTCATGAAAATACTCCCAATTTTTCCCCCCCACATTTCCCAAATTCCAAACATAATATGTGTTTACTCGAATATTTCACGGACGAATGAATTCTTAATACCGAATACTTCTGCTGCTGCACTTTATTTTTATCCCACACGTTTATATTGAAACTGGAAAGCAAAGTTAAAATGAATTTGTTGGCTGTGGACCGATAGTTGCTTATGCACCGCAGCACTTTGTGGAGAAACCTAATTTAATCGAATCTTTCAGCCCCCCCAGCATCTCCCTCGTATGAGGAAGAGGAGGATACCAAAAAGGTGTCCTAAACCACTTGATTTTTTACGTTGTGCAAACAGTGTTGGTTCAACAGACTCGAATAATCGAATTTCAAGAATGTTTGTGCATAAAATGTTGAAGTACATCTATCAACATGTTCTAATCTATTTCATATTGACTCAATTTTCATTAAAAATTAGTATCAATTAAAGGATATTATTCTAAAAAAAATTAATTTAATGAAATTTCATCTCTATATAATTTCATTATATCATTCATCCAGTGGAAAGAGGACAAGGACAAAGAGGGTAAAAAAAGAGAGGAAAAAAAAAGCATTGTCGTTTTCAGTAGAGTGAGAACGAAGAGCCACAGAATCGTTTGGCTCGACGAGCTGCAAACCAATCCACTTACGCCCCTCTATGGCTTTTGAAAAATACGGAATAACGCCACCAAGTGAGATATACTCAATGGAGCTAGAATATTCCGTAAATGTGGGATAGAGAGAGATGAAAATGGGGAGAATATAAGGAATAAAATAAAAGTGTTGGGATGAGGCTATAATTTTGGAGCTGTCACTCATTCTGTCTATTTTCTGCTTTTTTTCTTCGGGAGAAAAGGATTAGAAATGACGGGAAAATAATAATTCAGTGGAAATAGTCACATTCTTCGTATGACTCTTCTTGTTTTTTGGAGATTTAATGCATCGTAATATTTTCTCAAAGTACCGGAATTTCATTTGGCACTGAGTATATTACCAGAGTCCCATGGAGTCCTGAGTGGTGGAAAATATTTTTATATGTATAGTATATACTATTAGGGGAATGAAAAACAACTAGCAATAAATATTAATAATCATTGCTACTCGAGGATAAGGAGTTACGTTCGGGCAATAAACTTGGAAAGAATCATTGCAATGGTCTTGGTAAGTGCATGGAGAGAAAGGGAGTAAAACATAAAAGCACACTGAAACTGGAAACGTTGGTTTGAAGAAATATATATAGAAATTTCCTGCTTTTTGATTAATTCACATTAGGATTTTTTTTTAATGTAAAATACTCGATTTAAAAATTCTAAAAATATTTTCCAATAATGTGGAGCCATTGAAGCACGTTCTCAATTTTTGTTAAATAAATTCCTGAATTATTTTTCCTTAAAGCTCCATTCTGACCTCTTGCAATTGAGAATTTTCCTCTTTTCTTTCATTCGCTCCATCTTGACCGGAAATTGTCTCCTTCTAACGTTTACTCTGCGCAATTTCAGTGAGTAGATTCGTCTCTCCAAAGTTCCAGTTAGCATAGACACATCTGAGGGTTCTCATGTGTAAAACGTAGAGTTTGAAGATAGGAATGTAAATAATGTATTAAATATTCTCTTCATTTGGTTAATGGTGAGGTTGAATGATTTATTTTAGTTCAAACTAATTAAATCGAGGGATTTTCAATTTTTCACAATTGACTGTTGAGACGTGCCCCTCGGAAAATAAAGAAACAACTCCGAAAAAGACTGAGTATAATTCTAGGGACGTTACAAATTACGGTAATTTCCCGAGACTTTTTACAGTTGAAAGTGTATTTTCAGTCTGAGGGTTTTCCGCTCTCAGAGAAGATATGTAATGCTACCCTTCCCCCTTTTCTTATCATAATTTTGTGGAGGTAGAGCAATGTCAGCTAAACAGTAAACACCACGTGTTCCTTCGTTGTTCAGCCTCTTTCACACGATCCCTCTGAATTAAGGAAATAGGGGAAAAAGGGAAAAAGTAGAGGCAAAAAAAATTCACAGTTTTAAAGAATTGTTTTCCCCAACAAAGTAAAAGTTTTCAATGAAATTATTTTTTAAAAAAACTACTTCAAACTCTTTTATCATATTTATTCCCCAAATTTCATGAATTGTGAAAATTAAACGTATTTCTCATGCCCCAGTTGAATGAGAAAACAGAGGGAATGATAAAGAAAGAAATACAGTTGCCTAATAGTTCATAAATTCGTTGGATTCAGTGTAAAAAGGGTAAACACATGATTCAGCAATGTTATCATGATTCAACAGGCAGTGTTTTGTGTGTTTTCAATTTATAATCTATTGAAACCAACACCCATTGAATCTAACCTATGCTATCCATTGCTATAATGATTTTCTGGATGAAAAACATGGAAAACTCGGAAGATATTCGTTTTCTCGAATGATCGATTCTTCCATCAGATTCGTTCCAAAAAAGAGCACATGCAGAATGAACAATTGAGGGAAATGAAAGAAAAATAGAGAGAATCAAGAGAGAAAAACAAAGAGCCGAGAGTTTGATTGTAGTGGTGAGAGTCAGAAGGCCCCAGAAGTGTCGGAAGATTATTATATATAGAGTTAGCAGGGGGTTTGGTAGCATACTTTGGTCAATGGTATTGTCGAGAGCCAGACGACCCCGGGAGTGGACTTTCCATTCACCATTCCACGGTTTGTCGTCGACAGGCGGTGCTCCATTATGCTCGTAAAATATTGACACTCAATATTTTGCAGGAGTCGAAAATACGATATTCTCCACATGCAAATTCTACGTACAATCATCATAATAATATCCTCATTTTCCCCCTAAAATTACCACTAATATGATAATAATAAAATCAAACATACCGAAGTCTTATTTCCAAGATTTTTAACTCGACAATTCAAGTACGTAGTTTTCCCCAACAATGCAGTGACGTTTTTCGATGCTGAGAGGTCGAAATACGGTCCACTTCTGCTCGCATCTTCAACAGTATTCAGATTACTGGAATCCGAATTTTTCCCACTGCTACTGTGCTGAGCTCCATAACTCGGAACACCTGAAACACGAAAAAAAGAATTTTCATTTAGTAACTTCCTAATGGATGCTATTAAAATTCGATAAATATTTATCGTCCTTCACTCCTGAATACAAACAGTGTATTATTCAAATGAACCAGCTGAAAACAACGTGGATCAAGATTGAATGCGGAAAAGTAGGGCAGAATGAACGTTCTGGTGAAGCAGCTGGAGATAGAATTCATTCAATAACTCCAACTGCTAATGTCCATTGTTAGCCCACCTTTCCCTAATTCTTCGGCAACATCTAATGAAATCCCACAAATTAAATTCACGTAATTAAGCATCATGAATTAAACCCCAGGAACTTGGTATGCAATCTGAAACATTGGAGATTTGTAGTATATCAAGTGATTTCTGGGAAGATCGGCACTAGTCCAACACTCCTGTAGATTGATCTTTCCCTTTAGTTCTCTACCGTCACTTTGAAATTCAAATTCCATCTAAGTTTTACTTAAATGCCTGTGAAAACCAGGAAGAGGTGATTGTGAATGCGGATCCTGTGGGTAGATCGTTTCCATCCACCTTATAGATTATTCCAGTGGAGGATAAAAGTAGAAGATTCCCTGGATGTTCAATATCATGAGAGTGCAGGTGTTTGTACATTTAAAAGAGAGAAGAATTCCATTCATTATTTTTAAAAAGAACAAATTCAACTTCTTCAAACTTTCACGATGAATCACCCGTCACTTCAAAATGGACTCTGGCAATTATTAATAAAGAATAATCAATCTCAAAGTTGTTTGGACAAAAGAAACTCAGAGAAATGCACCATGATCATGAGGACGGCCTGGACATGTCTTAGTTAGAGAGGTTGTGATAAAGAGGGCCAACGTAATATGGTCACACGGAGCTTGGGAGTCATGACAAAAGTTTTCCTATTAATCGTTGAATCCTGGGTACACCGGAAGCTTCGAGTGAGATCTATGTGCTTCCGCCTAGTGCCTGATTGCTCGACACTTCTGGCATAATTCAGTGGATGAATATCAGAGATTGATGAATTTTATTTTAAAAAAAGGGAGAAACTTGAGGAAAAGCATGGGAAATTATTGTGTTTTTTTTTTTATGAAAGGAGGGAATCGATTGGGGAAATTGGTAGATGGCCTTTCAGCAACGAATGCTATTGAGGGAATTGAACATGTAGAGTGGTCCAGGTCAGGTTATAAAGGTTGCAATTGTGGATAAAAGAAAACTGCATGGAGAGAGGAAAAAGTCATGGACATTGTGCCCATGGGCAAATTTAAGATGCCGCACTTTCTTTTATATTGTGCATGTGCAGAGTTTATACATACGTATTAAATACACGTTTATGTATTTTCACATAAAGTCCAGATGTAGGTGGAACGTTGGTCTGTTGAGGATGGTGCATAGAGGACTACTCCATTCACAGAGCTTCTGCCGATAAATAACCTGACCGGGCATCATATTTCTTCGTCGGGGGAAAAGCCCGGACTGTGTCCCAGAGCTGAAGGTGTTCTATCGAGTTGCATGCTGCATATAACTCATCGCACACAGTCTCAGGATTTATTACGGAATTCATTTTATTTTATAGTAGAATCGGATTAATTCTCACTTCTGATTCAATTCACCATTCATCAAGATCCGTCACTGATTATTTCCCCACTCTTTGTTTTAGAAAAATGGGGAAAAAATTATTTTACAATGGAAATTGATGACTAACTTTATTTTCGGATATTTTCGTATTGTTTGATAGGGGAAATTGGGGGTAAATGGACATACTGATTGAACGGTTGGAGATAGCGGTTTTCTGATGATTCCATTGAAAAGCTGAGACGATTTTACATGAGAATCAAGGGTCAAAATGGATTTTTTTGAATTTTCTAAAAATTCGATTTTTTTCACCCAGATTTGAAGGGAAAATTTTTTTTTTTTTAGTTTACCTTGGAAAAATTTGAAAAAATCAGTTTTTTCGCAATATCTCTGGTTCTATTGGTCGTAGCTCGGAAATTCCGATTCGAGGTGAAAGGTGAGCTCATTTGCGATGAATTTATATGGTTCTAAAATTAAAAATACGATTTTTCGAGTGACTTATAGTGGAAAAACTGATTTTCAAGAAACATCCCAAAAGTATATGAACCCCTTCAAATCTGGGTGAAAAAAATCGAATTTTCAAAAAATAAAAAAAAAATATTTTGGCACATGATTTCCATCGGAAATTGCCTCAGCTTTCCAATGGAATCGCCAGAAAAAAAATATCTCCAATATTTCTCTTGATTTCTCGTAATATATCTTATCCCTTGTCATTAAATACGAGATCTTCACACGGAATATTGCGGTGGAAGTTCTGAAATATTCATGAGCAATGAGAAAAGGAGAATAGATGTAGGAAAACTTTTAGTTACTCAACTTTCACGTGAGATTTTCATGTGACCCTCACAATTCCTTGAAATCAGATGATATTTCATAGACGAGAAAATTATATAACAAGTTTCTTCTGAATGTCATTGATCTTCCACCATTCGCCCTGGTCACGTTCTCTAATCTCTCGTTTTCATATGAAATTACTCGATTTACCTTGAATTCAATCTTTCTGCATCCAAACTTTTTCCAAACTCCGAGAATAACCTGATTCCGAAACTCCCACGAATTGACCAAAGGACCCACTTGTATATTTCATGAATCCCCGGAAATTTTCTATTAACCGAACAAGATAAGTAAAATCCCTTTAATTCCGTTACTTTCCCCCAGAGAGAATTTAACTTTCCTCATAGAAACTCAAACTTCTCTCGTATAAATCAAGCCTCAATAGTTTAGATGAAATTCAGTATCACATGTGAGAGAAGCCCAAAAACTTGTGAGAATTCACTGAATACTTGGCATGCATTGATGAAAATGCCAATTCAAAATGTTCATCAATTGAATAGTTTGGTAAAATCCTTCAATCCTTCACCAGTGTCAAACCCCCATTGCATTATACAATGAATCAATTCTTTTTTCCCTGTTCCCAATATGCAACACATCTGCATACATATCACGTGACCATCCACAGTTTCATCTATATGCATTTCATTTCAATTATACCCTGACTAAACTCAATTAAACTGTCTGATGAGAGTGGGGAAATTGTATTTTTTCCTCTCTCAATACTCTTTTTATCAAGACTGCATCAACTTAGCTATTTGATGAAAATAAAAATGAGGGAAATGGAGAAAAAAATACTGTCACCGGACAGTTTGCAGGGAAATTGGATTAAACCGTTTAGAGAAGCTCGATAAATTTGCGCCTGCATACTTGTCAGCTTAGGAAAGTAGAGAGTAATGAGAAACGGAAGGAAGCAAGAGTCGATAGAAAATTGGAGGCAAGCGAGGAAAAAATCATTACGTTTAATAGATTGACTGGTATAAAATCGAGAAAACAGAGAATTCGTAAAATTTGAAATAAAAGGCATTAATCTCCAGCAGAGTCATCGACATCTAGACAGTGCGTGAATAGTGCCATCAAAATACTCCTTCAACCTCCACCATAATCTACACTTAAGTGCTGCAGTATTCTGTGTAATTCCACTGAGAATGCCTTAATCTCATGAGAAATGGAATGCCAACGTTATTATTATTTTCTCGCACATATATTCACTCCAATAAAATGAAGTGCGTTATCAGTGACCGCATTTTCTCCCTCTCTTCTTGTTTCCAAGAGGATAAAGAACACTCAAGTTAATTTACACAGTGCAGAGAGAATCCAAGAGAATTTCTTGCTACACACATACGTTTGCCCCTTTTTTTTTCAACAATATTTTATCCTCACAGTATCAGTGTGAGAATATTGTTGAATGGGTATGGTGAGAGACACAAACTCAACGAAATTGTTTGCTATGGCATCTTCATTGCCCAAGTTTCTTGTGTGACCCTGAGAATTCTGGCGAACAGAGACTATTTGTCGGTAGATAAATCAACAAGCTTTTGGGTACAGAAACATTAGTTTGTGTGCGTCTGGTAGACGGTGAATCTGTGTTGGTAGCAATGAATAAACACGAGCATTGGAGACGTTGAATTCATCCCAGGGGAGAAGAAATTGATAATGTGTCAATTTGCAATTGGTTTTCTGGTGACAAATGATGTTTGAGGAGAACGTTTCTGTTGCCATTGAGAGCATGGTAATTATTGGATTCAATGTACTTTGTAAATGATTAAATTCATGGGATAGTTGATAGCCTTGACCCATACAGATAAACTTAGTTCATCTCACGATGCAAGTATACTCGCTATAAAGAATTTTATCACAATGTGTAAATATTATTTTATCATACAAATTTAAGTTCCAATTAATTCTTATCATTTACATAAAATATTTCATTTGGAAATAATTGAGATAATAATGAGATACAGATGAAATATTGAACGCCCTTTGTATCTCAATATTTAAAGTCCACTGTAATTTTGTTCTGCACGAAAACCATCAATTATTTTGTACCGTTAGTGCAGAGAGTTGCTGACTCTATTTATAGACACAGTGCCAACATTCTTTATTAAACAACGTTTCCATAACTCTCTGACGTTCATTCAGTACTGAGCTCTCGTGACAGTTGGAACTGTTAATGCAAATTCCTCTAAAGTGTCAAACATGGATAATGCATTGCTAATGAATGAAGAAGAAATGACTCAGTGGTTCAGAACAATGGTGTTACGAAAAGTTTGTGAAACAATTGGGAAATCATGTGAAAATGTTCATTTGTCGATTAAATTTCCCGAGAATAGTTTTTTCCTGTCAATAGTTTATTTTGTTAATGTGAAATTTAAAAATGGTGAATCTGTGCAATTGGTGATTAAAAAACCATCGACAGACAGTATTATGTCAGCAACGATGCATCAAAAAGAGCAATTTCATAATGAGGTACTTTTTTTTGAGGAATTTGCAAAAAATAGCACAAGATTTCCGAGATGTTTCTGTACAATTGAAGACGAAGATTTGAATAAAACAGCAATTGTTATTGAAAACATTGAAACAATGGGATTCAAAATGTGTCCAAATTCCTATGATATGCCATTGGATTATATAATTACTGGAATGCAAGAAATGGCGAGATTTCATGGAATGGGTTATGCTATGAAGACTCGAGAGCCTGAAAAATTCAAGAAAATCGTAAATAGTCTTCAGGAATACAGATATTTCCATGGAGAAGGGGTCGAAATGCTCACTAATACAACAGCCACTCGACCAATCGAATATTTGCGATCTAAAAACTATGATCCTGATTTTTGTGATATAATGGAGAATCACTTGAAAAATGCGTTTGACACAGTTCTGATGGATGCAGTGAAACCGCACGAGCCATTAGCTGTCCTCTGTCACGGTGATTTCACGAGAAACAATATTTTCTACAGGAAAAGTGAAACTGGACTTGAAACGATGCTAATTGATTTCGCAATGTTCAGATACTCATCACCAGCAATTGATCTTTCTACATTTTTATACTTGAGCTGTTCACCCAATGATTTATTCGAGAAATTCGATGAGCTCTTTGCTGCTTATCACAAAACACTCATTAATTATCTGCAAGAAGAAGGAATTAAAGAGATTAATCAGTATTCATATGAAAAAATGCTGGAAGATTACAGAAGACGAGAATTACTCGGTTTCATAACTGCAGTTTTTTTTAGACCATTTCTCAGAGGATTTCTCAATGAATCAGACATTGACTTCAATGACATGTGGGAATCTTCTGTACGCAATCGGAAAGCAGGAGGTGATGAGCTCTCGCGAGAATTTGCGGAGATTCTGATTAAAATCAGAGATAATGGCGGGTTGGATCACATTATAGGAGCATAATTGATGCTTTTCTATTACAAAATCGCAAAAGAAATTCGACTATATTCAAGTGTTATGTAATCGCATAAAGATAATTAATGGAATTAAAAAATGTGACGTCATCTGAGTTGAAGAGGAAGATTTTTGCTTCTTATTTTCACACATTGCCACGTGCTTCTGTGTTAGATTACAATCAGTTATTCTGCAATTGCACAATCAATGACTTATGTAATTGTATAATTTTCCGTTGCGTAGTAAAATTATTAGCAGTCACGATAAAAGTCGTTTATTCCATACTATGAGGAGTAATAAACTGTGCAATGTTCAAGTGCTCGGATTTACAAGTACACATGAGAGGAATTACGTATGTAAATTTTGGAAAATAATAAAAATACATGGAAAATATAAATACAGAGTATTTACACCATTAACGTGTTGATTTTTCAAATTTTCCCATTGAAAAATATCATTTTTTGTGGATTAATCGTGATTTTTTTAATTTTTTATTCAATTATTGAATCATTGTTTTCATTATTTTAATGAATTACTTTTATTCATGAGAAAATTAAGCATGAATACTATGCATGACTCAATACTTATCTCTTCATAATCAAATTGCTCCAAGAATGATAAAACGTGGGATTTAAACATAAATTATGAATATCTTACATCATTAGAGGTTTTTTTCAATCATAAATTCTCATTAACTCGTCAAGTAGGCTCACAAAAGTAAATATCCTATAGAATTCAATGTTCACTTCTTGAAACAATGACAATTCACAATTCAGTTTATTCGCAAATTCTGAGGAAGCAAGATCTTGACAATGGGTAACGTTAGAAAGTGGTTAGAGACGGATATAATACCAAAAGTTGTTGAAACTGTTAACAATAAGTGTAATGAAAAGTACGTTGTTATTTGGAGTCAGCTCGATGATTGTTATTTCTTGTCTGACATATTTTTCGTGGATGTAATTGTTGAAAATGAAGAAAAAACCAGTAGTCTATCTCTAGTATTAAAAATACCACCGCAAGATGATGATCCTTCGAATAAATTACAGGCGAATGACTTATTTCGCAATGAGATACTTTTTTATGATAAAATTGCAAAGAATTCATCGAAATTCCCAAGATTTTATTACGGTACAGCTGATGATATTGATAAGACAGTAATTGTTCTTGAGAATCTCTCAAAGAAAGGTTTCAAGCTCTGTCCACAGCTCTATGATATTCCATTGCTGTATGTTATGAGTAGTGTTCGTGAATTGGGTAGATTTCATGGTATGGGTTATGTAATGAAGAAAAAACATCCGGAGAATCTAAATGCAGTAGTTGGAAGCCTCAGGGAAGGAAGATTCTTCACTGGCAGCAACCTGCACTTTCATATTAATGCTGTTTCAATCAGGCCAATAGAGTATCTTCGTAAAATCAATTATGACTCGGTTTTCTGCGACAAAATGGAAAAATATCTCAGTGATGCATTCAATTACATCATGCTAGAGTCCATGAAGCCCATTGAGCCTTTGGCAGTTTTATTACACGGCGATTTCACTAGAAGCAATATGTTGTTCATGAAAACTTCAAGTAGCTTGGAGACGATGCTAATAGACTTTGGTATGATAAAGTATGGTTCACCAGCTATTGATCTATCGACTCTCTTATTTTTAAATGTTTCAACTGAGAGCAGAAGAGAGTACTTTGATGAAATATTCAAAGCTTATCATGATTCACTGCTGGAGTATCTTGAGGATGCTGGCTCAACTGATCTTGAAACATATTCCATGAAGAATATGCTGATTGATTACAAGAGAAGAGCAGCTTATGGTTACATTATTTCTCTCTTCTATTTACCAGTTTTATGTGGTTATTGTGATGATGAAAGATATACTGGATGTGATAAAGACAAGGAAGAATGGGCGAGGATAGTTATAGAAGCTGGAGGTGAGATTATGTCGAAGAAATTTTCGGAAATGTTGATTGAACTTCGGGAAACTGGCTGTCTTGATCATTTACTTTGATGTATGAATAATTGTATTAAAAAAAGATAATTGCTAATTATTTATAATGAAACTTTGCATGTGTCCTTTTCATCCCTGATCTCTAGAATTCCATAATTAAATTTCCATCATGTTTGAATGGCTAAATAGCATAACGCTGAAATAATAACCCCTTTTCAAGCTATTTGGAGTAAAATATGGAGGTGAAATCGTTCCGGTCAGTAGCATTCTGTAATATATTCCATTACTGTCTATTCTTTGTGGTAAAATGATCGACAAGTATGAGGTCGATAGGTTACATGGCAACGTCAGAGTGTCGTTGGCGCCGGTCACAGAGTCGACGACTAGATAGGTAAGTATGCAAATTCAAGAGTACATTTATCTCCGCACCACGCCCATGTATTTCCTGGGAGCTTCCGGACGCATTGTCGGAGTGAATCGAAAGCACCCCCACACCCCCTAGCCCATGGTTTGCCCGCCTTTCATCCCCTCACGTTCTCTCCACGCTTTTGCTGGCTCGCCGCGGCGCCACCCAATGTTGGCCACCCCGTCCGATACTCCGGAGATTTACGAGCAAACTAGCCTCGGTCCCCAGAGCTAATAGACCGGCAAGTTATGGGGCAATTCAATTTAATTTCGAGAATAAACAACCGTCCACACAGCGCCATCTACAACAATCTATTTATTCCGTAATTTTCGAATTTATCAGTTATAATTATGAGAATTATCTCAAACTTCGAATTCAAGAAATTGACCTTCAATTAAGTGAACTAAATCACATGAATTCAGGGGTAATACAACGAAATTTCATGGTAGTCAGCGAAGAAAGGAAAAACTCTATTGACCATCACACACTAGTTTGAAATATATATTGTGACGACGAATGGAGCCTGGAAGTCGAGAGCCTAGAATCTTCTGATCAGATACCAGATTTCAAGGTTTTGTGAGTCTCGTTGAATTTAACAAAAGATTCCTCACACAAAGCTTCGATTCCTCTTGCTTCTTTCTTCAGGCTAGTTCCTCTTTATTTCCTTGTAAAAGATCCCTACATGGTTAGATACTATCGGTCTAACAAAGTGCCGAAAATAAAGCTTTTTTTAAAATTGCTATTGAGGATTTAAAAAAAAAGAGTTCATTGTCCTTTTTTTTCCTAAATTCACTGGATTTTCTCAGTTTCGCTGAGTTTAACGCTTTTATTAATTATTACTGTTCCAGTGGTGGATTTAAGTCACCGATGACCGGAATTTTAATTTTATTGTCCAAAAATCTTTGAGTTGCGTGCACCATGTACTTACAGTTTAAGGAGTTTTTGTACCCATATTTTTATCAGTTTCTTTATTACATTGCCTGAAAAATCCCATTGCATGTTGCGTGTTTCTCTCACAGGTAAAAAGAGCCTTTGAAGTTGTGTACAAAAGTTGTATCTAACACGGAAGGCCGCTCACCTTATTATGTGAGCACAAGGAGCGATAGAAAAAATATTGATCAACATTCACTCGATTTAATTTTAAAACCAGTGCCTGTAACCCTCAAGATAAGCACTTACGCATAAAGTTGATGGCAATTCAATTAATTTCCTCAAGCTTCACTCTATTTTATGAGATTATATTTATAAAGAAATATTTGATGTACAATACAATATCAGATGATCGTGTTTATTCTCCCCATTTCCATTTTCCAATCTCCACGAAGAAGAGCTTTGGACAAGAAGATAACTGGGTAGAAAGACAAATGATATCAATTCAAGAGGTGTCGAAAAAGTGAAAGCTCTCAAACGAAGATTAGTTTCAAGCAACTGCGTTTGTGAATAGTACTGTGACGTGTCTTTTCCCAAGAATTTATCATTGTGACAATGCATTTCAATGGATAATCCTTTGACGTCAAACTGAAGAAATATCACGTACCTAAAAAAAGAGTTAAATGAGTGAATTCTCTGTGTTAGAAAAAATATTACTATTACTAGGTAATCGTCGGATCAAGTGACACAGCCTTTTCCTCAGTCTGATAGAAAATCCGGTGTAACTACTGTGAGGGGAATTATCCTGTCAATGGGGTGTAAGACACGCTTACGAGATGATTTCGAAAAGATTCTGCAAGGATTTTCACTTTGGAATAAAAATAAAATCATTGTCTCAATTCATACAAATGTTCTACATAAAATAGCGTCAACGAATTTTTCACGGATTTTCTCAACCACAACGGATAAGCACTGCAGGTGACGTGTATTATGAAAAAAAAAAAAGATATATGCGAATTTTACTTCACTAACAAGGTAATTTTTAATACCACTGGAAGTAATTATTCTACCGTGGACATTTCGTCCCACAGCTTCCTTGTAAATGAAGTAATTCCCCAATTTTGCACCATCAAAACGAAATTTTAAATATTCTCATTCACTCGAATTTTATGCTGAGGGGAATTATTTTCAATTTACTTCGTACAAACACGATTTCCAGCATTTATCCCACTCCCTTTTGAATTCGTGTTGAACCGGTACGAGCCACTTTAGAACACGCGTTTCCCCTATTCGCATTCAGGTGACACAAGTGTACGTGATCACCCAGGTTGTGACGTACGCGTCACTACGGATAATCTTTGCGTTCCAACACTTGCCTACTCACTCTAACCAGTTAATTCGAATTCAAATAACCACAGTGCTCACGTACTCCTGATTGACCGCTTTGCCTCCATAATTTTCATGTCATAATGTCATTGAAATCATTCTGACAGAGTTCAAATATTTTCTCCCAAAATCATCACGTCTATTCAATTTTCCAGTGTTTTTTTTACCTATAAATTAGCATGGATCAGATATTTCCGGAAACTCCCATTTTATCCACTAGAATATCTGTTTTTTCCATTGATTGCCTTTAACAGAATGAATTTCTATAAAAAAAAAGGGGAAAAGTGAACGCAAAACTCTGTAGCCTACGAATAAATGTCCAAGCAATATACTATTTCCGTTCTGGTCCATCAGTCATGTCGTTTCGGATTTGTTCCATTTGCACCTCACGCATTGTTCGATTTTTCACTTTTCTGATACACTGAACAATGTAACATTGAAAGCATTGAACGGGGATATTGCTCCTGTCCATCAGTGTCTAGATGGCATTTTCAGCGTGGCAAAGTATACGTACGCTAATTCAATGGGCTCGAAGCGTTTAATGAAGTTTCGATTGTCAATATCCTTCAACGCTTCTCATCGAGAGAGAGTTTCCAACTAAAACAGCCCATATCAGTCAATGCTTCACCCTCAACCTCGTGCAGGCCTGAACCACCTTTTTTCTTTCTTCCTTAAAATCTTCATAAAATACCTCAGAACATTCAGACACGTTTAGATTCTATAAACAAAGTGGGAAAGTCCGACATTACCTTGAAGTTGACGTGAAACACATTTCGTTCAGTGTTGGCGTGCAAACCTTTCGCAATTACCCGAGCATTCTAATTTGGTCGCTGGCCACTGGCCGATCTATCCGATAGCATCACGTGATTTTGTGGTAAAGGGAGGTTAACCCAAGTAGAGGTGAAAGGAAATCCAGTTTGCAAATTTCGATTGTTCAAATGTGGAAGATACGTGGGATAAAATAGATCCAAAGATTATTAGTTTGTTTAGAATGTAAATACAGAAATTAATGTACGCAAATTTCTATAGAAGCTTGGAAAACATTTACCGTTTTTCCTCAAAATATACGTGAGCTTAGTTATGGCTTTTACACGCGAGGGTCTCGATGGGGTCAAGTTGCATTATGCAGTTGGCCGCTTAATTTGACCCCCGTGTCGTCAAACTATTACTGAAACTCCGGCGTTGGGCGATGAGCCAGAAAAACAAATTGGAGAGATAGGTAAAATGAGGGAAAGTGAGAACCAATGGGGAATTTAAATGAATATGGTTGAAAAACATTTTTCAGTAATATATGTTTCGATGTAAATCCATCAGTGAGTTTGGTACCATTGGAGACTGCTTCTACTTCCGAAAATCCCATTTACCTTGTGTTCATGATTTTCGCACCAAATCATTAGACCTGAATTGTCCGGATTAATGACATTGTGCCTTCTCCATCATCGATGCAACTGCAGCCTCTCTTGATTAATGGAAAGCTTCTATACCCAAACGATAGTCGATCAAATCCACCATTTGCAGAGAACTGGACAACTAGCAAATATGGATACAGTCTCCTCGAACATTCACGTTAATGACTTGGACGAATTAAGCATTCTCCATGTGCACGCAGTAATAGACGAGAGAGTAGAATGCACCCTGAAAGCGTGCTTGTTTCCAGATAGTTTACGTGACGTCATCCACAGCACCTGGAGGCCATTTACTTTTCCATGGATTTTTAATTCACTACCTGAATGTCTAATTAATGTTGAGAGTTGAGATACGTTGTTTCAGTGAGGACAATTATGCACTTTCTCAACTATCGAATGTAATTAATTTCATTATCAAATGGCTCAAGTTTCTGATGTAATCCAATTCTTCAATTAGGAAATATAAAGTGGAACATTATTTTCATGTGCTATGAATGCAATAAGAGATGAATAAACGAGTGTCAATGTTTGTTCAGGTGTAGTTTACACTTTTTTATCGAGTGCAATATTTTGCCCGCAAACTATTACTAATTCTATTTGTGCTAATATTGATCGGTTTGGTCCCATGACCCGGAAGCGTTATTGCCGTTGGAGAAATGCTCCAAGCTCTGAATGAAGCATGAAATAATTGGTGGTATGGTAGTTACAATGTGCTCGATCATGGGCATCCAATAAAAGCAGTAATTTCAATGGCAACTCTAAACTGTAGCTCATTCGTTTTTCAATTTCTCAAATATCAAATTCCTTTTATGACTTTCTGACGATTATCGAGGCAAGTAGTGGCTTCATACCGTGTAATATCCGTTCGTTTTAATGTGAATACAATAATACGTTTATGGCCGGAATGCTTATGGGGCCAGCCACATTGCTGTGGTACTTAACAAACGCACGTTCCAGCAGCAACACCCCTCATAACAGAAAACAAACACGCTTGTTCCATGTATTATGATACTTGATGTACACATATTGTTATACGTGACTGCACGAATGTTTCGTCAACAGCATAACTTTGCATTCCCTTGTCTAACCGCAAGCCTGAATTTTTTATTCCAGATGTAACAGCACATGGAGATTCTCTCGAATACCGATAGAATTGTTTGAGAAGTACAAAAAAACGATAGACTCAAAGATTCCCTCGAAATTCTCCATGATTTTCGTAGCTTGTTTATGCTCACCTGTTAAGCGGATCGACAACTCAACCCTTCTTCTGAAGGGGCGCATCTTAATTACAAACTTCTGTACTTAGTTCAAAGTTTCAGTTTGCATTCGTAAATCCAGGGTAATTGTAATGCGTGTTCTTGCGTTTCAAACACAAGCGAAAACGTTGCACTTGTGCCTATTTATTTCTGAAGTAAAAAGAAACATAAACGTTTGTGAATTTTTTCCCTCTGAATATCTCTTGAAATGTTCTCGATTGAATGGAGTACATAAAATATCCAGAAAACTATATATTCCTGTTGAAAGTATTGATAGGCGCTATTTTTCTCTATCATTTCTATCAAAGAATCTCCAGCTTTATCCTGGCCTCAAAATAACTGTATTAATTCCCCGGGGTTCATTATTTCAAAGCTGTTGAAAAGTTTCCACTTCAGTTCTGGAATATCCTCTCAACCAAACAATTGCACAAAAGAGAAATTGAAATAATGAACAACTGCAGATTCTTCATTTCATTATTTTGAATACCCACGAGCTGATATGAAGTATCGGAATGTCACTAATTGGAATTGTTTCCCCGAAACTAATCATTAAATCGATATATTTGGAAATAATTTAGGAAACTATGCGAGGAAAAATTTGGAAATTTACTGGAATTTGTTGGAGCATTATTGAATGACAATTAAATTTACAATTAAAATATTTAGCATTATGTTCCCATGAGAATAATCCTGATAAAGAGCGAATAGTTCAAAGGCATGGGGTCTCTGAGGACTTTTCCACAAAGTAAAAACTACCTATCGTACTTTATTTTCTTTGAGATTTTTCATCACTGCCCAAGGCGTGAATCAATTACTCTGAAGTACTACAAGAGAGCTCTCTACTCGTGGTTTAAAGCGTTGAAGAAAAGAGAGGAAAAATTGTTAAAAATAAACTAGGGAAATTTTGAAGGAACAAAGCTCTCTATTCTTGAGTTTATGAGATACGTGACTCAATGGTATTATGTAAAAATGAGGATTTAAGTAATTATTATACTAATTTTACAGAAGTTAAGGATTTTAACAGAATTGCATTTCATCTAATATTTTGAAAAAGAAGAAAATAAATATTGTTTTACTCAACAATTATCAAAATGAAAGAGAAAAAAATGTGTATTTTATACAGAGAATGTTTGATTGCTGTCCCTGGGGTAAGAAATTCAAATGCCTGTACTACGCGAAGTAAATAATTAAGTAAAAATAATCCTCTGGAAGGCAAAGACTAGAGGCGGATGTAGCATCAGCAATTTCCCTTCTCTCGACTTTCTCCACTTCGTCTCAACGGAATTCTCGTGGAAATGAAAACATCTCATTTACTCGTGTTTCATCAGAAAAAATGAATTAATTCCACGTGAATTTGCCTGAAATCAAATTTCATCATGTTAAGTACGTGATAGAATTCTTCAATATTTTATTTAAAAAAATTTAACACAACCTGCACCTTCAATATTTGCCACTCAATTCTTTTTTCATTAGGTCCTGTGTGTGCGCCTACTGTGTTTTCCCATGTTCGGCATTTTAAAAAGCAATTGAATAATGTTTTTGATCACTAAAATATGAATTTTTCAGTGGAAGTCACATGAAAAATTCAAATGACACGTATGAATTATTCGTTCGTGATATAGGTCAAACTATTCCGTATTTTTTTCTGCCCCCGAAGTGACTGAAAATTGAACAGCCACGTGTAGTATCTGAAACACGGGAGAAATTTCTCTGAATCAGAATAGTGGAAAGCTCTTTTCCTACGATACCCCAACGAGATCACGTTTCCCACGTTCCACTTTTCGAACCAATTTGTCGTTACGCCTTTCGTGTTATTCCTGTATCAGCCTTTTCTGCATGTATTCTGTATCCTTTTTTTCCCCAGTTCTAGATGACATAATCGAACTGTCCAATATGCAGGACAACTCCAACGATAATTGTGTGTTAAGCTTCCATTTCATTCTACCAATTTACGTGCCATCCTGTCTCCACTGAGCAATTCCATTTTCTATGTTAATTGGGTAGAGTGTCTCTGGCGAATGGGTCAGTGTACATGAAAACGATGACATTATCTTCAACAAATAATTAGGTAACAATGTAGCCAAATACTTTTTCTCCAATGACCATTTTTCATTTAATTAATGAGCAAATTTTCATGACTCTCCATTGTTCATTATGCTTTTATGTTACATAAATTCCCTGTTGGAAAATGCAATAAACTTTTCATTCCATCCAACAATTCCATTGCTATTTTCATTCTGAAATTATGAAAATTCAAGTTGAGTATTAAAACACGATGAAAAAGTTTGAGGTTTGAGTTTTAAAAAAGTGGAAAGATGCTTTAATATATATGGGAAACGCGTAGATGGAATTTTAATGCCAACCACAGGAAAGTGAGTCAACAAAGTGTAATCGGTTAGGTGTATGTGTGTGCTACCATTTTTGGTAACGACCATCAGAGCAAATGTGCAAGAGTCCGCTGGAGAGATTGGTTTGGTTCTCGTTTGGCTGGACGATAACGAAAATATGTGGCCGAGAGCAGTTATGCAAGTGCACTTGAAAAGCACTTGGGAATCATATTCAGTCTGGTATTACAGAAAAATAGTGACCTGATATTTCCTAATAACCATGAGCATTCGCCACACAGGCGAGATGATAGAGCCACGTGAAGCTCTCATTTCCCTTTTGTCTATTCAAAAAAAAATCCATTCTCACGCTCTGATTTTTTCTAAACTAGTTTTCCGGTTAAATAAAAGAGGTAGAGAAAAACACAGAGCCATCGAATTTTTTTTTCCATAGAATTCACTTAAATTAGTCATTTATCTGGTAATGGATGTGGAAAAAATATAAAGCACGAGGAGAAAGCTGAGTCAAAGTTGTTTGAAGTTAATTTGCGCCCTTGGAGGAGAAAAAATAATTAACGTCCGAACTCGAGGGGATTCTTCTCTTTTGTTCTCAGTTATAGGAATTCATTAAAAAGTTTCGCCGGCTCGATACTCTCCATAACAATGAGAGAACACAACACGTGTAGATGTAAAATTCAATGTACAGCGTCGATGCTTCATGTGAATTCGGTGAAATGTTTTGGATGAAACTCGAGAATGTCTGAGGGTACATGAGAAGTGCTTGCATCATACAGAGAATACGAATTTTATGGGAATTAATTATTTTCGTAGCGTTGTACTCAAAAAAATTACCATTAATCGAGACGAGTATCACTCGACGAGATCATTAAACCCCACAAAGGAGTAAGAGCTATTTGCCTGCATGAAGAGTCATAATTGGGGTCGGTAAATCCTCTCGAGTTGCCGAGGGAGATTCGGCACGTCGTTATTGAAAAGTGTTGTCTTCGGCACGTCGACGAGTACTTGAAATACAGCGTCAAAGTTCACGCATAAAGGTTCTTGAAAAATATGTATTATTCCATTGAAAAATAAGGTTTTTCATGTTAAAAAATGGATTTATCGTGGAAGTTGGTTGTGGAGATGAGAGAGTGTGAAGTTGCTATTGCAAACATCTTATTCCAACATTGAACGAGCACAGCTGCAGAGTTTAATTAAAACCGACAAAGCGCAGTGCTAAACATCTCAGACTCTGGAGGAAGTTGTCTCAAAAGTTTTGCACGATATTATGATATCATGAATTAAATGTTCATAAGTGGGACATGAGAATTGATTAATGATCCTGGTAAAACAGATTTCCATTCATGGACGAATTTTCCAAATGTACCGAAACATATTTGCATGAATTTTTAATGGAATTTGTGTCACTCGAGACGACTATTGAATAGCATCAAGAGATAAGTAGAACAGAGGCTGTGTTTATGGGGTGAAATGCATTAAGGCGAGAGTTGCAAATAGAGAGGTTGATGGTTATAACCAGAGAGAGCATGTTTTATGTCATGTACACATCACTATGTGGTGTAATTGTTCACACCGTTTGCGAAATGGAATTTCATATGACATTCAGCATCCATGCCTCTGTCTCTCTTTATGAGGTGCAAAAAAATAACGCAAATATTCGACATTCTCGTAGCTTTGAAAAGTGGAGCATTCCAGTTTCATTAATTTATGCACAAAAATGAAAAACATCTCCATAATTACATTACTAATTAAGCGATTGCTCAAAGTCCTGGCGCCTGGCTATTCATCATACTCCATGTAGGAATATAAAAGGAGAAAAAATTAATTCGTTGAAAAGAACTCTTTGGTATTATGATAGGAGAAAAATTTATACAGGAGTAACGAGCAATAATTTGAATGATGAAGATATTCTTTGGGAATTTTCTTTAATTAATATTCATTTTTGTGGATAAAACATCAGAACAAAAATGTTACGTTATGACTGAGATATATCATGCACATTCAATAAAAAAGTCATAATGTAATCTCCAACACTTGCTGAATTCAAATATGCAACTCCTACTATAAACTGCAAATTCTTCACATGCTAACTTGTATCGCACAAGTTGAGTGGTGTATTGAAGAACCTATACCCATAAACTTTATGGAAATGGCGGAAAACTTATCAACTGTTTAATATGTTCGTATTAACAAAGGAGAATAGCTTAAAGTGCTATTTTACCTCAACCACTTAGCACATGAGTAATCCAACAGATTATTCCCAATAATTCAAAATTTTTCATATTTTGTAATGTCACATAATTGAAAATTCTTAATTAAAATCCACCATCTGTAAAATACTTGGAATTTTCTTTCTAAAGATTTCATCAACTGTAAAATTAACTTTTTTCTCAACTTTTCATTTGCATTGTGTCATTCAGTTGATTCTGAAACGGAGCTTGACGCTTCAATTATCCTTCCACCCAGTTTTCTTTCAACTGTCTTCTGCTCCTCTCTCTCTCGTTAATACACAAAGCTCGTTGAAGTTTATCATTACTTTGAAACTTATTGGCAACGACTTCCACTGCGTCATCACTTTCTTCTGCCTCCAACTATTTACAATTGAAGCCAATACTCGCTGATCAATTGAAGAAAACACTGAGAATGTCCCAATTAATGATAGACCCAGGACACCTAAATACTCGTCAAAGTGAAGCTCCTTTCTCCCCTCTGTGAATTAACATCTGGAACCGCATTTATTTCGAAGCAAAGCCAGAAGTTTTCGGCTCCGTGGCCATTGAAAATCCACACGCAATTCCTAAATGAAACACGAGACGAAACTTAAATGAATCCTAAGTTAGACAGCAACAAACTTTGTGTACTCGAACCAAGTTAACCGAGTTTTGCTCTCAATATCAGTACATAAGAGGTTAACTCAAATTCCAAAGCTGACATAGTACACTAATCGCCCGAGAACTAATGAGAAGAGCTCCACTTTCTCTATTGACACATTCATTCCTCAATATCGAGTCTATCAACACAACCATCATCCAGGATGCTTCTTTACATTTCAACACTTTATTATCACTGATACTTTTCATTTCCCCTTGGCATTACACAAGTAACACCTGGAGTATCCCAGTAATTGGACGTTTCATCTTCATCTCTCTTCCCTTTTTTTCCCGCAAAAAAAGAGTCATCCATTATCCTGCGGTTGACAGAGCAAACGGTGACATCTTCCTAGCGACGGTCAATGCATTTGGAATTATGTTGCCGCCATTTTATGAAAAGAGTTTTCTTTTGAGGGAGTAAAAGGCGAGAATTCTTCTCCCATTTGTAATTGTATATTTGATAATTCTCATTAGCTCATTCCTCTGGCTCCCATTCGGCTTGTGAATGTATATATATTGTGGTGAGTATCAATTACCGGTGAGACCCATCACCGTAACCCCCACGAGATGGAGCAATGAAACTCGGACTAGCTATTAGCCCGCACCTGTCTGGATAGTGCGTTTGATGCAGTTCTACGTCAATTTGCATGTCACCCCTAAGCTTCCTTCGTGAATTCAGAGGCAATCAACAGTGGGTTTTCCAATGGAAATAATTCATTATTGGAAATCCATAAATTTTTATGAATGAAAGAATTCCATTCAATTCTGTTAATTATGAAAAAACAATCAACTGTAGTTTGAAAAAATGAGTTAATAAATTGTAGAGTTATTGATAGTCGTTTGCACAGAACAATAATTGAATTGCACGCTGGAGAATAAATTTTGTGGTAAAAACAGGGAATGGGAAAAATTGTTACTATTTTTCAACTCTCAAATTTTTTATTACCCAAATGACACACAAATAAATCCATTTCATTGTGAATCGACAGATGAAGATTTTGAATTTAATTCTTTAAATAGAGTTGAGACAATTCTTATATCTGTCACTAAAGTTTTCCCACTTGGAAAACATCAGAGAATTGCATGGTCGTTGGACCCTTGGTAATACCTTGAACCCCTGTCATGCGTGACCTGCATACAATCCTTATAAGCTCCTCAACTATTCTGCACATTACATTAGAAATTCCGGTCTGTTTTCTTTTAATGTACGACGAGGCTTATCTCGTAACAGAAGAGAAAAGTGGAGGACTATTACAACGCCCCGAAAATCTCAGTGAAATTTCGGTAATTACTCATTCTGAATGAGTAAATGATAAGTGGAATTGGCTGAGTTTTATTCGTGGATGCTCAAGTTTGGAGATAAGTGTTAAAGTATTATGGAGAGAGGATGAAATCGAGGAATGCATATTAATTACATTAAAAATTAATGAATCATGAAAATACGATTGCTTGAATATTCCAAAAGAAGCTAAAATCACATTTGAATTCATGAAATTATAAAGGCATGAATTTGGTTAAAATAAATTCCTTTTTTTGATGATTCTGAGCTTGAAGTTAAATGCGCTTGTAATGAGATCAGTTGGGTCAGTTCATTTGCTCAGTGGTTATTCAACCGTATATCTTTGCGTTATTGATAGACCACGTGTAATTTAATCTACTTTGGACATACATGAGCTATGCTACACTGCATATGGATTTGAGTCTCGCATTCCAACTTATGTCCATGACTAATCTGTGGTTTCCATTCCACATGCAGAGAGAAGAGACATCAGTGGGTCTTGAACTCATGCATGGATTAAAGTGTAACTACCAATGGATTTCCTGCTTCTGAGTCGTTATAATTGGAACAACTTTGTCAGGATAACTCTCATAATTTCTATTCTCCCCAGTTAATTTACTCTGTCGATTCTCCATTAATCGGTGTGTCGATAATCGTATAGTTCTAATAATAAGTATTCTCCAGTCATTATTTATAAGCAACCCTTCTGCACGGTAGAAATCCAATGAAAAGGTTGAAGTCGGTCACTTATAGGCACTCGTGTGACAGTAAAAGATCGAGTGGTTAATGCTAAAAAAAAATGTCTGATTAACAATGGTCAGATTTCGTGCATACTTTTGGTTTTATCGAGTTCCGGGTTTATTCAACTTGTTCAATCATTCCATAAGGATTTTTTGTCAAATTAAATTAAGAGAAAAAAATCACAATCTTTGTTTGTGCTTCATTTTTCATATCACGTCGTATTCATTGGGCAATTAATCATCCACGTCACTTCTGTACTTCTCTATTTATTTACATAGACATTCAATTTATAATGGGGAAGTTAAAAAAGTCTTGGTCAACAGTACACCTCGTGACAAATGAGAGTCATTATCGATTCCCTCGCAATTTCAATTTCTATTGCAGATTCAATGAAGTTTCTGCAAATTCAGAAATGAAATAACCGAGTCTTCCTCACAGCGGGAAGTGAATTATTTCCCAAGATTTTATTCATTTCACAGCACCATCTGATTGTGTACAATCGCCATTAGCGTGTGCTTAACAATTTTCGAACAGTTCGTTGCACGCTAACGACAGCCGATGAAATGCGCCTGAATCGTTTAAAAACACCAATATCCGCGGGGCGTTCTACGAGGAACTCGGTCAAACTAAAATTGCTCGTCGTTCGAGCGTTTAGTGAATTGCTGGCGTTCCTGGATACAGCTGAAACATGAAGAGAGAGAGAGAGAGAAGAGAGGAAGAAGCAGCAGAGTTTATCTACTACATTAAAACTTCATTAAAAGAAGAGAGAGTTGAGGAATTCTTGAGTTTGCCTAGTTTCACCATGATGCAAACATCTAATTCATTCTCATAAAATATCTTTGTAATGAACCACAGATTATAATTTCATTTTTCTTCTTAAAGAGTCAAATTTCCCTCAACAAAAAAGAATCATTAAAAATAAACAGAAACACTCAATCTATTCTGTAAAAATATTTTCCACAAATTCCCACTGTTTTACACGAAAAACCTTATCACATCAATAACATCAGGGATTTTCGGAACAAATGCTCAGCTACTTGAGAGCATCTGGGGAAAAGAAAGACCACTCAATCCTCGTTGAGAGTGTCCCGTGTGATCGATCATTATTGGACCTCTTCTCTCGCCATTCTTTCAGCCATCCTCTTTTCCTCATCATGTTCCGCCAGTGCCTTTACATTCACAATCCAGTATCCGTTCTTTCTCTGTAATCATGGCGCATTTATATGCTTCCGGCCTTTGCATCACACTTTATCTCCAAAGAGCCATCGCAGTGAAAAAAAAAGACCAGCGATTCCTCTAACGCGAGTAATTACCACAGTAATTTGTCCCTCCCCATGCTACACCCTAGTTGCCCCTTGGATACCAACGATAACACTTAAAAATCTGCATCTTTCAGCATTAGCACATTGTCCTTGTTGTCAATTCGATAATTTTGCAATTTACGATTTTTTTAATGTCATCATCATTAGTATCAGCATTAAATTAATTAATCCAAGGTAAATTGCGAAATTAGCCATTAATAGGAGGACAGAATCTGTCAACACATTGAAATACCAATTAGAGCCTTGTAGAGGAGGGCTGGACAGTCAGCAAATTGGCCATGAAACTCAAAGGCCAATGTCCAGGGAGTACGGACATCCTCAGTGGCTCGATCAATTATTTGTCACTCGACGGTGCAATCAAGATGTCGGTACTCATCCAATATTCAACAATGCTCCTTTTATATTACTCGAAATACATGAGTAATTGAAGGCAAAAATCGTGGAAGACGTGAATTCGTCTTTGAAGAACATTCTGAAGATTTTATAATCAGATCTCATGCATTTCCACGGCTCCATTTCACTCGGTTATCAGGAATCGTGTCAGCTCGACTAATCCTCTGTTCCCTGCTTTCCTTCCACTTCAATAGATTTGCTCCCGGTAGATTCTCGTATTGCGCTATCTATTCACCATTTGTAATTGGATTCTGTGGATTTGCTCCAGCAAAACTTGGATTCACTCATTCAACTTCTGATAATGTAGATACTTTGAAAACTTTCAAACAAATACGTTTTCACTTATCCATTCTTTTTGAATTGCTCTTGAACAATTACACTGGCTCTATCTAAATCTGGACAATTATCTATAATTCAATAGATGTTTTTTTTATTCATGTAATTGTGTATTTTTATTATTTTTTTCACTTATTCAATTGAAATAAACAAAAAACTCAATTCACTGAATATACTACTGACGATTTGTGAATTCTGGAGAAAACTCTAGGTACACGACATCACGATCGAGCAGTACCTGTAATCAGGCAAACTTTTATTGCCTCAAAACTTTAATTCTCGTGACAAAACTTGGAAAAACCTTGGGCACCATATTTTGTTTGGAAGGAAACTTTGTTTGAATGTCTTGTCTGTATATTTGATTCACCAGTTCCTCGTTTCCATTGAAAATTCTTTGTTCTTTTGTATAATTATCCTTCTCTCTGTTCCGAATTTAGTCAATAGAAATTCGTACTATTGTGCCTCATTGTGAAAGGCAATCATGAAGAATGATTATTGGATTACCGATAATACTATCATTGTTGAGAATTAAGGATGCTCTCTTCATTATTACTGGAGCTTCTTTACATTTGCAATTACTTCTGCTTATAAACTCACTCACAATGAATTCCAGGAGTCTTACAAATAAATACTGAGAATATTCCTCAGGGTCTGCTTTGATGAAAGAAGTTCTTCTCAATTCTCCTCTGAAGTCTTCACATAATTTATGTATTTATTTTTAATCAATTATTTTCTTATACTGAAGAACCAGAAAATGGTTTCTTCAGTCAATTGATCATTTACTGGAGGAAATGAAGGAAAAATCTATTCCATACATTTACTTCTCGATAGCAGAGAACTTCTTTGATTCAGCTTCAATCGTTGGGGTTTACTGAGATTCTTTCATTAACAATGCGCCTCGAAGATCGTTCGTTTCACTTACTTCTCCTCGACTCAATGCAGGAGTACACAGTGTACCTAAGATGCTGGTATTCTTGTCAGTAATAGACTGAGCGCTGGTCTCAGATGAAATAAAGATGCTGAATGAACCACGAACTCCCATTAAACATCAATTGAAGCATTTTCCCCGATGTATCAAGCAACTGTCAAACATTGTGAACTTCAACTATCAATATTCGATATATTGATAAAATTATTAGACATAATTGACACATGTGTCATTATTCATCAGGAGATCTGAAATCCTGGACCATTGGGTATAGGGGAAGGCCACAAGGGGTAAGATGGATGCATGCTCACTTTGAAATTGTATTTTACGAGAAATCAAGAGAAATATTGGAGATATCTTTTTTCTGACGATTCCAGTGGAAAGCTGAGGAAATTTCCGATGAAAATCATGTGCCAAACTATTTTTTATCAGTTTTTTGAAAATTCTATTTTTTTCACCCAGATTTGAAGGGGTTTACCTTGCCAAAATTTGAAAAAATCACTTTTTTGGCAATATCTCTGGTTAAGTCACTCAAAAAATAGTTTTTAAATTTTTAAAACCACATAAATTCATCGCAAATGAGCTCAGCTTTCACCTCGAATCGGAATTTTTGAGCTACGACCAATAGAACCGGAGATATTGCCAAAAAAGTGATTTTTTCGAATTTTCCAAAGGTAAACCCCTTCCAAATCTGGGTGAAAAAATCGATTTTTTTGAAAATTCAAAAAAATCCATTTTGACACTTGATTCCTATGTAAAATCGTCTCAGCTTCTCGATGGAATCATTCGTTCAATCAGAATATCCATTTTACCCCGATTTTCCCTGCAACATTTCCCTGCCACCATTTTGAATTCATCTGAGAAATGAAAAATGAGAATGCGAATTCGTGAAACGATAAACACCATATCACAATACCCAATAACTGTCGATATCCACTCTCCTCTATATACATATATGTATCATAAATAATTCAAAGAAACGAACTGGTGACAATTGTCAAGAATACAATATGAACGATCCTACATTTACCAATGTTTGCAAGCGAATTGTGTACTAAGTTTCTCCTCCGATACCTCCACATAAACTATGTGAATATGAAGGTGCATTTTGTGGACGTAAATGCTTGAAGATGCTGTGAATTCGTAACTTTGAATCCAGCATGTTGGACTCATCAAACAGCATCTGATATTTTCCATCCAACCCCGAATATTCAATAACTCAAAATATCATTTAAAAATGAACAAAGCGATTTGCATCTTAACTTGCCCTGAAACAAGAATAAATTGATGAGAAAATAGATGAGCATGATTCAAAAGTAGTGAACAGAGAGAAAAAAAAATTTCCACAAAGGGGGAAAAAACTTGAAAAAGTTCAAAGAGTTTTGTTAATGTGGCCCGCAGGAGGAATACAATACCAAGTACCCAGTGAAGCGTTAATCTAACCGTGTACAACTGCATCTACCCACGAGATGCATAACGAATGCTGGAGAAATAAAGCAGGCAAAAAAAAAGGAGCTCAGTACCATTACCTACAACAAAGCTGCGATAGTACGCGATCCTACGTCTATTGCATGCAAACCTGCACGGTCCCTTGCATACGTACCCACATGTTGACATGAAGGAGGCAAAAGAGTGGAAAAAAAGAGAACGAATGGTTATTACCTAGAAGCTACGCAGCAGCATTAGCTCTTTCATTATTTTTTTTCGTCTTCCCGAGTGCCCGATAAGCTCTTGTGAAACTTTTGGATGATATCAGGGACTCGGATCAGCTTTTTCAACGCCCAGTCGACTGACACGACAATAATTAAAAACTCATGAATATTCGATACAAGACTCACCTCCATTCATTCTCTTCTATTGCTTCACTTCTTCAGGTAAATTTCATATCACTTCGTCTTTACTTGCGCCTTCAATTATCGACGATATGAATAATATGATTAACTCAATTTACAATTGAATTCACTTCAGAGACAAAATTCTGGGGACAAGTTCATTAGGACCACTTTCAGGATCGTTTTCATCATCAGGCGGAGTCTGCTGAGGATTTACCCCTCAAGAATCTCATCAGGATCTCTGTGATGTATTTCAGTCTCAATAGAACAATCAAGAATACTCGCATAAAGAGGTAATACTAATTTTTTTAAAAATTCTCATCCACTTTTTTATTGAATTTAATTTACCATGAAGATTTAAATCTCTCTGAAAGTTTCTCTCAATGATAATGGAGACGTATACAGAATAATTATAATTACGTTTTCTTCACTTTTTACTCTGTAGAATTAATTAATTTTAAAATTAGGTTAATTTCATTGATTTATACTCATTCCATTATTAAATTCATAGTAGAGCCTCACTATCAAATGCTGACATGAACATTTCCGTGAAATTATCGTGCTTCAGCTCACTCACACAACGGGTGGTGAATTTTTTTTTTTGGAGAATCACGAAATTCCCGGATTTGATAATGAGATTGATTAAAATTTTTATTGAGATTATGAAAATTCCTTTATTTTTCTTCTAAAAATAATTTATTCACCTGAGAATAAGCCAAGAGACTCTCCCAAGTCATTCGAGGAAATAAGAAAAAAAGAATAAAGGTGAATAATGAAAAAAAAAAAGGAAATTGAAACGAGGAAAGAAACGAAAAAGAAAATAAAACCGGCATTTCACCTGATATCTCTCCCACTCTGTTTCACCATTGGAATTTTCGTCGAGGGATTGTTCAAGTATAGCGTGCGTTGAAATAACTGGGCCGACCACGATTCACGCAAAGTAGATAAGACGAAACTGTGAATTTCGTTGGGGTAAAACAAAGATAGGAATTGTGACAGAGAAAAGATTCTGAGGAGCATCGTCATGGGACTTGGGCATAAAGGGAACCGAAAGGTAAGAAGAAGAAGAAGCAGAGGAGAAAGAGGAAAAAGGTCGTATAATCTCTGAAACTACAATCTTGAAGATTTTCTGAAATGGCGAAGGGTTTGCATGACGTAAGCTCGCCTCAAATCCATTCAGCTTAAGTAGATTTTATGTATTTTCTCTTTTATTCCCATAAACTATCTCATTGTGAATAAAAGAGCCATGATTAGCTGGGGGAGAATGATTGAATCGAGAGCATTTTATAATTGTAGCATTTGAAAAAGATATCAGTAGTAAAATGCCTGGATTGATACGAAAAGAATAGCTCAAACTGTCAGGAGAGGTGAGATTTACGTTGACGGTGATTCGGCATTCAAGAAGATTGATGATGGGCGTCAGGCTACAATGTAGGCGAGAACCACAACCTCGTTACAACGAAGAGAGGACACTTAGTGTCCTCGTTTACTTATCATCATTCGTACGATTTTGAGGCTGAAAACATTGATTCACTCACACTTATTCCCTAATGCCTTTGATAATAAATCAATTGGCAAGAGTACATGTGCTTCGGATTGAAAAATAACTCGACAACTTTCAGTATTACATGACATTTATGTTACTAATGGAGTAAACCCATGTTCCAACTTCCTGAATATATTAATGTTGATATAAAGTAGCCGGAAGTTTGTGAAGCCGATTATTCTCGGTTTTGGTATGTGACAAGTTGACCTGATATTTGTCTAATGAATTAATTTAATTCTCTCTATTTTTGATAAAGAATCTGGTAGATCAAACTGACAAGAGGGAAAATGGAGCGAAAAATTGTCGTTCCTTAGATAGATGCAGGGAGAATCGATTTCCATCAGAACGAATGGGGGCGAGAATTTTAGCTTTATCGTGCAAAGCAGTCGTGAAAGATAACTTATCTTGAGTCTCTATGCAAAGTACCTTGAAATTCAACTGGGAGAAAATAGTGGGAAAAAATCCTTGAGAATTTATCATTTGGAAAATTTCAGTAATTGAAAATAATTAATTTAACTCATAAATATTATAATTGAATTATGATTCTTTATTTTTTTTTATTATCCAAGTGAGTCATGTAGCATTAAATGATCTAGAAAATTACGTTATCATTTGAATTTGATAAAAAATATAGTTACCATGCAATCTAGTTAACATATTCACGAGAAAATGGCCTTTCACATTATCCAAGCTTACTTTGCATATAAATATTCCTAGAGGAATGTTTGGAATCTTGTGCACATCACGTAAAATTTTCTACACAATGTGTTGGACTGTTATTTTTCATCAAATGTGCAGCGTATTTCACATTCTCAAGATGATTCAACAGTACAAGAACATAATATGAAAAGAAATATGATAGAATATGGAGAAAAATTTACCAAGTACTTTCCTACATGCACAATGCATTCAATCTTTTTTTTTTTTAACAAAGAAGCAAAACATATTTATAAGAATATAATAATGATTTGTGCTGAAATCCCCAACTATTGGAGAATATCACAAATTAATTCTACAGAAGCAGACTAATTAAATCAAACATTCACCCAGTTATCTGAATTAGTTGTCCATGATCAAAGGCTTACATCTACAATCTATCGACTAATGCACAATGTCACACTCAGGCTAACTGCTCGAGGTTTTCCCGACTTAATACAATTCCAACCACCAATGAAATGCCACGGTGCTCCAATCCCAAAGGAATTCATCCAGCCTCGGTCTACACAGTTTGTCCAAATATAGATCCAAATAGTCCAAACCAGGATAGGCATCTCCCTGGTAATGCATATAGAACGATGTTGGTCCTCACTCTTCAATGGAACCGAGATCCCCAAACCGAATACATTTTAGTGCTGTTGAAGAGGCCTTCTTCTACCTCAGGCCTTTGCAGTTGAACCGTTTCCGCTGGGCACAAGCCAACATCTCCATTACATTTCGTCTGATGTCTATATTCCTGCCGTGACTGGATGGCTTGTACCTTCACTATATCAAGCACCTCAGGTTTACAAATTTACAGATGTTCACTGGCCATACGTTCTTTCACTTGGCTCCTCGCCTGATGAGAAAACACGAGGTTTATCCGAGAAATAAGGATTTCACTCTGTCGACGTCTTATTTCCCTTTGAATTTATTGAAGGATTTCGTGAATGTCTCATTTCATCAAAATAGACTCTTTGTTCCAGTATAATACCTTCTTTATACTCATTTTTTGGTAATCTGTGATATTGTACGGTTGGTGAAAGGGATTAAAACTATTGGATACGAGAACACTGAACAAATCCTTTTGAAAACACTACAGCAGTGGAAGTGGGTAGAATTGTTTGTGCTAGTAATTCCAGTCAGCATGGTATAGTAGGCTTAGTGAACTATCATAAATTTCAGGGACACCAAGCTTACACCACGGTTTTCACTGCGGTTGTACCATGTTAGTCTTGACTCTGGACCATTCGCCTTTTGCATGCTCGAGTCCAGAAGTTTGATATCGATGAATTTGGTCAATGTTCGGGAATCAAGTTGGAAGTTATCATTGAATCCTTCGGTTGAACAATCTTTGATTCTTCTCCTTGATGAATTGTTGGATCCTTCAGTAGACATTGTTGCTACGAAATTTCATCATCATTTGTATTCATCTACTCTTTCTGTGTTGATTCATTTATCATAGCACCTTTTGTCTTGCCTTGCTAGACATTTTCACAAGCGATTCACAGAATCGAACGTTTCCACATCATCCACCAACTTTTTCATCTGATCTCACTCCATTCTTCTTTCCAATACTCAGAACGTAATCTCAAAGTTTTCAACTCTGATTTTACAAAGTTTCACGACCCAGTCCACTCAATCCTTTATCATCAAATCGCTTTTTTCCTGTGATCCTCCTGGGACATGAATATTGGAATGAAAAGAGGGAAACTAAGAAATTAAGTGTGCTTTTAAAGTAATGTTATGAAAATTGGGGAGAAATGCATGGAGAATAATCACTTAATGGAAGAAAAAAATAATTATAAATTCAGGAGAAATGATTTCTTCTTGAATTCAATTTTCTGAATTATTGAAAAATTCAATATTGAAAGAAGAATTTAGCCCAGAGTTTATTAATAGTTCAGTATATCCTTCATTATTACAAAACTCAAGTGATTGAATGGAAAATTTAAGTATCCTCAAATGAATTTGAATTTTCTGAAGTAACAATTGAATAGGCACACATTGAATAAAGTTTAAAGTAAGAATCTCTAGAAATCGGTGGGTAAAAAGTTCTTTCGAGCTTTCAAACAGTATGGTCTACTTCGGAAATTCGACAGAGGATTGAGGAAGTATTTTAAAGTTTTTAAGGCTCTTAAATGGTATTCAGAGTGCTTACCAGAGGGTTGAATGGAAATTTGCAGAATAAAAAAAAGGCAGATATAATTAAACCCCAATTCTTTAACATTGTATCGATAAAATGGAGTTAATAAAACAACAGATTACTTTGTACGTAATTCCGAATTTTTCCAAACTATTAATATCAACAGATGAATGTAAAATATGACATTGCCTCTCTCCATTATTTAAATCTAATAAAAAATTCCAGGTCTATCCTTTCTTTTAGTATGATTAAAAAATCAGAGCACGTCTCATGAATATTTTAATGCTACTAAGTATAGAAATATTCTTAATTCTTATTTGAAAAGTTTCTGATGTTATGAGAAAATTCTTAATGAAGAATTTCATAATGTGTGAGAGGGCTCAGCTCACTAAACATTTTACAGGCAAACACACAGAGGGACAGTATGGGGATAAAACCACGTGGAATACTGAAAAGAACGTAACTACTGAAATCCCTACGGAAAGTTCATTTTACTCGTTGTCCCAGTTACGTCACACTCATGAACGTACTTTGGTAGTATGTGAAAGTATGAATAAGCATCACGTCTCTGTCTCCACTAAGACTATATCACCAGCAAGAAAACTCGACATGGAGAGATAAATAGAGTGGAATACGTGCCACGAGATGAGAATAACTATTTCAAAAGCCACGTGATCAATTCACTACTTAATATCAAGAGTTGATGAGATGTAACAGTGATACAGGTCAGGATACGGTCAGACGGTGCTAATGATTCGAAGAAAAAAGGACATTATACAAGAAAATTAGCACAATTTATGGAATCATCAAAAAGTTTTGTTCATCAAAGACTTTATCGAAGCTTCATTAAACCTAAATAATCCGGTTTTTCTTCCGCATTTATCGAGTGAATGGAGAAACATAAATAAAAGAGAATGCACTTTCACGCTCTACAACTCATTCATTCTGCCTCTTTTTTTCTCCTCTGTCCTTATCGAAATCGCTCACATTGACCAGAAAATGGAATACCCTTGCTACTCTTCCGCTCTGACACTATCTTCTTCCCTGATAGCTATTTCAATTTCTCCTCTTTTTTTTTTTTATCTGAACCCTTCTGTCGTATTCTCACAATCCTGAAAATCAAATCGCTGTGACACAAGATTAATCCACTGTGATTCTTTACCTCGAATTCTTCACAGTTTCTTTTATTCCCAGTACTTGTGTATATATCTTCTGTTTCTATGGGAGACTGGGGAGATCGATAAGCAACCGAGTGATTTTTTTTTTTTTCTACTGAAACAAATGGAAGTAAAAGGAAATTTGAGAAAATAAATAATTTAGTTCGTTTGACTGAAGAAAAATAATGGAGAATGCGGAAAAAATATAAGGTTAAAAAGAAGATAAAAAAAATGTGATGGTCTCCCTTGAAATGCAAATTCATTGAAATGAATTCCGACGCGATGTTAGACTGTCGTGACGCCAGAGCCCCTGCGAGAGGTGCTACAAGAAGGATGAGAAAAGATACCTATATAGACGCTGTGTAAAAGAAGTAAGACGCTTCTAGGAGAACGTCATCTCTATTATTCGTATTTTCTCGCTCCACCGCTTCTTCTCATTGGCTTCTTCCTTTTCTTATTCATCTCCTTCTCTCTTTGTTCACCGCAATCGCCGTATTCTCCTAACACCATTGTCTTGAGCTTTTACGTCTCCCCACCCCCTTATCACAGAGTATAATATAACCGCACGAAATTCTTCGCCTTTTTTTCTCGCCCCGAGGCATGTCTTCGGGCATGCCTCTGTGTTGGAAAATTCCAAATATTTTCCCTGTGTTTTCTTCTTTATTTTTACATATGAAAACAGTGGAGAGATCGATTCTCTCATGTAGAAAAATATGGAATGAATTTTAAAAATAACTGTGACTACCCCTTTTTTTTCTTCTCACTTTCTCCACGAGTGTAAACGACAAATATAACCTATCTCATAACTCTGCGACACTCATCTCACTACTGGAAGTTTATTTGCATTTTCATCACGATTCGGTGACTTCAAGAGATATCTCACAATTGTTCAAAGTAAATTGGACGCATACACAATTTTACGTGTGACCCTAAAGTCCTTATTTTTGGAAATAAAAAAGGAGAATGTTTTTATGATAAAAAGAGAGAGAGACGAATGAGATTAAGGATGAATAAAAATTTCATAAATTACCTCATTCATGAAATATGTAGAAAAAGTGGTGAAGCAACACTAATTTATAATTATTTTCTTTTTTCAATTTTTTATGTATGTCAAAAGTGCACGAACCCAACAAACATGCTTTCACGGCTCTTTGCTTCTCGTTTTGTTCAGTATTTTCACATTCGACTGATGTGACACAAAAAAGTGGCGAATTTTTTGTAAAAAAAAAAAAAGGAATGGGAAAAAAATGTGCAGAGCGACCAGCTAGGGATTTTCAATGTTTTCGAATAAAAAAAAAGAATAGGCTACATGTTACGAACTTGAAAAAACACGAAAAAATACTATCCCATGTGTGCTTGAAACCTTTTAAATATTTATAGAAGCCCCTGGGTACTCTGTTATGTATTCTAAAAATTGAAGATTTTATTAATTTCTAATAGTCACTTTTCCATTGTCTTATTCTCCAAATTGTGCTGTTTCCCCTTTAATAGGAGAACGTCTCTGCAGTAATCAAAGAGCCCAATGAATATTCCATTGCCTCTGAAATTGTACTTTTTTTCAATTCTCCCAAAACAACTCTCTTGAAAAATAATAAACCCTTGGATATTCCGATGTAAAGATCCTCCAGACAGCATCAATAAACACAAAAAAAAATAATAATAACTTGAGAATGAATTAATTTGAATAAATTCAGTAATTTGAATATTCCCTCACAAGCACTGGAATTATGACACAAACGCAATGTATTAAAAATTGTACTAAAAAATAATGAATCATTACGATCCTCCTCCGTAGCATATGTATCCAAGTTTCAGATACACCAGCACAACACAATGGACGATTTCATAATTATGCAAGTCTCTCTCCCTTCCCTCACAATTTCGTTACAACCATATCACAGTTGCGATCGTAAATTTCACTGCAGAGATGAATTAAATTTAATGCTACGTTGAAGTCGTTAAACTTTTTTTACACACAACTAAAATTCCCCAATCACATTGCAAAGCATTGCGAGATAAATCTAAAGTTTAATTTCTATTTTATTTTTTGAGAATTAACATGAAAAATGAGTTTAAAAAAAATCGAATAAATTATTCACAAGATATGCAAGCACAATGTAAGTCAAATACAGGAAACCGTTGTATCCCAACAGCTGTTCCCTCAATCGAAGATGCGTCATGATGACATTACAAGACATGGCTGTGGGCGATAATTACGATTAGCGCCTTAGGGACATTGCTCTCAGTGCATGCTTTGCGCATCTAGGGAAACGTTTCCTGTCAGCATTAGTGAGCAACAATGAGACTCACGGTAATCACGACGCCACACCATTTCCGTATTATGTCAGGCGTAATGTGGGTGACGATGCTAGATTCTAGTGGGAATACCAAACTCCCTCCCATTTATAGCTTACAATTCCACCCCTCCCCCACCTCATCATTCTGTCCTCAATTGTCATCATCGATCAATTCACTGATGCTTATTTATAGATTAATAATTTTCATTGGTAACAGTATTCCAACTGCACTCTTAATTATTCTGAAAAACAATAATTATCTCAATTCTCTCCAATTAAATTAAAAGAAATTCTCTCCAATTAACTAATGAAACTCTGCAATTATTTTCATCAAGATATCACTGGCTGATAAAACCATATCATAAATAGGGTTTCGTTTAAAGGTGAACTATACTCTGTGGGATAATCATTAAGGAATTATCAGGGGAGGCATTTGTGAACAACGTTCTCTCCTTAACGAGATGGACTTTTTAAAAGGGTGTGAGAGTGAACGGAGTAAATCTCTAATCACTGAGTCACTCGATTTTCAAACTATAAAATTAATGTTTACGATTCATCCACCATTTTACTATTCAACTTGTGATGAAATAAGTTAAATGATACTCCAATTTAAATTACGACTTTTGCCCAATGTTTTGAGCCATTAACTCCACTGTAGATGGGCTTCGTAAACGATCTGATTTCAAATCGAGTAATTAAACACTGAGTTGTGCTTGCACTAAACAACATCTCATTAAATGCAGGTAGATCATTTGTTTAATGTCGACCAAAGAAAATCCGTTGCTCTATTAATTGACTAAATAGAGAAGACAGGAGAGAAAAAATTGGAGGAATTTAAAATAGTTTATCTTAAGATACTGTCCCATTATCTTTATAGACCATTGGGAATCCGAGGGAAAAAAAAAAAAAAAAACGTTATTTTGATCTTGGCCTCCCTCTTGGCAAAGTTGATCCTTGTGACTCAACTGTGGCGCCTCCTCGGCTCGTTCAATTTTTTTTATCGCCCCCAAAGCCGAACATCCAAAACGTTCCAGCCTCCCCCTCCCACCAGCCTCATATCTACAACCTCCCGAGCGTACACGAGGGAGCATGAAAACCCGTATCGGTCAAGTACCACTGCTTGGAAAAGAGCTTTTCATGAAACTTTCCAATCCTCCGAAAATACATTAACATCTTTTTCCTTCATCATATTTTCATAGGCCTCATGCATAAAATTTGGGGAGTGAAATTCAAAATTCCCCGAGGGCCTCAATGTGTTTGTTCTCTCCTCATTCTCGTTAGGCTATTTCCAAAAAAATACGCGGTCGTAGGTCAACTTGTTACCGTCTAACCCCGGATATTAGAACAGAAAATGTAGGTGAGAACAAGAGGCGAGGAAGAAAAATCGCTGAGCACAAAGAGCAAGAGAAAGAGAGAGAGAGAGAGAGAAGTGGAAAAATAAAAGTTTTAAACTTCCATTCTCTTTTCTCACGTTGGAGGAAGTTTCCTACGGATGTGGAGCGTACGCTGAAAGACGTTCAATCTACTTCGTTTCATGCATTTTTCGGGGTCGTTCTCGTTTTTTTTTTTTTCCTTCTTTTTTCCGTCCTGTCCCCTCGGCATACATTGGCAATAGCAGTCGAATATGCTCTGGATACTTGCGTTAAATTTTCTCCAAATGTGTCACAACGTCGGTGGCAACAGAGCCAACGGAGTCGAGAGGCAATGCACTCAGGTAGAGAAGTGTTGCATGGTTTATGAATGTGGGCCGTTATGTGTGCGGACACAGAGAGTATGCATAAAGTATTCAGTGGAGCAGTAGGCGTATGCGTCAGCCAGAAATTTTGAATGTGCAGCCTTCTAACTGAATATCGACACGAAAACTAACCCAACTACATGTGTGTGTGAGGCATCTCCACCATTTTCCATCCACACAGCTAACACTTATTGCACACTTCATACCAATGCCCGGTACTTTTCAGTAACCATGAAATCTCATTTCACGCAAGCTACGAAGTGGATAGAGGAGAAAAAAAAGGGTCTCAATTTCCGCACCGGCAACTATATCGAATCAGTAATAACCAAACGTGGACCAACGTCCGGTACTATCGTATAGATTTCCCTCGGTCTTATTAGAAATATCGACTTTCCAGAAACTCACCACGACCTAATTACTTACGTTTTTCCTCCCCCCTTTAATAATCAAATGTGGGAGTTTAAATTGTCTATTGAAATATTAAAAAAATTTTAGTATAATGGAAATATTTGAATAGTGAAGTGATTATTCTTGAATTCTTCTTGGATTCTCTCTCATCGATTTATTCTCCTTTTTATCTCTCGATGACTGCTATCAGAGGGATACAAGACGAGGACCGATGATAACATAATAAAAAGCCCCCTGAGCCCTCCGACAAGACCAATAGACACATATATATATATAGGCTGCATGAAGCATTTGGAACAGAGGCGAAATCGATTGTTCATATGGGCCCAATACAATGGGAATACATCCTATCTGTCCTCCCATCTGCTGATCCATAGGCTTGCCAGTGATAGTTGACCATATCACAGGTAACCTTCGATGGTTTCACGTCGTAAACGTTTGATGGCATCATGACTCCATGATATTCAAGTTCCCTCAGCACCATGAATCATGGATCCATTAATGTAGCTATTAAATCACACTTTCAGTAAAATACGTTGACTTGGAATAGAGATAAAACGTAAATGCCTCGATTTTAACGTAATCTGAAGGAAATATTCTGGATTTCATGGAATTTTGTGCTACTGTAATTTTAATTTATTGAAAATATCCCCGAGATATGAAATTATCCGAATTAATAATAACTCTTCCATTTTCATCAAGTGAAATATGTAATAATTGAGAACAGGTGGAACAATGCAAAGGCATGAATGATTAAATTGGAAAAGTCAATTTTCTCTCGGGGCATTGGAGATATTGGAGCTTGTCAGTTCATTCACCTGATCTTTCGCTGGAGAAAGAGCCCTTGTCTGTCTACAGTATCAATAATACTTCGACGGCGAGAGAATTGGAAAATTAAAAAATGATGAAGAGGGAAAGAGAGAAGTGAGACGGTAATTGCTTGGATAATATGAATTTAGACAGTTTATTTCTGCTGTAAATTCTTCAAAGTAAAGATAATAATTGAGAATAAAATTCAGAGTGACGAATAAAAGCGTAAAACTATTTATTCACCGAATTTAATGAAAATACTGAAAGCCAAGTATTCCGAAGAGAGGATGCAACTTTTGTTCGTGTGAAAGAAAAAGGCAGTATATACGATTGAGACAGCTAGTACAGAAGGAAAACGGAATTTATTGAGACGCACCTCTTTTCTATGGAATGAAAGAGTCTCAGAGAGATGCCGATAAAGAATGCGGGCAAGCACGAATTTCTACGTGCTTGGCATACGTGAAAACTTGAAATAGCGCAATTGGAGAGAGAAACTGCTGGAGGCTTGAAACGCAGCCAGCGGCAAACCAAATTCAAGCATCCGGTAACCCGCATACCACCGATTCAATTCAACCCCGTAAGAAAGCGTGCACCGAACTGACTTGTCGATTTATCATGAATTATTATTTTCAATGAGATTTATGGAAAAGCTCAATTTTCAGAGTGAATAATTAAGAGATAAAGACTCGGTAAATTGGTGAAAAAAAGGTTTTTCAATTTCTGCATATGAAACTCTTGAAATAAAAGGCACTCATACATGGAGTATGTGGAAAAATGAATTATCACTGAACTGCGTGTGGGCTAGACTCGTAAACACACGCGTTTACAGCGTTCGATGGAATTTATAGCGCGTACGTTAAACCTCGTGAGGCCGATGGTAATAAAGAACTGCGAATTTAGGAAGATACATTGAAGGCAGGTCCCGGGGTCGACTCGACCAATCGAATAGCGATCAAGCTGCTTGTTTGCCAAATCGATTACATGGTAACTCTTGGGAATAAAAACGAAAATTATGGTTGTATTGAGACTGAAAATATTTGAAAAAAAACTCGGAAAATTCAGAGACACTTGTTTCTTTTTTTTCTTTTCTAATCAATTTATATTCATGTTCTTCTATAATATTAAAAGAATCCTAAACTGAAAGTGTCAGTTCTGTTAAATTGTCGGTGGCTCCCAGTGCTCTCATCAAATACAGACTGTTTCACAAACTTCACCGCAGTTTCCGACAGTAAATGTTAGAGATCCTACGAGAGACATCTTCCTCTATTCCAAATACTTATAAGACTGTGAATGACTGAATTGTAATTACTTTGACAAGGAAATTTAATAATAGATTGCATCCGCAGAGTGATCCTTTCTCCCAAAACTTCAAATGTCGCCTACATTTCAAAATAGAATGAACATTCCCATCACATTTATGGATTGGATGCGTTGAAATACTAAATGTCATTGGAAGAAACTTCTGAACTTTCTTACCAAGAGTAATCGTTTAAGTAAATGGAGGAAAATATTTCCAATAGAATCTGCTACGTGAAATTTCATATTCACACATGAGAAACAGGGAAAATATATTCTACTGTAATAATTCAAATAACACTGAATAGTCTCTCTGCGAAAAGTTCCACAAAAATATCATAAATTTTCATGAAAGACTGGAAGAAATGCTCGAGCACAATTCATTCTCATATCAAAAAGAATCCAATTTATCTGATGAGATTTGAAGTACATCAGCTAAAATCCGACTGACGATGACGAGACGTCGGTCACAGTTCAAACACGCAGGAGACAAAACACAGGATCCTCTCATGGCAGAAGAGAATGGACTAGACGTGTAGTTACATGCATTACTCATGTACATATAATAGGTATTCATCCAAGAGGTGCAGGGAAACGTAGAGTGTCGTACGGATGAGTTAGGGTCCTACATCCCTTTCTCTATTGCACGTGCCACTGGAGAGAGTGGAAAAGTCTCGGGTGATGGAGTATTGTCGTTGAACGAGACAAGAGGAGGACAAAGTGTGTGGAAGAGAAATGAAAAAAAAGGGGTGAAGGTGTAGATGAAGATAGGTACATCTGCAAAAAAAAGGAGCTAAACGGGTGAAAGGATGGAGGGAATGGGGATGATTGTTGGAGGTACGTTAGACTGGTAGCCAGGGACATGGTCCATTTAATTCTAAAGTCAGCCCTCTAATACTCGACGAGGGAGAACTATCCTGGGTACATAAGGCATGAAAGAACCTTGCTGAGGATGAAGATATTTCTTGGAGACTGAGATAAACGTGAATACAAGAGTAACAGATTAAATCTGACTAAACATGTATTTAGCACAATTGTTCAGTAATGATCTCCTGATTCTCGATTTTTAGGCACAGTTTAAAATGTAGAGTAACACGAAGAAGTAAATGTTTTTTTTAAAACGTTTTTTACTTCATCTCTGTCCTGTTTTATCTCATTTTCTCGTGCTCTTCTTTCGCTTCTTTTTTACGACTCATTTTTCAACTGGCCCACCTTTGGTGAACTCGAGCTGCATAGCATTGTAAAATCAACAAAATGGAGGAGACCTCTGGCATAGATCCTAGCCACGTCTGAAACACGATTCTCGACCGAGACTAACTACGTCTGATTATTGCGGACTCGGAAAGTAAGATAAATTCACTTAATTTGAGTCTCTCTCTTTCCCTCACACAAGGCCTAGTTAACTATGTGTCTAACAGTAGCAAACTGAATGGCTTCAATTCCACTGGAATGAGACAGTGGTAATTTGTAATTGTCAGATTCAGGCATAGAGTAATATAATTTGTGTAAATTATTCACATTCAATTATCAAATTAAATCAGAATAAACTGATTCCTCATTTGCACTCAATTGTCATAGCTGTTTTAATGCTTGGATCGACATTCAGCCAATGCTATTATCAGAAAAACTACTACAAAGAACAATAGAATGGCAGAACTTTGACACTTTCCTACACAGCTTCGTTCAGCTCAATAAAGGCCTCTTAATACACAAAACTATCGTACAATTTTCCCAGGATTTTACATTTCACCGTCCACTAGAGCTCCGATAAAGAGCAGTTTAGCAATGGTTCAAAACTTTTATCCACAGTTTATTCTTACAGCTCATTCACAAAACCATTGCCTTTCCACCCCAGCACTTTACGTACATCCTCTATATCTTTTCTCATCCAACGCCTTGGAAAGCCATTCCAGGTGGATGACTCGAGATTCGAGGTGATGGGTCGTTGAAAGCCTCTCTTGGTCAAGAGGGTCAAAAGCAGACTTGGATCGATAATAACTGTTGTGAGACTGAGTTCATTGTAACCAGAGATTTTAAATACGAAGATTCCAAAATTACCAGAGTCCAATGCTTCAGCAGAAAACTCTTCACAAAAATGTGGGGACAAAAAATGCCCAGGACTTTTGGGATTTTTTCTCTTCAATGGTGAAAAAAACCACTGGAATTTGCATCTCTCATTCCGCCAAATCGCCCGCGGCTCTGTTGTTCCTTCCTTTTTCAATGACCACGCAAAATCGTTTTTCACAGTGCGAGAGAGGGAAAAAAAGGGGGGAGAGGTACAAGGAACGTTAATCGATTGGTAAAACGGATCCCATGAGAGGTAAAACCGCAGTACTGGTTTTTGCGGTTGTACAGAACTTTGGGACGCGGTTGTTTGAGCATCCAATCGATCAGTTTGGGGATTGCGCTTTGTCTTTTAGTGCCTTGAGGGGTATCTTCTCGGAGGAACTGTTGTAGAACTTTGAAATTCCATCGAACACCACTTCTCTGGTAATTGAATAAAAATTATCCATGAATAATCCTGATTGTAGATACTTTGGTAATCTGATATTCTTAGAGTTCACCTCAATTTCATCTGCACTCCATCATTTTTTTTACCCCGAGAATAGACAAAGTAATATGAGGCATTTGCCATTGCAAATCTCCACGAAAAGTTTGGGTCAAGAAGTTTCCGGTGAATTTTCTTGTTCAACTATTTTCGGATTGCCATCTCCCCCTCGAAATACATATATATAGATGCATCTTTTACGACATTTGAAGAGCCTTTTCTCGTAACTGCGAGAAATGTCTCTGTGTCTGTATGAAGCATTCAGGATATCCCCGACTGTCTGCATCCATCCGTTATTTTCTCGGAATGAGAAAAGTCGGAATGAAGAGAACTATGAGATTTCTTCACTTCCGCAGTTTACCATAAAATCAGAATGAGCGGAGAAAATGTGTATGGAAGTCTGCATCTTTATCCCCTTAACGAAGAATTTTTTTACGGTCGCTTGGAAATTTCGGAAGTTTCATTTTATTCTGTGTTTCATCAACATCGGTAGTTTTCACGTTAAGGGGCATCAAACCAGCTTCATTGAGGAACTGGAGGCCACAGACACGTCGGACGGATCTCGGAATAACGAGAATTCCAGTGGTTTTCGTGGAGGAATCGCGCGGTATGCGGCAATCGAGTTATCTTATTCATTCGATATATAACAGTAGATTTACTGAGTCAATCTTGTGACATCGCTCAACGAGGGGGATAAAATTTTGAACCTCTAATTCAACGTGAGAACGAGTCTCTTGTACAGATTGACATCTTGACGATAATCGAAAGTGCAGAGGTACCCCGAGTGATACTTGAAATCTGAGAACAAGAGGACTTCTCAACGGTTCTTGAGAAAACAATTCTGCAGATAATTCCAATGTTTTTCCTTCAATAATTCGATCTCCAGATCATTTGACAGTTCACGTCGTCTCCCCTTCATTGATTATCCAAGCCCTCGTTTTGTAACCGCAGCAAGACGACGCATCTCACATTACTTATTCCTTACTTCCTTTGCTATGGCTTCCCATCTAATACCCACAGGTGAACTTACGTGAAAACTCATTCGTTGAAGCCAGAGTTCACCATATTTGGTTTCTTCCAAGACTAATTAGATAATTAGAAATAAAAGAATTATTTGAGGCTTCAAATAATTTAAATATTACTCTCTGCATCATAAAAATAAACCGAAAATTCCATTTCATCAGAATCCTTAATTCCCGTTAATTTCTTCCAAGAACTGCAGTGAAAAAAATCAGAGTTCAGTCATCCAACCAATTTGCAATCAGATTTCACCCAAGACTCATAATTTAGATAAGCTGAGTATGTATTCTGGGCTTGAAGGGCTACAGAAACACGCAACCGGAATACTTTCAACTCCCTTTCATCATGCACAGTCTACATAAATACATTTCCAAGTTATGTAAATCTTTTCAATTGACGTTTTTTTCCCTCCATCACCTCAAAAATCTCGTAAATATGAGTGAAAAAAAAAGTAATGAGCATCTCTCGATAAATTGAATCCTTTATTTTCCCTCAACGTGATTATCCAAATGATGATGTAGAAGTGAAACCCGAGGCTTTAATTCCCGTAAGATCATTAATTTACTGTAACAATGATAGTGGACTCAATGTTAGAATCTCTCGGTAACAATTACACGAGATTTACAATCGTTCTCTTCATTATTTCCTATCCCAGTTTTCACTGAGAACAACAAACGAGAAATGAAGAGAATGACATGACCGATATTCCAAGTGTCTTTCTCATGCCATCAACTATTCCTCGAGAATCATAGTATTGCCATACAGACACACTTGAATTCGGTTTTACCATCTCTCACTCACTCCACATTCACTCTATTCACCTTCAGGATGAAGTGAGAACTTCATGCAGAATCCAATGGGCATAAGTGCTGATGGCAGTTTGGTCTTGTGTGCAGCAGAGGCCTGGAATCTTTGATAGGGCCACGGCCAGTGCAAACACTGATTGGTCGCCCGAGGCCTCTCTCGCGTCACCGTTCAAACAATGCGCACCCTCTAACAATGCAATCGTGACCGAGATGAAGATATGTGTATAGATAGATGCATCATCGACAAGCAAACGAGGCAAGGCGATGCTTCCGATTCAGAGAATATGAGTGCGATGTTCAATGGTGAAGGGAGTCGAAGAAATTTGAGAAATCGAGAATATTCTTTGGGGGAGGAGAGGCAAGAGGTTTATGTAACTGAGGAGTCAATGGGAATTTATTCTAAAGGTGTATGCTTGTGAAAAACTCGGAGTTACATAATAATGAATATTGGGTTTTTTTTTTTTTTGGGAAAGTGAATGGAGTTATTGATATTCAATTATCGGGTTTTTTGGATTGAATAATAGGTGTTTAACTACATTTTTCGTCGCTGAATAAAACGTTGGAGCTTTGGATGTGTCAGAAATAATAAACGTTCACGTCGTTCCCTATTACGTTCCATGTTTGAGACTGCCTTTAGCCTCGTTAATTTTTCGCTTCATATGTCACTCTATTGTTTTGCGAGAAACAAGCCTCTTTTTTTTATATTCTCTCTAGTTTTTTATTCCCTTTGAACAAACTAACTCGAAACTAGATTACGTATGCACATTCGAGAGCATGGAGATCGTTCACAGACCTTTTACAATCTCGTGACACGGATGGTTATTTTTGAGCCAATAATTTTTATTTTTAATTCGATGGTAGTCATCTATTTATATTACACAACTCAATGGATAAATTTTGGAGGAAATTATTTAATTGACAAGTTTCCGTGGAAACTTCGAATGGAAATAATTGAAATTAATTATATTGTGAGAGGTTAATTATTCGATGAAACTATATTTGAAGGATAAATTTAATTAATTTTCCGTTTGATTTTGTAAATGTTTCCTGACATTTCTAAAATTAAAAGTATCGAAAAATTTTCATTTGAATTAAACGAAAATGTCCCTGATATATTCGTTAATAATACTCTTTTTTAACTAAAACTTTTAATGACTCCAGAATTTGCGAAATTCACAGAATTACATTTCGATATTAATTAAAAAATCTTTAAATACGTGAAAATTGATGTTTGAAATTTTTAAACAATGAAAAAACCAGAGAAACAAAGACAAACAATCCAACCCCATTGTTTTTACCATTTCTACCTTTCAAAAAAGCCAACAAAACTCCGAATTTTGTAATTTAAATGTCAGAAAATCAATATGAATTCTTTTTTCATTTTATTTTCAACAAATCAAAACTTCGAGCTTTTCAACATTCTGGCATCAACGTCAGTAAATTCCATCAGTCAATCCACAATTCCAACGTATCTATACACCATTGGTACGCGGGAAATTTAAAATTGAAATTTTACCCAAACCATGCATGTCCCTTTTACGAGTAAGGGGTGGATACTCCATGCGAGACAAACCGAAAATCGGCCACACGTTGCACATAGTAACGAAATCCCTCGTGGATTCACTAACTCGAGGCATTCATGGAGTTTGATAGTATTCACACGTGACCACATACTTGTAGACACTTGAATCATTATTAGATAGAATTGATGTCTCAAAAAAAAAAAAGGGAAAAGAGTCGAAGCAAAGTAAATTAAATAATTATCACAAAAAAATCTAGAATAAACACTGCATTAAAAAAAACTCCTGATGAAGCAAATGAAACTTTTTCCAGAGATAAAGTGAAATAATGGAGAAAGAGTTGAAAAATGAAAATCAAAAATTGGAACAAGCTCGGGAAAATTAGCGAGGACAAGTTAGCCTTCATTAAAGCAATATATAACATGCTTGTATAAATAGAAACTGAATTAAAGAACTGAAAACGCTGGCAATTGAATTTACCAGATTTCCTGTACATGTATCGCTGACTAGAGTGTAACAAGAACCAAGTGGGACAAGAAATTATTTATTGTACCAGTGAGAAGTGCTGGTATATGCGAAAATCAGGATTACATAGATATGCAAACGAGGCAAGGCACCGCGCTGAATTTTCTATTGCAATCTCACTGACTCGGGTAATTTCCCAGTCACTACTGTGTGCATGCACGTACTTTTTTCCTCCTTCAAACATGAGGGAAAAAAATTGGTTAGAACATTATTTAGCCCTTGGGTAATTGCCCTTTCATTGCATTCGAATAAATTGTATACTGGAATATTTTATTTTGAGTAAATGCCTCTCCAAAACATTGAAAAAAGAAATTTTCCCAATTTTTTCCAGATTTTTTGATAAATTATTTCATTGTGAAAAAAAAAATTGTATTAATATTAAATTCACAATTAAATGAAACGATCAATACTTGAGAGAGTTCAGAAATGATAGATTAAAGTAAAACTAAAGGCTTGAAAATATGAAGCAAGAGATGCGGAAATTCCGAGAAATGGAGGGATTTTTTTTTAATGATGCGATACTTGACCGATTCCCTTGACGTTCTGTCACCAAAGTAGATTCATAGCTCTATACTCTTCATTTTTTTTTTTATATCCCTTTTTTTTTCGTCCAAGTTTTCACAGCACAGCGTCATTACGTGTACGAGTCGTGAGATCACGTCGAGGGTAAAACGAGAGCGGAAGGTACAAAGCGAGGGGAGAGGAGAAAAAAAAATATATAAGAAGATGGGGGATGTTGACGTTACGGTGGCTGGGAATAAATTTGCTTCTTATGAATGTCAAGCGGATAAGACAGAGAGAGAGAAAGAAATTTTCTACTCTTAAAAACCGTCGAGACGAGAGCTTTGCTTTTGTCTTCAAGCCTATTTGTGTTCAACTATGAAACCAAGTACATCTGTCAAGATCTATATATAAAGATATTAAGTTTTTTACTTCTCTTTGTTTCTACACTAATTCCATACGCTTTGATAACATTAAATGCCAATGTATTGACACAAACTCTGACAATTCTCTTAAAGAAAGCATTAATTAAAATATTGTTCAACTACCCGTGTCAAAAATAATTCCATAAAAATGAAATATTCACTCACCATTGCTGACGATGACGAGAGCAAAGATGCTGAGCATCTGCGACCACGTACCAACGACACGCATCTTCGTTATCAGTGTCCTGTATTCAAATTTCTGTTTTTTATCCCCCTCACCCTCACTTCACATAGCACCAGTCCAATTCAACGCACTGACCTGTAAAAAAAAAAGAAGTGAAATGTTAGAAAAATGTGTAGCATTAGGCGAGACCCCAAAATAAGCACAAAGAAAACCACATCACAAAACATTTCAACCCACGTGCCCACTCACTCGACGAAATATCAATGAGGGATGCATTTATGAAAGAGGCTTGTTCCTTTCTCCCTGAGCAATGGAGTCAGTGCCAACTATGAAAAGGGTCCAAAAAGGTTGACGAACGAAAGGTCAACGTTTCAGTTCTTTTTATAGAATTGAGCATTGCGCAAGTTGAATGTAGAATACTTCATTCATGAATTTGTATACACGGAATTAGGTTTCTCGGAAAAACTCAGGGATAACGTTAAAAAAACGCACAGCATGAACACATTTGCACGCATAATTTTTTTTGTTTTCTTGCGGGATAATTCGAGGGATTATTCAGCAAAGAAACCTCATTTTTAGATACAGTTGATACATAAAAAAAATAGAAATGTATTGATTTAAATATATCGTGGGAATTCACTCTAACTCATCCATACAAAAAACATACGTTTTTCTCTTATTCTTCTCTATATCAATCTTCCCCCTCCAATTCAACATTGTAGTGGTGGAACAGGATATATTTGTGAAGCACAAGAGGGATACAGCTGAGACGAGAGGCAGACATCATATGCATACTTTCTTCTATAAACGGAAAGAACGCGCCCCATTTGCCACCCCTAACACCCCTTCCTTTTCATCCTACAAACTCGGATATTTTCACGGGGACATTTTTGCATCGTATGGCTTTCAACGTACTGTGTACAGAATAAGTTGGTGAATGAAGAGCCAAGGAGAAATGTCTGGAGCTTTCTCGATATCTTTTCTTGCTATATAATGTGGAATAATTGAAAAAATGGTTCTAGTGGTTTGATAAAAATGATGATAGAATATTTTTACAATTTTAGGATTTAGTGGAAAATAAAACGAAGAATTAAAAGATTTCATGATGTTGATGCAATCTATTTACAAATTTCATTCATGCCATTCAATACCAACAATTTGCCATTGATTCATTTAAAAAAAATTAACTGATAACATAAATTCAATGGAAACCAGTAGTTTATCAATCTATCAGAACCTGCATTAATGTAATGAATTCATTTAATTTGAAAACAAATCTTTTCCTATACTACTACATTATTTTTATCAGCAAACTCATTTTAAAATCAACGGAAGCTAGAATAAATTGAGAAAAATGATAAGAGAATGGGGGGAAAACTCTAGAGGGAAGGAAACCGCTGGGAGAGTTGAAAAAAAAAAGGGAAAGCCGTTACGATAATTAAATCGAGTGAAAAGTAATCACCGTGGTGCATGCAAAAATAGATGACCCCGAGCAGAAATACGCGGAATTATATAAATCCTTTGGAAATTCGGGGATGTTGCTGCACAAAGAAAAAAATTGTGTTAAAAAAACTGGAGAGACACTAACACTAATGGAAGGAACTTTCTAAGGAGTGCCAACACCTGTACCAAGGGTAAATGACTCTCATTCCTCCCCACACTTATTTTCATAAGAATTTCACTCTTCAACACTTTGACGTATTTTATGATATTCATCCTCTCTCTTTTTTCCAATTAACCATCCACACATATCTATAATGCATTATCCGATGACATGAGAATCTGAAAAAAAATAAAAACTGTTAGACGTCACTAGCTAAAATACTTTTTATCTATTAAACTTTTTCTTCCATTGACTCTAGCTATTGAATGCCAACAAGGATGAAACCAATTCGGAAACTAGAGTACTTCAATGATACGAAGAAACAAAAAGAAAGAAGATGAAACAATTGATAAGAATACAGAGTGTATCAACAAATCTACCACCCTATTTCTATCTGTCGAAAAACGGAAATCGAGTGAAAACGACAGGATTACAGTTCAATCTGTTTCGGGCCTCCCTTACTCCGGCAATTGGGATATAGAAGCACGTGATACTCGTGTATTTCTACGTCAATCGGAATTAAGTACAACAGTGTTGGAACACTTAAGCAAGGGTTACAGTTATTAGGGTGTAAATTACCGGAGTTTGAGTCATAATAAAGCCTCATAATACTCATGTATCAGAAGAGAATGATTAATGGGATATACTGCAGAAGGCTTTTTATCTGAATCTCTTCATCATTCATCAATAATGATTAATTAAATGGAAAATGTGTTGATAAAATTATCACAATCTTTCTCCTCATTCAGAAAATCGTTTCACCACAAATCAATTGAATTTTCCTGTGATAAACATGTTTTTACCCATGTGCTAAAAAAAATTACACACAAAATTTCATTACTTTAATTTTGTTCTGCTGTTTTTCCTCTTTCATTTCGAGAGAGAAACAAAATGAGTGTTTTATCATAATGAAATATTCTACAGTCGAAATAATCTAAAAAACCCTAATCTACGTTAACTCTCTCTCTCTCTCATACGTGAAACATTTTCAAAACCATGAAACTCAGAGTGGGAAGTAAACATTAAGGTATAACAACGAAGTAGGGGCAAAAACCCAGCCAACGAGAGGGTTAAACTAATAAAAGTTTTGTGAAAAAAAAAAAAAAAAGAATGCATTTTTATATAAAGAGATTTTCTGACCACCACAACTAGAATAAATTCTTTTTCTGACAATAAAGCTCAGGAGATAATGCTTTTAATACTTTTGCCAACGAGGAGAGATGCTTTTTAACGTCTACTTTTTTTCCAACCCATCACAGTGTTTCCCTTGATGTGAAGAAGCAAAACAATAGGAAATATATACATCTATATGTATAAATACGACATGTATCCACACTATCACATACACATATTACACGTACACGTCTCAGTTGACTTTTCATATGCAAGATGAATGTGAAAGAAGCGTCTGCCTCTATGACGATAAAATGTAACTGTATCTCGACCATGTATAAATAAACGATTATATGTCACTCTTATATTTCATAGAAACATTAAGGTGTGCAAGTGCATGAGAAAGAGAGAGAGAGAGGCGTTTCAAATTTAAAATACATACATTTCCCACCCTCAATTCACAAGCAAGCCTTTGCATTTAAATAGAAAATTTCAATCCAATAAAGCCTCAAATATCAAAATTGAACTACAAACTTTTTATTTCGAGGATGAGAAATCTGAATTAATATAAAATTAATACGTAATGGAATAATTCGAGAGAATGAGATACAGCTGGCAGGTAGTTTGGCATTGAGCCCATGAGGAAGTACACATCTAGATTATTTCGAAAAATGGGAAAATGAATAAATGTAAGAAAACACGAGATGAAAGGGAAATACATTAAACGATAACAAAAAAAAGAAAATAAATGAGAGAGTGGAAAAAAAATAGAAAACATGAAAGACCCAAAGGAGGTATTAATATATAGCATAATAATGGAATGTACCTTTTCAGTTATTTTTTCATGCATATATTTATAATATTTTCCTTCAATGCTGGCAGGCCAAAAAGCTTGAGGTAATGCGACGGTAATCAGTCGAAACGCTACTAAAGACACGCAATGCTGCTATTTGTCATTTCTTTGGAAAGCGCAAACGCTGTTTAAACGAACATTTTTACAGGCATATTACTCGATTCTTCTGCGGGCTTTAGCACACGTGGCTTTGTGTAATTTTTTGACACTTTGTTTAATTTTTTTACGTTTCACTTTGTACCACCTGTGACAGTATAATTAACGATTCCACTGGGACATTAAATTGTTCTGTATTTAGATGATAAATACGTTCGTTACTTCATACACTCTGACACTAAATAAACCACTAAATTTTATTTATTTATATTGTAACCTTGGGCATTAGAAATAAAATCAACATTATCCGTCAAACACAAGCACGCATATTCTCCATCAACCCCTGTTCTACATGTTAGAATTTCCCTTTTTTTCCTCAAAGAGTTCGAGTAATAGCAATATATAGGGGCAATTGGACACTTATTATTATTTCGAGAATAAGCCGGAGGCTGACGATCCAATTGGTTAGACAAATAAAAGAAAAGGGGCAAAAAGAAAATAAGAACTAAGAGAGAACGAAAAAAAAAATAAACAGTGAGAACGGAAATTTAGACAAGAGCCTCGTGCAAATCAACGAGGAAAACTAGCCCCAAGGGATGCGGAATCCTCGGAAATTCTCCTCGACTCGAGCACCAAAGATTGCTCTCGTTTATTGGTACTCATCGAAACTCTTATTCACCTTCACTCCTTTGTTTCTGCAATTGTCCATCATTACTCTGATACAAGCCAATCTATGTGATTTAAAATGGAGCAAAAGGTGAAGGTGGAAGATGCACGTCACAATTATTTATAAAATTCCCTCTGTCTATTTCACAAAATGATAAAAGTATTAACTAATTTCATTTTTAAATGAAATCTCACAAAAGCACGTATCACAAGAGACCACTCACAAAATAATGTTAAAGCTCACTATTTTATGATCCATTCGAATTCATCATGATATAACACTCGGAAATTCACTGTATTATGTCTCGTCACGCTTGCATATTAAAAAAAAAACGTTATCGCGCGCGGTCTCACCTACTTTAACCCATATACGAAAAACAACAAACACGTATAGAGAGCCACAGGGTTGAGTAGCGATCCGTACTCGTCGCGATGCAAAAGCAAACTGACTCGCCAATAGGCAAGTAGCGCCGCTACTACGGCCGTTCAACGAACCAACTCTTACTCTATTCCCCTTTGCTCGAATTCACACCAGCCCCTCTCATTTTCTCTTACTTTCTCACTCTCTTTCTCTTACGAGAGAAGCTTATTCCCTTTCTCTAGTCATCTTGATGGGTTACCTCACATTCTGAACTTCTCCACTGTTTTCTGGTGCATTATATCTTGAAACTGGGGTGAAATTGTGGCATTGATGACTCTGGAGAATGACACTATCCCAGAGAATCCACAATAAACTGCAAAGTATCCGATGCAATAGCCAATCTTCATGCAGATGAGGTCCAATAAAAAATAAGGTTATCTTATCAATTTTCATAATTTTGTGTATACGTATTTCCCAAATTTTATCTCACCCTGGTTTACATAAACAGCTTCATCCAGTAGCGCCTCGCACACCTGCAACGCCTCATATGAAATATGGAGATTCGTGGCGCCCTTAGATGTTGCAGTGCAGGAAAACATTTAATATATTCACCACAGCTACTATTTTCTCCCCGAATTCACGTTATTTTTTTTTTTTAACCACATCACACGGAGAATTTGTGTTCATTCAATTTCCGTGATATGAACCCGTGATATGGCTGTCATGAATTTTCAATAATCTGAAAGAAGTTAACAGTAAATTACAATCGTGTAAAATTAAAATCCCTGCTGACTTTATACGTTTTTCAATAAAAACATCAGAAAGTCATTTCGTCCCTAAATATGAGGGAACTAAAATAAACATGGACACATGCAAATGGGGAAGGTGCTGCTAAAAGAATAATGATATTAAGAATGAATAATCTACGATGAATATCAGTTAGAATAAAATATGGAAACAATCTTTCACTATTCGATTTATTTCCGTACTAGGTTCGTGCCATATCCGTCTTATCCGCCACCCTACCTATTCCCGAGTTTATTGCTGTTACAATGATTCTAGCCACCCTTTTTCCTTTTGTTGTCATAAATTACTACCTCGATTTTGAGGGATGGTTGTTTTAGTCGCCAATTGCCACAAACACAGAGCGATTAACACACCCCCCCATTCACCCTATCTATTGTATCAGGATTTATAGTAATTCCTCGAAGAAAAGTGCGAACAATAAATAAACTCTCATGTACTTCATCAATATTACCACACCAAGTTATTTTTTTTTCACATAAAATAGAAGGCATACTCGTATTTGATGGCAATTAACGCAGGCAAATTGGATTTAATCGAACCACATTATCCAATAAACCACAAACTGTTTAATGCATTATTCTGACGTTTAATACATATATAATTAGCCTTAAAATGCAAAATAACCATTCAAACAATTATCCACGGGCTGTAACTCACAAATGCCACCGCATCTAGTGCACAAGTCCCTCCGAACCATTTCCATATATTTAACCGTATAATTTCACGATTCAGTCGTTAATCCATGTTCTTTTTTTTCCCAGGAATTATAGATGCAAGAGGATAATGGATGAATTGCACTTTAATTCACATTCTCCAATGGTCCTATTGAGAAACAGAAAAATTAATTAATTGATTTAAAATAAGACAATTTTCTTGAGTGTAGATTGAATTTGAATGATTGAATTTTAGTGGAAAATTTGTCGTTATCATAACGAGATGGAAAATTTAGGATAAGCGCTAAATCCAGAGCTTTACTTCACGGAACCAGGATACATGGATAGGTTTACTTGGTTCCTCCCCTTGAGACTGAGAAAGACAGTTAATACAGAATGAGAAACAATATAGAATGAGAGAGATTGGCGGTGAGAGTGGAACGGTGTACGAAGGATAGGTCGTTTCACACCGCAGCGCCTCGCTTAATTACTAGTTACTAGTAACAGGAGTTAGGAACGTTTAGCTAACAGTTCACGCCATCCACTGCTAGCTCATACTGTTACTGGAAGACGTCATATACCTAAACTCATGAAAATCCCCACGATTCACTTGTGTATTATTGAATTCGCGATACACCACCGCAAATGGAACTTTGAAACAATATTCAGTCTGGCACAGTTATTATCGTATAATTGGAATTTACAGGAAAATTTGAACATAGTAGGGTCATAATAGAGCAATGAAAATTCAAACTGAAAGCCGGAAACTTTTACTACAAACTTGTTCTTCCATGTATTTCTATCACGGATTTTGATAATCTGATTAAAAATTAAACTGTTCATTGAAATCACTACTGAAGAATTTTATTTTAAAAAATTGGAATAATATACTCAGACAGAGAATCGTTTTCTTATCATCCTGTTTTCATGATTGTAACGCACGTTTCGTATTGTTATCAATATAATAGACTAGAATACACAATAGAAACCGAGAAATTTCATTGAAAATCTTATCTCATAGTGAAAGCAAAGACGTTGACTACAATATTCTCTTCACCTGCATCCTACATAATCCTTTACGAAACGAAACCCCAAAGACGAAATAATAGGTAAAAGTGAAGAGGTAGGAGGAGCCAATTTACCTGAGGTAAAATGTAGAATTTAGGAATAAAAACTGAGGAAAGAAACGAGAGAATTTTATAATAGAATATTACATCAAAGTAGTCTGATGAATTCTTTCGTTTCGAGTACTCATTAGATAATCTGTAAACCCTCCAAAGAGACTAATGCTCAGCAGGTTGATGAAATGGAAGGCTAATGGTACTTGCTATCGATGCCTGATTGATTACGTGAGCCTCTCTATCAGCGTGAATTTTCAAATATGAGAAATCCTCAGAAGTCTTCTCTACCATTTGAGTTAAAATGAGAGAGGGACTTTAATGAAGAGGAAGAGAGAGCAAATAGTATCTCCAGGCTGATGATTATACAGAAGGCTCAGTTCTGTGTCCTGCATCATCCCTCTAAGTCCATGTGGATATTGGAGGTGCAACAGCGACACTAGAATCATAGCAGAACGTACGTACATTCAAGTAGTGTGTACATGGATATTTAGATTGTGTATACGAGTACATTGATGGTTGTGAATGTGTGTAATAGTGGCACCGGGTCCCGGCTCAACCGTGTCACACACGAGTGCAGGGGCCATGGATTGGTCAGGACATTGCGCCATGTCAGCTCAACTGTCGAACAGACAAGCTACGTTCTCCATCGAATGGTTACTTGGTTCCAGTGGTAGCGGGCTTATCGAATTAGATTGTGCGGACAACAGGAAGGAATTCTCAACAAAGACTGATGGGTATTAATCCATCAATACTATCTGGTAATGTTGATATTCCGAGTGTCACGGATGCATAACTCATCAGGCAAATTCAACGTAATTACCATTACAATTGTCCCATTTGTTCTACATCTGTTTGGCTTAATTATCTCTCTCTCTCTCTTCAATAATTTATATTATTCTTGACTTTTTCTTATTATAGCCTGGAGATTCATGGGTAAATTCAGTCAAGGCAACAATGTCATTCATTTGACTGGAGTTTTGCTGTACAAGGCGCGAGACTGTTAGCGGTTACTTTATGCACTTGGAACTTGATGGCTGACTCTTTCTAACTGTTTTCCCTCCCTTTTCTACTCACACAGCATTGGGTTACGTATAACATGCAATGCTTTAACAGGCTAGTGGATAACAAGACTCCAACTACGTTACACCGTGGCTTCATTTGCATTCATTTCCACTGGTATATAATACTGCTAAGACAGAGAAATCAGATTTCAATGTAAAACGAGTTTAAGAAGTCTTTTACCAAATTTAAACTTGATTATTTTCTTTCTCCTTTTTTTTTTAAACTCTGAGGAGGAAAATCTCTCAAGAGCTCGAGGCAAATGTGTCGACCTGAATTTCTAGTTGAAAATCTACCCTCAGCCAAAAGCTAAGTCAATTTCAGTTTAATTAAACTGCATGACGAGAAGATGAATGTCATGTGTGGCATCTAAACTCACGGAAAATCAACATCCATCAATTTATTTACTTTTTTTCTCACCTTCTATCTACCTAATATTTATAAACTATGGGAAATTCAATTATATAATGTGTACTCAATGTGTGAATTTGACTAGTGAGTTCAAACTTGTATTAAATTAACAAAATGAAAATTAATGCAACACAAATTTTCCATTCGTACTCTTATCCTACATATCATTAATTTTCCTTACCAACTAGGCAGCTAGTGTACTCTAGACCGCATGGAATACAGGAATTGCAGTAGAAAATTACACCCAGGTGAACCTAAGCCAATTACGTCTGCAGGATTTGTAAGTCCATACACTCTCATGCACAAGTATTTTGAATTTGCTATATCATATCCACAGTGCAGTGACAATTCTCAACGGTACAATATGTGCACATAACGTATGTACATCTCTGAATGTCATTGTTGTCTTATACCTCATGAGACAACTCTGGACAAATTCATTGTCAAGATGAATTTGTAGAATTATTATTTGTTAATCAGGATTATTGTAAATTATTAAAATCACTAGCTTCTATAATCCAGAGGAATTTATGCATATACAGCTGCAATTCAATACTGCAAATGAAGCCATAGTAAACACGCAAACTCCACTGAGCACTAACTTTTCCCCATCTTTCCTTTGCCCTCTCTCTCTCTTCGTTACCTATTAGGAAATTCTCTCTACACAGAAACTTTTGAGTATCGTATAGTTTAGGTTCCATTTCCAAACATTTTCCCACCTTCCATTCTTGAGATTATCGCTTCTAAAATTTCAGACCTCATCATTCCACTTACCCTCCTTTAATAATTGCGCCCCAATGGATCGAAGCGTCCAACCGAAATAATAACTTTGCGATGACCTGGAAATATAAGGATCAACGATATTTCATGGTAGAAGTGTATATTAATTGGGAAATAAACTCTCGCTAATTCAATGTTCCCCTTTAACGTGAAATTACATTATTATGTGATACTTACGTAATTGAAATTTTGCAGATGTCATTTTTCTCTGCATTAATGTTTATCCGGAATAGTTCACGTACAATCTTGATTCTGTTTACCCTGTAGGTGTGCACGTGTCTGTTCAGGCCTTTGTGAAGGCTACCCTGGTTTATATTAACTCGGTTGAGCCTGTGCAAACACGCGAATTTTGGGTCATCCGGAATTTCCATAATTTTATATATTTATTCTGCAGAGGCACAGTCTTCATGAATCAGAGCCACTTCATTCTTCATTCTAATCAGATAATTGCTCTATAGACGAATTTTTCGTCTTTTCCAAGGTAAACCCCTTAAAATCTGGGTGAAAAATAATAGAATTTTCAAAATATTGAAAAAAAATATTCTGGCACATGATTTTCATCGGAAATTTCCTCAGCTTTCCAATGGAATCGTCAGAAAAAAGATATCTTCAATCTTTCTCTTGATTTCTCGTAATATACCATTTTAAAGTGAGCATGTGTCCATCTTACCCCTCGTGGCCTCTTTACCCCATCTTCCCCTACATCATCTTTAACCAGTCGATGAAGTACTTGGCCAGGCACAAAGGAAACTGCACACTGCTACAGACAGTTAGAGAGTAATGCTAAACGTTGCACAGCACGACTCCAAGAAAGTCTCATCCAGTCGTTAGAGTCAAACGGACTCTCAGTTCTTTTTCTCCTTTTGTGACTCATCTTACTTCACACAACGCTAGCTATCACCCGTCCAAATAGAGCCGTCAGTAACACACTATTTTCTTTGGTGAATCTATTCTTTCACCTGGACGATAAGACGATGAATCACTGCTCTCCATTGAATCAATTTCTTTTTCTCTTCGCATTCTCCCTGGCCACAGAGACATTTTTACAAAAATCTGTGGAAAAAAGGGAAAAAACAGAGTGAAACAAATTTACAAAGTTTGTTTTTGACAGGTCGTGTTATTTTTTTTCCATGCACTCCTCTTTTCATGTAGCTTTTCAAAGGTGCACACGAAAGTAAGATGATAAAATTTTCTTTGGAACTTTCTAACGTCAACAACAATGGGTAAAAGAAGGAGAAAAAAAAATCATAAAAATAGAAGCCTGTAGGTACCACTCAGTATCCGAGTCTCGTCGACATAAGATTGCACTGCATATACTCACAACAACACAATTACGTCGAGAGAGCACCAGAGCTTGGTGTAGTTACTGGGGCCGATATAGGCTCTGTGAAATTTCTTCTACTGTGAAGGAGTTGAGGAGAACTGTAATGCACTGGTGAAAATTTATTCTGTGAACTTCATGGGACGAGGAGAATTTATGTAACAAACCTAGCTTGATGCAGGAGAATTCAACAAAAGCTTAGTGAAAACCGTTGGAGAACAATGTGGATGTGGAAAATAGGAATAAGAGAAACCACATCAAGGGAATTAGTACTTGATGGATGATTTACCATTGAATTCATATCATTTCAGAATATTCCTTTGAAATTTCCATGTGTACTAGTTGAAAATAAATCTCGTATTGAATTGACACTCCTCGAAGAGAACATCTGTTATCTATTCATTTCTCCCGTTCTCCATTGTTTTGGCCCAACAACTCTTGCTCACAGTTGATGGACCTTTAATTAGCAAACGGGTATGCCTCCGGTTATTTATTCAGCGCTAACGAGACCGTTATTTTTTTCCATCCTCCTGCTAGACTTTTCAACCATCATGAGAATTCATTAATCGTTGATAGAAGGGAGAGCGGGCATTCAGCACCGAAAAAACCTGTAAAAAAAAGAAAAAATAGAAAATGAAAAATAGCAATTTGTCAAAAATAAAAGCGCTGAGTAGAATTGTCCCGGTGAAAATCCGAGTATTGAAGCCAATAATAAAGCCGGAATACACCGGATCGTTCGTACGTGGACGTATGTATTGTTAGAGACTTGGCACCTCATCACGTCAGTTCGTTTTCGAACCCAGAAATCGATCGACCGGAAATGCGATATCCCCAGGTACTATCGAAATATCCGGTGTGACCATATCCCACTATGGCATTGCATGGAGAAGGACAAATTCGTAGCTATTCCACGAAAATGCAGATAAGTATCGATTTAATTTTCATAGTATAGGGGAAGGACAAGGACATGGAGGAATCCAGAATGATGGTGTTCACATGATTCAAAATACGATGACTACTGCATATGTATGTGTAATAGCACATAGTTACCGCCAAAATGCCTGGATGGGAATGAAACAATGACCCAATTGGAGACATCACCTCTCTCCCTCTCTCTATTTGTTTCTCTCTCCATCTCTCTTCTCGCCCCTCGACATTGCCGCTTGCAATTTCCATTTAAAGCGGTTGTCTGTAAGCCCAATGTAATTCGGCAGGGTCCCTAGCTCTCGCGTCATCAGGTTTTAACAGAAACACGACACGTCCAAACGTATCTACTGTCCCTAGTATCCTCTCATCATGCTGCGTACTCGATTCAAATTTATCCAGCCTATACTACTTTTGCATGACCCATCACTCAACAAATTCCGGATAAATTCCACAAATTAATCGAATTTTATCATTTGTCAGATTCATTCATGTTCAAAGCATCCCTCACTCTCATTAATTTCAATGACATCAAGTGCTGGAGAAATTCTTCATCAAAACTGACAAAAGCCAATCATCAAAGTGAATCTGATGCTCTGCATAATAACTATCTACATATAAACCAGCACCTCGTGTTATAAATAAAATAATCCAAAATTGAAGAACGTGAGGAATCGAAGAAAAATGAGAGATCCAATACACCATCAAGTGCTGTATATAAAGTATCGAGCGTATGACCCAGGATTGGCCTCCTTCACTTCGAATCACGAAGAAGCAGTTCACGACCCGAACGCGATAAACCATCAGTTCATACAAGAAGGAATATAGTCAGAACCCACGCCAAGGGGGTGCTCGTGGGTGAAACGCTCACGATTCCTTTTCCACAGCCTCCTCAAACTCCTGGGGGCTCTCTACACTACCGCATGAAAACCCTGGTCCCAAATAGACTCGTGGCCCGAGTTTCAACTTCAGCTGTCACTTGCAATCATAACCGTAGAGAATCTCCCCTCTGCAATATATCCTGCTGAAGAAAGGACGAAAAAAAAATCCTTTCACCATATAAACTCTGACTCTCTTCCCATTCGCCTATTTCTAGTCACGCTAAGGGTGATTCATTCGTGACAAATGGGACTACAACGTGATTTGCCTCGGTATTATATGATTTCGATATGTCACTGAATGACAATGGTAAATTTCGTATGCTCAAAATTCTGGTTAATCGTCCTCGACATTCTCATTTATTTATTTTTTTCCGTTGACGCTATTTCTATGAATGAACAGAGGGACAGGGAAAACGCTGGAATTAACGGATTATGCCTCGTTACGTCTGTTCAATCAATTTAATGGAACTAATTGAATGGAAAATAAACTTTCGTCAAGTGCTATATGCTCTATCTATCAAATCATCGAGCAATTGAGAGATAAATATTCTGAATTATCCTCTGCATGAAACACAAGTGCAATGCAGCATTTGCAGTTGTATATCCAGTGTATAGATACAGTAAAGTCACCTCTTTTTTTTTTCCCCCCATTTTATGGTAGAAAATAAGTGGAATCTATTCGTGTCTTTCATTGGATATAAGAGAACACTCACAGGGTTAATACGATATTCACAGTCGAGTAGGTGAAGCGTACTGCAACAGATGCAAACATGGCATAAAAACAATCAGTTTATTTCAGCGTGAATACCACGTTTTTATGAAGCACACACGTTTATTCTAATAATCCAACATCATCGATTGCCTATTGTTTATTGGATAACCTACATTTCTCAAAGCATTGACGATATCTCTTCCGCATGAGGCTTTGAATTAAATTTGAAAGGGGAAAAACGGTTTATTGTCTCTCGTGTGAGTGAATTCTTTAATGCTAGAATTTATTTTGGTAATTAATTGACAACTTTGGCATGATCCAAGTGGCTTTGTTTACTTGCAGATGATGAGAGTCTCTTGAGAACCTAGGATTACATCTGAGGACTATGATAACGCAGGATTAATGTGCCAATGGGAAAAGGGAATACATAATCAGCCCTTTTGGATTATCAAAGATTAGAAGATCAGCAAACAGCAACGAGAGAACATATACAGGGAAATAATTAGGGAGTCCTAATTACCTCTAATATGGAATTAAGGGATGAACTGCTTAATTATACGTAAAAATTACAGACAAATTGTCAAAGCTGTCAGGCAATACTCACCCTCGGAATTTTCTCATCTCGAAGAGAGATTCTTCATGAAATAACTCTGATGCAAAAATACCAACTTCTGAGATTATCTTCCAGCTCTTTGTTACAGTGTTCTAAGTATGAAATATACCACCGATATAATCCTATTTCAACTTCGCATTATTAGTTAGTGGTCCCAAGTGCTTTTGCTCCAGAGCCTGTAGAAGAAATTACTAGCATAAAAGAATTCTTTCTTTCTCTATTTCTTCAATAAATCAAACGTTTATTCCCACAAAAATATCAGATATTTTGATTGGATTCGAAAACTCGTTTACTCCCTGACCTTCTGGGGAAAATTGAGGCAGAATATTTTCGATTTTCATCTCACACGACCTTGGGATCTAATGAGAATACTTTGATTGGAAAAAATTCGTTTTAATGTTCACGGAATTTATCCTGAATGCTGAAATTCTGGGTTACTTCCGATAAAATGTAAAATTTACTATGGGGGGTGAGATACTGAAGATATAAAAAGGATAAATTGATTTTTAAATCACTCCCAATTGAATTCTACGTTCCATCAATTTTACATTTGAAAGCCCCTCATCAAAATTTAATGGTTTAACAATTCATGGCATTCTCTTTTAAATTACAACTGGTTATTTTACAAAATTATTCATTATTGTTATATTTATTTTTCATTGAATAACGAATGAGAGGAAAATGAAAGAAGGGAATTTTGTTCATTGCCATCATAGAAATTTTCGAAAATGATGAAGCAGCAGAACTTGTACACTAACTACCTTGCCAAACTATCCGAGTGTGTTTACTCCGCGTGTAATTCAGTTAACGTTCATAGACGCGTCTGTGGCCACCACGAATTTTGATTACTTTGCTGTTTTATTGGCCATTGATTGCCCATTGAAATAACCTACTCCAATCTCCTTGCCAAGTTCTACTCTCTACCCTCTATTCATCACTTTTCCAACATATATATGAATACATACGCTTGATCATAATAAAATGGAGTGAAATTCCGGGGGAAAAAACTACAAAAATTCACGAAATTTCGAGAGGAGTACATGTAACATCGATTGACCACCGGAATACACCAGCTGCGGCAATTTCATTATGCCGTGCCGTAACCACTTTTCTTAATCGCACATGCATGACCCGAATACCGTTAAAAACTTTTGACTATAAATTATCATTTTTATTTAACCCTAATATCATTTATTCTACAGTAATTTCAATTTTACTCTCAATTTCCTTTAATCTCTGCAGAGGTGAAAAAAAATTATGAATTAGATGGAAACTATTAACATTATTTCTCATTGGGTTTAAATGAATACTCTTAAAATTCTGTTATTTTGAGGAGAAAAATTAAAGAGTTGAATCCATCGCATTTACTTCACCTATTTATCATCGACGTCGCAACAATGGCAATTGTGGATAATCATCTCTTATTATGTACCTAGAATTTTCCATTTGAACCTGTTCATTATATCCACCACCATCTCTCTGAATCTCACCATTTCCAAAACCTCAAAACACTTTCAACCTACACTATTCACTTCACAAACGTCACATGCATATTGCTCCATTGAATTTCTCTCTATCGTAACTACATATACTCCATAAACATTGATTGGTAATTATATTTCATCGATAATTATGCTAAGCCAATTATCAATTGCCTAACAGTTTGATAATGCCTCGATTGTTTGCCAGATACTACCGAACTTTGACGAATGAACCGATATTATAATTATCCTGTGTACTTTCAAATGTTTGTAATTTCATTAACAAGGATTTGCATTATGACAGCCCAATAATCTCTTCATTTCAATTCAATTAGAGACATAGAATTTCAATGGAGGAAAACTCCTATGTGATATCATCATCGAAGAGAGAATTATTTAATGCCATTTAGAATTGAAATAATTAAAAAAATGATTGAGAGGCATTTCTCCAGACACTCTCGTAATTCCATTGGTACAGTACTGGTATGCATACTGACCGAGTCACTCATATTGAATTCTTTCGCCGGATTGCCCATCGATCGAAGAACTCAGAAACGAGACTAATTCAATGAATGAATATAGATCGTCGGGCCATTTACGTTCCGGTCTACCGGAGGAATGCGTTTATTACATAGTTGTCTCGTGGGAGAGTATTGCGTGTACAGGAATTCTGCAGACACCCGTGATTATTGGATAATCATGGGCATACTCTAGTTATTAAAAATGACTTATTGATTGGTAAAAAAATTGAAATTAAAAGTGGAAGAGAAAATATATGAGTTCAGGAAGCTCATAATGTCGTGTCAAGTGGATTTGATGAATATCTGTAATGGGAAGGTGTGGTAAAAGGGGCACCATTGAAAATACGTTTTTCTCTGATAAAATCATATGCCAGAATTGATTTTCTTTTTAATTCTCCAAAAAAAAATATTCTGGCACATGTTTTCCGGTTAAAATTTCCTCAATTTTCCAATGGAATCATCAAAAAACTTGTATCTCGAATCGTTCATTCGGAATGACCTTTGTTTTCATTATCATTTGACATGATAACCAAACAAAATGTGTATTGACCACGTAAAATTCTTTAAAATCACGAGAGCAAGAGTTTCCATTGAATTTGTTTAATCAATCCAAAGTATTTCCTTATCTGCTTCAATAAAAATCAATTATCTGTATAATCTCCCATTATCACCAATCTCTCATTATCCTACTGATTCCAAAGAATAGAAATTATTTTATTGATTTACATACCCCCGATTCCATCAATTCCCTGCAATTATCATCGAGAAGATTATTCATGTGCTCTGAGACAGCACATTTGGATTTTCCAGTACAAATTGATTAATCCTATTTATTGATGAATTAATCAAAGACTCTGTCACAGGCAAATCCAGTCTGTATGTATATGAATCGTTTTAGTAATAATTAGCCACAGAGTATAGGCTTCGAAGATTCACTATGTTGAATTTAATGCACACCTGCGTTCTATGGTGGAAATTAATTGATTCACTGTGATTGAAATGTATTGGCCTCCACCAATCATCGTGAGCCATTGTCCAGATTGTTCTCACTGCAACAAATGAAGCATTATTCAAATGCTATTGATCTTGGGTAGAATGAAAATTATCAAAGTCTAGAGAAAATTACTAATTTAATATCAAATTAAATATTTTCATTCAATTAGTGGAGCGATTAACGCTCGAGCCTAAATATTCCATCGCATATTTGATTAATTGAGAGAACTACGATATTCATATGAACTTACGATTGTGTGTGGCTCCAATTCCTATTATTTTTCATCCTCAATCCGGCATTGTCGATCATAACCTCGAATATCGATCGAATTCCTCTGATTCAAAGCAAATTCTTTGATAATCCGTAATTTAATGAAAATCAAACGATAATTGAGTTCTCTTCACATTAATTCCACCATCCAGAGGATCTCCGTGAATGCAAATGTACTACGCATTCTTTTGTGAATTTTGATGGATCGAGAGTGAACAGAAATAAAAAGTATACACACTGATAAATGAACTCATAAACTAGTTAGAACATAAAACGTTTGTAAAAAGAAAACAAAGAGGGCAAATGCATAGCCAAGAAATATTTCCATTCAAGTTTATTATGAAAAGTCAAGAGAATTAAAAAAAAATGACGCCATTAGTCACATTCCACGGCGGCCATTTTGTGTCCCTCAAAGAATTTGTATAAAAACACTTCACGCGAATGATACAGCCGAAAAAAGTACGTTACGATAAAAAAATATTACATCACCCATGTGCTGTATTGCAGATAATATTTATAGGTAGGTTTTTAAAAAAAAAGTCATGAAATTAAATGCGCGAGTGTATAATCCCCCCGCGAGTGATGTAAGAGAGAGGTCAAGAGGGTAAAGGGGCATGTGTAAACGAAATATCGACTACGTGACACGTTTTCCTCTTATACAGGTTAGATCAAATTCCTCTTGGTGCATGAGTTAGTGGATAATTTCATCGAGCGTGAAAGAGCAAGGGGATAATATATTTGCAAAAAGCTTCACGATAAAAGCACCTGCTAAGTTTAATGAGATTTTTATTTTATTATATTAAACCTACCTATTCATTTTTATTCTCATCTCTGTGTGTTTTTTTTTTCAGATCGATGAATTTTCTTCCACTCGATTTGAGTAAACAGGGGGAGAGAAGCCCTTTTTTTGCACAATGCAAATAGAATTTTTTCCAATAATTGAAAGATGCAAAAATGTGAATTTTATTTGGTATCTAGTGGAGAATTTTTGATTCAATGAACGAAAATGAACATTTACTAATTGCATTGTTGCATCGGTTCATTAAAGTTATTACGATTTTAATAAAATTAAATTCACAAACAATCCTCCTCTCACTTATTAATGAATGGCATTTCATAAATTACACTGGGCTTGTGTCCATTTACGAGAGAGAGGCGTTATTCGAGAGGACTTGTTTCATGTGAACTTTTAATCGAAATTGACATGTGTTCAGTTCACACATACAGAAAAGAATATACATTGCATGTAGAAGTTGTGCTGTGTAAAAAGGGCTCAGTGTATGAAATTTATTCTCAACTTGGTAATCACGCAAGCCAAACTGTTACAATCAGATAAAACCGTGTATTCCATCAGAATCAGTTAGTCAACTGTATACCCCAGGTATTCTATAGGCAGTCCAAGCTGTTTCATAATTTAGTGAACGATTAGGTATTTATGTAGAATTCAATATTACTGGATAATGAAATTGATATTGATATATTTGTTCTTCTGTGTTCACAGGCATGATAGGTCATTATTACATAATCTTGGGAAGCGGCATGTGTTCATTGAACTTTTGTGCATCAACAAATACAAAGGTCTCTATACTGGAACACTTTTTACTTTGAAGAATCAAACATAAAATATACCCTTCAGTAAACTATTGCAGCATTCCAACAATGTTTCATACCGTACATACATACGGTCGTCAGCTGAAAATATCAAATCCAAACGTTTCACGACCTCTCTTTCTCTCTCTCTCTCTCTCTGTCCATTCCCAGTTAAAATATCAGAGAATAAAAAAAAGTCACCATTCCCATCGTTCTCCATCCGGAAGTGGAAAAAAAATCTCGCAACATCAACACTAAACCCCCCTGACGTCACTGCTCTCCCATCGATATTCCCTCACTTTAAATTTCGATTTCCATTGTGACGTTGACATGGACATTTTTCGATAAATATTTCAATGAAATTACAGATAGCGAAGAATATATTGCTCACATTCAATACAAAATTTTATCCAACGTATAAATAACAAAATATTTATTAGAAATCTCAGTTAGAGGCTTATTGATGGCGCTACGCTATTGAACTATGAGTTTTTTAAATTTTAAAGGGTTCTCGAATAGTTCCAACTGAGCTTTGTTTATTGATTTTCATTGTTTCAACTCGAGTCGTAAAGAACTGAATAGAAAATACATTTTCTTTCTCTTCGTTTTCAAGTTTTTCCTCTGCTCATGAAAAAATTAGAAGAACGAATGGAAATCCACGAGTACGAAGCATTAAACATTTTAATAATCTCGCTAAATCTCCGAGTTTTTTTTGAAGCCACAGGGCTTCAAAGTTATTCCTGAAGAATCTTCTCCATTGCCCTCTGCAAATTTCTCAGTTGCCAAAAGGCACAGCCGGACTGGCCGCATAACCACGATTTCCTACCCTGAGGCATCATGTACCAAAGTGATTGAGGTAGCTGTGAAAGCTGTGGTGCTTACTGCACCCGACATATTTTCATCTCACTTCCTCTGTCTCTATAGATATAGGCACTGCGAACCCTCTGCCTATGATTCTCGCTTCTGTGCACCCGGCTTCCTGCAGCCAGCATGTATTTCATCATATGCCGAACTATCATTGGAGATCGATACAGAGAAATACAGGAGTTGGTGAATAATTTTGAATAAATCGTGATTAGTTATTCAGTTCTCTCATGAAAATTTTAACATCAAAATTCCGGCATTATTGATAGAACATAGGCAATTTTTTTTTAGTTTCTTCAATACCATTAATCCATATTTTAATTCCAATTAATAATCCTCATCAAGATTGATTGAATCTCTAGCTGCACTTAGTCTTGTTGATTTATTCAAAATGCTTTCACGAATGCTGCGAACTTTCATAAGCAAATCCTGAATTTTGCTACATAATTGAGGGAATTGTGTGGGTAAAAAATTTCATTGTGGCTCACAAAGACTTCGTTTTTTCATGAAACAAATTGACAATAGCATAAAAATTAAAATGAATGGTATTTTGTCTTTCAATTTTACATCCATTCACATATTTATTTGAAACTCATATTCACTGTTTCATTAAATATTACCAAACAGGTAATCCGTTTTCCAGTCGAGTGATAATGGAAACAACTGTGTTTTCACTTTATCGTTATTAAATTTTGAATTATTGAATCACACAAAATCCAACAAATGTAATACTTTAAATATCTCATCATTTCATACCACAAATCATTGTTTAAATTCATATTTTTTTTTAATTTAAAAATATTAGAATAATTGATTCATTGAGGTTTGAATGAACAGATATCGGCAATATTCATTGATTCGTTCTAGTTTTATAAAATTAAGGAGCATTATTTGATACGATTATTTATGCAGTAATAAATACGAAAATTCATTAAATTATCGTATGAATGAATGTATAGCTATGAAAATTCTCAATAACCAGTGGTGACATTCTCGATGGGGTCAATTTACGTGAAAACTTTATTTTCATCATTCATGAACGTTCCATATCTCTGATGCAAATTAGTTTGCCAGTTTCAAAACACGATTCTGACCATGGTCATCCAAACACTAGACGCTCAAATCATTTTCTCCATCCACTCTAGTATCTAGGCATTTGGCTTTCTCCATTCTGCATTTCATAACTCGTCATAGTTGGTAAAGTTGATAATTTTACGAAGAACTGATAACTACCCCCAAAACTTTGCCATAAAATTATTCACGTTGACTTCATTAATTCACGTCTAATTATGACTCAACGTCACTCACTTAAATTACCATTCTCTCATTGCATTTTCAAAAAATTGTTTGTCCCATTCTTTTCATTACTCTCTGACAGCTTTTGAAACAAGCAAAATACTCATTCAACTAAATCCAGAGATTTTATAAGCTCTCGCACATTATCTGATACCTCACCCATAAAACTTAATGCACGTGGATAAAAATATGCCAATAAAAATTCACGTAATAACTCATCTCTACAGAGTCTCGTCCCTTCAGCTACTGTGTCAAAGTACTCATAAAAAACTTTATGAGCCATGGTCATACACTTTTTTTTAACTATATCCTTGATGAAAATTTCTTCAAAGTCAATCATCAAACACGAATATGTTATTTTATTCCATCCAAGTATTTTTACATTCACTGGTTTTCCCTCTTTGTAAAGGAATAATGAATGATCGAGATTGAAATCCCCATGACAAATTGTGAAGAATGGATTTTCCTTTGGCTCCATCTTTATCTCTGTATTTCTCAATTTTTCACTGAATTTCCTTGAAAATTCAGTTTCCAGTGATTTTAAATAATTCAGTTGCCTGTAACGTAATTATTCAATGCTTTTTATAATTCAATTCTCACCATTATGAAATTATGAAAAGAATAATTTATATTAAGATTCTCTTAAAAATACGTACTCTCTCATGTTCTTCAAATACTCGAGATTTTCACAGTTCATCTCATTCAATTTAGCATAAAATTCTCGGAATATTGAGAATTCGTTGTGTTTAAGATCAATACCACGTCTATGAAATCTTGTAATTGAATCAACCAGGAGTCTCAAATGATCTTCATCCATTTCAGTGCAAAGGCGATGATATCCTATGGCTTCTAGGTCTTCCAGGACAATAACAGGACGTCCATATCGACCCATGTCAGCAACATAACACTTTGGGTAAATATCAAGTTTATACTTAGGAATCATCTTATTATAAAACATTTCTTCATTGAGGAAGCAACCGTAGGCGTAATTGTCATTCTGACGTGTTATTGGCAGGAGCTTTATGACAACGTCGAATAATTTTGTCTCTCCTGAGAATTTCATAAGCACTCTGGCCTTATATAATTCACGATTCATGTTCTCTTGATTTTTCAGCCATGGTGTTACTGTTGCCGATTCAAACTCCACAAATTCACGTGATCCAGCCTCACAGAAGCATCGATTATACACCATTTCGGGAATCAAATCACTCTGAATGAAGCGAATATTCTCCACGTGTGCTTCATCCATATTCAAGTTCTGTGAAATCGGTAAAAGCAATTATTTTTAAAATAACTGAGTTAAAAACTGCCTCTATCTTTTTTAATACTTTTTATTTTCAATCAATCGATCAATTCTTCAATGATGAAAAACCACGATGATAAAAATATTATCATTCATCTTCAATTACTCTATCCCTGAATAGGGAATTCAGTGTAAATTATTTATAGTAAGATTCTTTTTACCTCTGTCCGCTGTCCGCTATCTGAAAATGTCTTCTCCTTGATAATTTATCACTTACTGCGTTCAAACATTCAGTGTGATACATTCGTGGCGCTGACGAGTCACAACGTGCCAGTGGCCTCCCACTTCTGGTTTTTCAAGTACGTCATAAACTAGAGTAACTGAATTTTTTCATTACAACGGTTCACTGAACCTGTCTGATGCGTTGACAATGAAACGAGACAAGGCGCTAAGACGCTCTTTTATATGCACGTCTGTTATATTTTATTCAATTCATACATTTGAATTTTAAAAAAGAGAATTCCCGACACTCTCTTTTATTTTTCATTTCTCTTTTATTTTTATTCAACCTGAAAATTCAAATTTTCGCTAAAAATCAATGGCATACAGTTAAATTCACAATTATTTCAAAAATTCAAAATTCTCAGTGCAAAAGACCACTCAATCATCTTCAAAAATGAATACAAATGGTAAATGCATAAATTAATTCGCCTCCACTTGAATCTCAAACATTAAACCTATACACGAATTACAAATGAATAATAATGCAGTAAATCAATCATAGGTTGGCTTACGTGTCACGCGAATTCCTTGCCCCAGATTAATCCCACATATCAAAATGAGCGAGTCCAAACGAGTCAAAACAATTTCTTCCAACAACAACAACAACAACCGCAATCCTACCCGCAGCCCCTTCACTCCTCTCAATTCAACGGAGCCCAGACCGGTGAGTGTTTTTGCTTGTTCCTTTCCAATTACCATGTTTTATCAAACTTTTAAAACTAAATAAAGCACCCTCGAATATTTCCTCATTCATGCCCAGGTAATTCCTACCAAGCCCAGTCACAATACCATCCAAATCCCTTCTCAAATACTCAGCAAGTGCCCAATGTAGTGGCTTCAAATCCCTGCCAACAATCATTCCAAATGCCCTGCAATCCTCCTCAACAAAACCAGTTACAAGCAGCCTTGCCCCCCGGAATTCTCGAACAAATCCGCGCCTGTCTAGCGTCATCAGCTCCAATTTTCATATTACCAAACAATTCCACTCCTGTTCAGAATCAGACTCCATTAGCTGATTGTCCAGGAACTAGACTGCCATGTGGCCAGTCTCAATTCAATCCACCACCTCAATACTACCCATACCCCATGCCCATGCCCATCATGGGGCCTTTCATGCTCCCCAGCAGTTCCCCAAAAGACTCTGTAAACTGTCCCTGTTGCTCCAAAAAGGCATCAGATCAATCGAAACCAATTCCTCATCGCACTGAATCTCGAGAGCATGTATGTACTAATGGAAACGACGATACAATCTGTGCTAAACGTAATTGTCCAGCAGCCATCAACCTGCAGGCTCTAGCATCCCAGCTTCTCGCTGTACCAGGAATCATATCTTGCGCGGTTACTAGAATGATTTTACGAAAAGTCCCAGGGTCTAATATCACAAATTCGATGGAAGAGATAATGGAGAGGAGTAGGAGGGCTCTTAATACTTTGATGAAAGAGCAGATGTTGACTGAGTCTCGTAATGCACAACAGGTCAGTGCTCTGATAAATCTCCACATGACAGCAAATCCACCGCCAATCATCATCCCAACATTAACAACAATCCAACTAAAAGTAAACGTATTAAAGAATCAAGTTGACATGAATTTAACACGAGGATTGATTGAGTCTCAGGGAATTGGAGCTGAGGGGAATAGTGAGTTGGATTCGATGATACTGGGTCTGAAGTCTGATGAGGAATTGCGACAACTTTTGGTAACTTTGAAGCAGAAGGAATGCGATGAGAGGGTTAATTTAAGCTTTGCTCCTTATCGCTCCCAGCGGATAATTGCTGAAAGCCATTTGAGGAATGTTGAGAAGAAAATAAGACAAGTTGAGGGAGAAATTGAGAAACGTAGGGATGCCATGATACCTAACAGTAGATACGTAGATTCAAATAGTGGTAGTGGATGGCACGCGTATCCTGGTACTCTGTCGACTCTTGGTCCCTTTGGACGTGAAACCACAGTGAAACCGCAGACGTACGACTCCCCAGATCCCTTTCACATCGAAGTTCGTAGCCCGAGGAGACTGAATCTCAAACCGCACGTTGGTAGCCCAGAAACCACATACGAACGTGAAATAGAGCATCCGAAGGAGACAACTTTCAGCAGACAGAATTATACCCATGATGAGAATCAATTTTCTCTTGAAAATTCTAATGGTAATTCATGTTTTTGTGGAAATAATGGAGTAAAGTATGAAAACAGGGATGAGGATAATAGAGAGGAGGTTTCTTCGAAAAAAATCATAACATTTGCAGCTTCACCTGAGAGAGAAGATATTGATGGACCCAGTAATGACATGGATCATGATAAAACGTGATTATAGCACAGAATTATATGGATTTAGTTATACATGATTTTTCATCATTCTGTATTTACTCTGATAATCCACGAATGAAAAGGATCGAGAAAATGAGGATCGTATTATAGATGTGAAAAGTAACTCAAACATCGTACCGAAGCGAACGAACTATTTCAATGGGGATAAAGCCTGAAAGGACTATCCACGGGGATCCCTCGAAGATCCTCTTCAAATGGCAAATAAAAAAGAAGAATATTAAAATCATATGAGAGAAATTCAATAAAGATATCTTTCATATTACGAATATAAAAAAAAAGAAAATTATTCAGTATATTTTCTGCATTTTTATTTGCTGAAATAAAATTATTCATGAATAATTCTCATACGTTTTTTTTTTCAAGAAAAAGAAAAAAAGAAACGTTTAAAAGTCAAGATTAAGAAATGAATTCGTGATAAAGCACTCTAAAGGCTTTTTCCCAAGTACCAAAAGTTCAAAGAAATTTTGTTTCCAAAGCACTTACTAGTGGTGGTAATCTTGTACTATGTTTCAGCACAATTATCGATAAAATTGCTGTCTTAGCACAACACCTGGTGCCAGAAAGTACTCATACATTATTCGTTGGTAATTCAAAGGGTACAGAGTAAATCCCATATAGTCATGGTAAGAAAGCTAAGCAAATACCAATCGATTCGTTCATCTTGGGATGATAAATATTAAATGAGACGAGAAGAAATGGAGAATTCGAGTAAACAACATCATTTCTCTCATTAAAGGTAGAAAAAAATCATACATTTCAAGATAATAATAATGATAATCGTAGAAATGGGAACTCTTCCGGTTCTACATAATTAAAAGTCTCTCTCTCAAGAGAAACATGAATGACAGCCATTAGATTTTAATGAGAGCACTGGATAATGATCATGGGAAAGGAATCCAGTAGAGCTTACCGAATACAGAGAGAACTATTGATAAGGAGTTGACGGTGGTATTCTCAATCAATGTCAGGCGAACAGGCAAGTCTTTTCAACGTCAAAATGCCTAATAATCGTGAAAGACTTTGGTACGATTCTTTTATATAAAACCAGAGCAATCGATGCAGTTCATTGGGCTCTCTGTGAAGAGGCATAAAAAGTTTTCATTGCCTGGTAAAATTCTAGTCATTTTGGATTGACGAATTTCAATGGTAAGCCATCAGTGAATTCATGAAATCCATGTAAAGAGATTTAGTCCTTTGATGCATATCAAAGTTCAGAGGAGACTCGATGAGAAAAAATGAATTCGTTTTATTGAATATGGTAGGGGATTTTTTTTTTTATTCATTTATCATCTGCTGGAATTATTTATTGAAATTGCTTTGAAAATAAAAATCTCAAGATTACTTCAATTCAATTATATATTTGTGTAATTTGCTTTTAATATATATTAAATTTCTTACGTTCTAATGGATTCATGATTACAATTGAAGTTAAAAAAAAAAAAATTGATTTTCTCTACGTTTTGATACAACGCAGTTGGGAACATATTTACCCTCGCGCTTTTTGATACCAAAATAAATATATTTTTTTATATTCAATATACAAAAATTTGAACTCTGTGCCACACTGTTAAACATAGAATTTTCTCTACCGTAATCAATGAAATGATGAAATTATATTAAATATTAATACAAAAACAATTTTAATTTCGTGGAAACAAATATTAAATTTAATAGCTACACATAGTTCGGTTGAATTTTAATTTTTTCAGCAAATACTTGATATCAAAGTACAAATAAACTATGTACTCATTTTTTTTTATTATATATAATCCTACATTTGAACCATAATTGTAACACAGAGCCACATTTAGTGATAAACATTTCACTTTTGTGGGATTTCTTTTTCCTCATTTCTAAATATATGTTCAAAACTTGAACGAAAAATCTCGTTGGTATAGTAAGCATTTTCTTCTTCAAACATAGCTTCACTACTGACATCGATATTTTCACTTTCATTTGATGAAATTAAATGAATTAATAATCAAGAACTGAAGGCCGTTTTTTCGAATTATTATTTTCTTCTTTTATATATATTTATATATTTATCGCTTCGGGCTGGCAAGTGCCCAAAGTACCCTCATAATTGTTTTATTTTTCCGATTTTATTACTCCATAGGATGCACTATATATATTTGTATTAAATTTTTAATTACTTTTCAACGCATTTTCTCTCAACTGCCAGAATTCTACTTCATTTCGGATTAAAATTATATTATGTACAGAATTATTTACATAGAAATTTACACTGTTAATAATAATGTCAGATTCCTTGGGATCAATTTAATTTTTGTTCCACAGATTTAATAACTTAGTGAATCTTAATATTCTATCTATCTAATATTCTTTGATAAAAAAAGAAGGGAAAAAATAACGAAACGCAACTTAAACTATGATTTTTCTTCCTCGTTAGGGTTGAATTATTCAGATCTACGTGAAGTGATATGAAATTAAACAACTTTTGAGCATGAGACTAAGCTACCTTGTAGGTTTCATAATTCTTGTGTAATTAGAATCGCTTCTTGTGCGAATTGGAGATTAATTTTCGTGCATTAAGAATCACAATACTTTATAATTATTTTCGAAGACTTGAACTGTTTTTTTTTTTCATTAAAACGTAGCCATGCAATAGATACTATTCTAAATAAAATTGAAATTTCCAAACAGTCTTGTGTGCTGATATAATTTTGGAAAATTGTAATTTCTCTTTTTTTCTTGTATAAATTATCCTATTTTATCTGTTTTTTTTTCAATCACTATTTGATTTTAATAAGATAATTCCCAATTTCTACCTCGAAAATTTGGAAAATTTAAATCACCAGTCTTATGGAAATTTTTGAAAAATTGGTTCAAAGTGAAACTTGAAATTTCTCCATCAGAAAAAATTAGTTTACTGGAAAAAAGGCACAATTGACATTGAATAACCTATTTGTAAAACATACTATTGCCATATCCAAATGAAAAACGAAAGAATTTAATATTACAAATGTTTCCCGAATTATTCGGCTGAATTAATAAATATAATGGATGAAGCATGATTTCTTAGAGTTTACAGTTAAATTTGCGTTAATTCATTCGAAGGATTTAATGATTTTTCAAAAGTATTTGAAAGGCCCTTATTTCAGCTTATGAATTTCCTTCCAAATATATTAAACTCAAAAGTGCTCATGTCTTTTTTCTTCTGCATGAAAAATTGCGCACGGGATAAGTAGCTATGTTTAATTTGCATATTTGGTGTACTCAGCCTTGAGAAAGCCGAGTTTAAGTTTAATATCGTGGAATGACGGTCTCTTCTCTGGTTGTAAATCCCATGCCTATTTTTTCAACATAAAACCAAAGAAAATGTCACGATTGAATGAATTTTTTGTAAATTGTACATTGTACATCTTAGAAGAGTATACAGAGTAGAATTCATACCTGTTTCATGATGTCGTAAACCTCAGTTGGACATCCATCCGGAGGTTCCATTTTATAGCCTTTCTCTACACACTTGACGACATCTGCCAGTGGCTGAAGATTAAATAAATTATTATCTTCCTCATTTTCATAATAATACATTTTTTATGGCTTCCCATAATATCAAAAGAACAATACATACTATCCTTGGATATGGAACTCGGCCAAATGAATAAATTTCCCAGAGTAAAATTCCAAAACTCCACATATCGGATTTATTCGAAAATTTCTAAAAAAAGAATGGGAAAATTAAAATTTGAAATAACTCTTGTATTCTTCCATTTGAACCAATGATTTCTCTCACATTTTGTTTTAAAGCCTCTGGTGCTGTCCACTTGATCGGCAATTTACCTCCATCGAGCGAGAAATTTTCATCACGTGCTAAACCAAAATCTGAAACTTTTGCAGAATTATCCTCAGCCACGAGAACATTTCGCGCTGCTAAATCACGATGAACAACGTGTCTCGACTCTAAATAAGCCATTCCTGCACATGTATCACTGAAAAAAAAAGGATAATTAACACAAAATTCATTACCAACAGATTTCACTAAAAGCACCCATTTATTTTACGTTGAATTCTCTCATAATCCTTAATTTAATTAACAATAGTTCTCAATTCTCCAACAAATAACAATATTTCCAACTGATTAATAAAGCGAAAAGTTCCGGCAGAACTTCCAAGTGTCACAGATGAATTTACTAAATCTCTGAATGTTTAATGACTCTTTAAATAATTACCACAACCGCATCTCTAATTCCCCCTTCCATTTTCTCCAAAACTTCTCCACATTCTGCATACAGGGGAAGGTGGGGTAAAAAGGCCACAAGGGGTAAGATGAACATATGCTCACTTTGAAATTGTATATTAAGAGAAATCAAGAGAAATATTGAAGATATCTTTTTTCTGACGATTCCATTGGAAAGCTGAGGAAATTTTAGGCGAAAAACATGTGGATTCATTTTTGAAAATTCGATTTTTTTCACCCACATTTGAAGGGGTTTACCTTGGGAAAATTGGACAAAATCACTTTTTTTTACGATATCTCGGGTTCTATTGGTCGTAGCGCAATTCCGTTGCGCTTAAATTATAGGTATCATCGTCCCCCATATTTTCCCCAAAAATTATCTATTTTTATCAAAAATTGAAAAAGTTATAGGCCAAAAACTGATTTTCATAAAATGGCTTGTAACTTTTTCAATTTTCGATAAAAATCGATCATTTTTGTGGGAAATATGGGGGACGACGAGAATTTTAATTTAAGCGCAACGGAAATTCGCTACGACAAATAGAAATTTCCTCAGCTTTCCAATGGAATCATCAAAAAAAGTCTATCTCCAACCGTTCAATCAGAATATCCATTTTACCCCAATCTCCCCTACTAATTCTACTAGATCTTCTGACTAAAACTTACTATGCAAAATTAATCTGATCCTTTTTGGTAACGTGCAGTCTTCCTCTTGATCTCAAATAATCAACCAGTGATCCTTTACTCATGTATTCAGTAACCAGGTACATGTGTTGATTATTAAATACGAGTCCAAGTAATTTAACCAGATTGTCGTGTATGAGTGACGTCATCAAACTCGCCTCAGCAAGAAATCTCTGTGCCGCTTCACTATTATCCTTCAACATTTTAACCGCAACTCTCTCGCCCCGATAAACACCAAGTAAAACATCCCCAAATTCCCCTTTTCCAATGCACTCTCTCAATTCAAGTTCATGAGTCTGTATAACCCATCCAGCTTCAATGAATGCCTTTGGATCAACGCAAAAATCCTGTTTCCCCTGTTTCGGCAGTGACTTTGTCAACTGCGTGCAAAGTCCATCGGCATCCTGCTCATAATGTTCAACGAGTAGTGCGAGATTCTCAAAGTAGCCCTCATCATCAATTGTCAGTTGATTATTTTTGTACTTTACACGATAATGCTGTACTCTTCCTTGAAAACACACGCACAGCGTGTAATCTCCTGGGAAATTCGTCGATTCTCTGACTAGAAACAGACCATCCTCACGTGGTCTTAACAGTCTCTCAGCAGTTTCTCTTGATATTTTCCCATGAAACCATCTGAAATTAATTATAAAAAAATTAGAATTTTGAATAAATTAATAATTCCATTGATTTAACAAGAAACTTACGGCATTGCATTGAGTTTAACTTCGTGTCTCGTTAGTGCCGAAAGTGCTGTTGAATTGGGTACGACATTTGGTGTTAAAATAACTGGTGAAGTAACTGGACTCATGTGACTTTGTACATTCTGCGATGTTACAGACGAGTGTGTCGTCATAACTGGTGATACTGGATGTGGTAGCATGTTGTTTGATCCAGTCAAATTATTAGTTGGTATCGCAGAAATGCTGGAGTGAATCGATTGTATCGACTGCAATGATTGTATTGCGTTTTGAATGATGGAATGAGCCGTTACGTTTGATGATATTGTGTGATGATTCTGGTTTCCATCGACTTTTCCTTGACGGGTTGGTGCTGATACATTTGGGTATCCACCGCCCGCATTGTGATAAGTTGGCATAGCTGCTACCGATTTTGACTGGTTGTTTTCTTTTTCGTTTAGGCCTCACACAAACCACCTGTTGAATATCATGAAATTTATTCATTTTTTTTTTAAAACAAATACTAGTGACTACGTGTATTTCATGAATAATGTAAACTCAAACATCTGGAGTCATAGCAGCACTTGCATAAAAAATTTTATGGGCATGAAAATGTCTTGCTTGTATATTATCTTACGAAATTCTGTATTAGCGTAGGTGTTTGATGTTCTTTTCATACTGTCTCATGCATTTGGTAAAGTATGAAAGTGAGCAAGTAATAATTCAAGGAGTATGCACAGTCTCTCATATGAGAAACATTATATATACGAGTAACGAGAGCTGAGGCACTCAAGAAGTGGTTAATTCAAGTGTCCATTGTTCCGACGGTGTATTGGAACAAAGAAAAGTCGTCAATGGCAACGTGACTTCTTTTTTTTAAAAGAAAAAAGGAAAGACAAATTGTCTATGGTAATTATTCTGAATAATTACGTACGAATTTGATTAAATATATTGTTAAGAACAGAACTACTGCATGATTCAGCCCAATTTATGGAGTTAATTGTATACGCTTATACATGAAGTTTATAGCATATACTCAACAGGTGCAACGAAGCGTTCATATGCCCCCTCTCCTCTAGTTTCACTGCTTGATATCACCATTCACCACAAGTGCATAATACTAACGACATCCCCATTGAAGTGCCTCTCCACTACGGAACACAGTCTTGAATTATATTGTATTTATATTCACGTGGTTACAGTGTATGAGTCTTTATGTATGTCTTAGGTATGTAGATAATTCTGTGAGCAAAGTGTGAATCCGTTGCACGAACTAATATTGAATAATTCAAATGTATTTTATCCTTGAGATGAGTCTGCAGATTAGTGCGTTATGTCACGCAAGAGGATATTATTGTGAGCATTACATATTAATGTTATCAATTTTATGTGGGATTGTGATTAAATGCGGCGGGGGCTGAATTAAATACGAATTTTAATGTCTCATGAGTTCATTATTTTGAGAAAAATTCACTTAACGAGGAAACCGGAGAATTCTCTCTTTTTTTTTAATGATCATAGTTTATTCCGGTAATTTTATGCTTGATTCAATGAGACGAAGCTTATTTGTCATTAATGATACGTGGAAAATAAGGAAATACTGAGGAGTGGCGCGAGTTCATTAGATTGGAATTATTCAATAAATTTAGTGATAGCTCCGGTATTAATGTAATGAATAAATTAATACCTCTAGATCCATATTTATGTAAGTCTAGAATGTCTACTGAATGAATAAATAATGGAGCAGCCGCTAGATCTTTAAATTCAATCGTTCATATTCTCGCTTGAAGAAATTTATTGGAAAACTTAATTACGAAATTCACAATTTTATTTTAGAAGTAGAAGGAAAATTATTAAATGAAGATAGATGAGACATTTACTTCTCTCGTATTTTATAATAAAAAATAAACTAGAGCAAACAGTACTTAAATTTTAATAATTAATGGTTCACCACCTGTTCGACGTTATTGGTAATTTTCCTTTGCAATTTAACTGCAGTTATGAATCACAATATTCTAAGAACTGCAATAAATCACATCTCCCAGTATCTTCGCATTGCAAATAATTAAGCACTTGGGGCTTTTTCTGTATAATCATATCAACTCACATAATTTTCCATTGAAAATTTATGTACTATGACAATCATGATAATTGTGATTCCCATAGAAAGTCAGAGAAGCCAGATTTTTAATGTTAAATTTCCCTATTTCTTTTTGTTCACAAGGAATACTCCTTTCTCACGAGCTGAATATAAATAATAAAGAAAAAAAGCACAAGAAAAAAAAACAGTGTCAGCGGAAATTATTACTATCCAATGGCACGCCCAATTTGATTTAATTCAACGTTTTGATTTCCTACAATTTTCTAAAATAACCCGACATAAATTATGTAATTAGTTCCATTTTCACAAGTATCCAAGAATGCGTCAAAAAAATATGCTAAAAAATCATAACATGCGTTATTCTTAACAGTACATATTACTGTACCGTGACCGTTGGGTATTTTCCATCTGGCCACTGTGGAAAATGAGTTAGACAGTGATTATAATTTTACAATGCACTTTCGGGACGAGCCTTATAGAAAGAACAATTCACTTTTTTTTTTCCACCATTCTCTAATGTCTTTTCTTTTATTTCTCTTTTATTTCCCCTCAAGTTTGGATAATAGGAGTGAAAGCAACACGATCAGACATGCATGCAAAAATGGGTGAGTGCTCGACGATTCAGACCAGTGAATGGATATAGTTATGGACGTTTGATGTCCAGAGAAACTCATGCTGAGAATTATTTTTATCATACACTCAAGAATTTCCATTTAATTGCATTAATTCTCCATTAATTTTCGTCTAAACTGATAGCAAGAGGAGAATTAATTTAAACATACGTGGAAAAAATAATGAAAATCCGAAGAATCATTTCCTCATGCCATGAGAATAATTTCTATTCATTCAATACTATATCGTTAGTAGATTCAACGATCAGTGAAGGTTAAAACCACTGTTGTAGTAAACGTACCAATCAACTCGTCAGAAATGAGTAGACATCGGTAACAAGGTGTTCATAATCGATGCATTCAATGCAATGGTATAATGCAGCAATAGGAGTTTCAACCTGAACGTGACATTACAGAATAATAGTTGTATGCGAGTGTTTGAACAAGAAAGAAAAATCCACTGAGGAACGTAGCAATCAGCACGTATGCACTGATCATAGTGAATGCTCGTGTGGAGAGGCGGTGATATGGTCTGCTAAACGCAAACAAATAATCAGCAATGCATTCTTATGTTTTGATAAATTGAAACAAGAAAGTGATGATAATGGGTAATTAACTTGATTAAATTTAAAAATAGGCGAATTATCTTTGCATTGAGAAATTCAAGAGTTTCGTTTGGCAAGTTTGATTGCTCGAGAGCATTTGGAAAAGTAGCTGTGATTTAATGAGCCAAGTCATTGAGTGTGTGTCATCTCAAACGTTTCTTTTCACATTGCCTCGGTTAGCTCCCGGGCATTAAAAGTAGAACCCTTCGGGTTAAACTGCGGAGGTAAGAAGGAGACAGATAAACTCAGAAGGACAGTTTGGAGTGGCGCCCAGTTTGGATGGTAGCCATAAAACGTGCAGCATCAGCAGTGTCTTCTAAATTCCCTACACTTGATATTTATTTTGAAGTCAAGGTGCCATTTTATACTGACTCAATTCCATGCTCCCATGAGTTCTCTCTTTTCTTTTAATTCTTTTCCTTTTATTTTAGTGACATAATGGAGAAGCCGGTTTATTCACCACTGACTATATTTCATGTGATTACTTTACCTAGTTTCACGAGTAACAGGCCATCGTCCTCTTGAATTTATCCTTTTCTGAAAAATAAAGAAAGAAAAATCAGTAAATTATTAAATTAAAATGAACTCGGAATATCATATTCCTCAATTATTATTTTTATTCATCGATGTCATGAGAATTTCATTATTTTAATGGATACGAAATTAATGGGGAAATTTAATGAAATTCAATAATCTCGAGAGAGGAAATGAAAATGTACATTAATCTCTTACTTTAAGAGCTTTATAAGGAGAAATTGTGATTCTCTGATTTCGATATAATATGGAATCTCGGTTGTGCTGTGAGAACGTTTTACTTTATTTTTCTCATCCGTTTTTTTTTTTTCCTAATGAGAACTTCGATACCAAATGAACGACTCTCTCAAATTGACCTAAAAATAGGAAATTTCCTGCAGCATTCTCGATCACTGATAATGACGATAATGAACCAATCTCTCTAGTCTCCAATTAATTATTTGAATTGACGTAAAAACACTTTGGGAGAACTTGGATGACAAGATATCAGAGTCGACAATATTCCATATCTCTGAATCTGTTTTGCAGAGTTAGTGAGGGATGGTAGAAATTCGCATGGAAGCTTGGAACAATCAAGCCGGAGTAACTGCCAACCTAACTCTCCCTGGTACGCCCCGTTAATCATGTAGTTAAGGGAATCACTAATTACCGCATTTCGCACGCGAGAACCAGGGTGAATAGCAGAGAGAATCGATGAGCATAAGGTTACTTGTGCTTCAAAAAGAATTTTATTTAATAGTTAAAAAAACTGCAGTTCCTTTCCTCAATATCTTCCCTTTTTTTCCAATCTTGATTCAATGAATTTCCCAATTAATAAAGAATTTCCACAATATTCCTCTCATCTAATCATAATTGACTCCCGAGAAATTGTCCGTTACACCTGGAATGTCGTAAAAATTCTTGAAACCCATCCATGTCACTTCATTCTCGTTTTAATCCCGTCTATTCGTCTGTCCCACCATTAATTCATGATGGACACGACGTTTACATAGGTACCAGTGAATGCCTCTCGGATTGCGTTGGGAAAAGCGACGAAATAGAAGAAATAAAAATCCGAATCAAAGATGGGAAAAAAGGGACATTTGAAGAGAGAGAGAGAGAGAGAGAGAAAAAGAAGCAACTATTAACGAAGTTGAAGAAAGATGGTGAGGAAGAAGCGGTTCAAGTGGAAAAGTCGATCCTTGAGTCCCTTCTCTCCAGTGGAATGCCGTTCATCCGCGTGCGGAGAACACGCGGGCGACGACGTAACTTATGGGCCAGGGCTTGGCATGCGTACGAGAGAAGAAGGGATCTCAGACATAGACGTGCCTTTTACATTCATATATTCCCTTTTATTTTCACTTTTTCTACTATCTTTAGCACTTTGAAATTCAAGTACAAGTGAACGCTATTCATTCAACTGATTGATCGCTTATTTACGTAATTATACACATTTTGGATTAATTATAATGATTCAAAATATATTGATGTATGTGTGATTGTGTTTTGTGATAAACATGTTGCACAATTTAATCGTTAATTTTATTCGAAATAAATGAAATAATTGTACTACCATTTTAGAGAAATGATAATTAAGAAAAAAATTGAAGAAAAATCGTATTCTACTCTCTAGAGTAATTACGAACTCACTAAGATCCATGGGAATTCAAGACCAGAATCATTCTCTTGCAATTAAGATTGTTCGGAAGGTTAATGCCATTTTACACCGCAAAAAATGGGAAAAAACAATTGGTACAAGGATGAAGGATTCTGTTTCTTTAAAAAAAAAAATAACAAAATCGGATTATCAAGAGCAAGTGATTTTTCCGGTTCATTTGGATTCCACGAGGAAACAATTCCTTTAGAATAAACAAGTGACGAAAAGTCTTCTTTTAATCATAAAGAAATGTTGGAAATAACTTGTCTTCTAATCTCATAGTTATTCTGCATTCAGCTCACGAAGACATCGCATCGCTGTGTGTCACTCGATTAACGCCTACCTCTTGGCTTTAAAAAGACAGATTAAAAATGCAGGAATTGCAGAGAAATATATATATATATATATATTCAATGCAGTGGAACAAAAATAATCCGAAAATTGTTTCCCAGTATTTGAGGAATATTCTTGGTTTACTCAAATTTTTCATGTCTCCACGTTTGTCCTGATTGGCCTGACCTAATTACAACAAATTGTCGTATAAATATAAATGAAAAAAAAGAGGTAATGGTGAGTACAACTGTTTTCAGTTCAAGAGCATAATGAATCCACAAAATATCAAAAAATCTTTCACTCACCCATACGTGAAAGAGAAAATAACGTTGAATTATTCACGTACTTCAATGAATTATGAATTATCCGTAGTACAGGAGAAACCACGTTAATCACAATTAATCATTAATTTCACATAAAAATTTGTAAATAACCTTTTGTGAAGTAATTAATAACTTTTTAATCGAATAAGACACAAACACAACACGTCAATGAAGAGAACGTCACACACTCACTGTGATCTGTCGACCATTTTGCTACACACCAGGCCGGGAAGCCTTCGATTACGGCCACTACAACGATAGACGCGCTGTCTCATGGCTGGTGGAACTCCAGGTATTTCTACGAACATTCACGGATTTACCCGAAGTCGTCACAATAATAAGAGTAACGACAACGTAATTCCCATCTATACAATTTCATGACTAATTATTAAACCAAAGTTTCCTCAATTTTTTTATCGTCTTTTTTGATTTAATAAAAAAGGAAACGGAAGGAATTTTCTATGAGAACAAAAAAAAAGGAATTATGAAGAAATAAGTGAAATTTAAAAAATAAATACACAATTTTTAATTTGCTTTGAGATGGTATTTTCATTTGTAAAATATTTAAAAGAGGAAAGTTTCATTTGAATCGCGCGCGTTTGCCTTGGTTCGATTTCATTGGAAGAGGAGTAAACTGGTGACATCTACAAAAACAGCTGACCGAGATACGAGGCTTGCTATCACTTCTTCTATTCTCCATGGTGCTCTTCAACGACAATTCACCGATGACACCCCCCCAGGCATCATGGCCGCTCCCAGGATACTGAAGCCGTTGATTACTCTATTTACACGTTGAATTCACGATATTAAATTGAAATACACATATTAACAGTTAGCTAACATTAATTTTAATCGAATCATCGTTGTTTCTTGTTAATTAATAATTCGGATGATTAAGAAATACTCAGGACACCTGGATAAATTAATGTGCAAGTGTTGTCAGTTTGTTACTTGACAGATGCAAATATCAGTCAGTATTTTTTTTCATCTACATGAATGCAGACGTGATATACAATTGCCAACGATTAATGTTTGACATGAGACAATGATGCCGATCAAGGATAATCAGGATGTTGCGTGTTTCCTGGTCACGAAGCACTCGTGGAAGGGAAAGTAAGTTTTTTTTTTTTTTTTTTGTAACATTTCGTCATTCATTTTTTTCCTCCTTTAATCACTATTGAATTTTTCCATTGTCAATTACCCCAATGATTCATCGAACTTCAATCAATTAATTGTTCAATATTTTTTACAGATACAAACGTATTTTCTCAATTGGATCCATGGGTATTACCACGTATAATCCGAGTAATTTAGAAGTAACTAACAAGTGGGAGTATGCTGATTTTATAAGTGTGCAACCAACAAACAGAAATCAGCTTGGATTGTATGAATTTAGTATAACAATGAGAAAAGAGAGGAAAGTTGATACAATGAAATTTAGTTCTGAGCACAGATCACATTTATTGACAGAGGCACTCAGATTTCGTAATCAATTTGCCGAAAAGCCGAAAGAGATACTAGTGAGTCATAAATTCTATTTTGTATCATTTACTGATTATTTTTTATCATCAAAAAAAAGGTCTGTTTCTGTGACTCGCCTTTTTTTTTTATCAATACATTGGTCAATGTGTTGCTTTTATGTTGATTAAAAAAGAAATTGACATATTTCAGAGATATTCAGCGTACAAACATCACTGGTCTGACACAAGACTTCCCGTTGTTCTTGAAATAACAGCATACAGTCTTGATCAATTGGATCCAGCAACGAATGTAGTACTTGCAAGTTATTACTACAAAGACATAGAGGGTATTGGAACAATGCGAGATTACACAGATGGTTTTGTAATAGTCTGCGGTGGCTTTGGACGTTTACATTTATTTGCATCCCAGCAGATTGATGAGATTAAACGTAAAATTGTTGATTCAGCTCAAACAAATCTCGGTGTTATAATCAAAGTACTCAAGGAGACTGTGCCACTTGATGAATTTATTGTACAAAGATTTGGAAGATACAGTGGAGATGAGCATATCACTAGTGTATCTGAATTTACTGTACATAAAATATCAACGAGACACTCAGATCCACAGAGAAGAACACTTTGTCTGTCTGACACATGTTTATTGGAAAGAGATCCACAGACTTATAATATTTGTACATTAAGACCACTATCTGATGTATTTGCATTGGTTAGAGATAATATGAATCCTCAATTATTTACAATTCAATATTTGAATGGACAAATGAGGAGTTACATGGCTACTGACAGAGATTCACTGCTTGCTAGTTTATTGGATGGTGTTAGAGCATCTGGTAATCGTGATGTTCACGTTAAAATGAGTCCAATTGCACGTGGAAAGAGATTAGGACCATTAAATTTACCTGTTGATGAAGAAGTTGAAACGTCGCACGTGAAATTTATACAACAGCCACCTGGTGGTAGAACATTCGGCGAAATACTGGAGAGATTTAATGCTAATGTACCGTACAGTGGATTACATTATTCAGTTACACAAGATGTAAGATTTCATTTTGTTTCAAGGAGATCCTAGTACTCTGACTACTTCAATTACTTTTCTTCAGTACTGCATTAAAAAAGAAATTTAATCGGAAATCGTTTTCGAGAGCCGAATAACATTTTTATTGTAAAAAAAAAAAAAACAAGAAATTTAATGAGTAGATATTTGATTAACTAGGATTTATCCATTGAAAATATTATTCGGATCTCAATAAGCATGTCGTATGACACTATTGAAGCGGTTTTCATTGCTTTAGAATGAGTTCTTTATTGGATGAAAAACCAATTGTCTCTTCATTTTCTTTTTCTTCTTTTTTTTTCTTTTTTTTTTCGATGATATTTTCGACAGGACTGCAAACCGCTTGAATGGACTGTCACGACAATGCAACTAGAAGTACACAGGGTGATGAATGACTACTTGCAGGGATTATTTACTGAGAATAAAGACAAGATAATACTTGGTGCGCTGAGTTCACTTGTCGCCAGAGAATTGGAGACTAATGCAGAAGTTGAGGCACAATTTCATGCACTGAGAAGATTAGTGGCTAGTAAAGTTGGATTTATGGCATTTACATCATTACCGGGTTTTCGTGAATCAATTGGAAATAAAGTTGTTAAAGCACTTAAGAGACAGGACTGTGGAGTAACACAAGCTGCTATTGATTGTATTTGTGCACTTATGCAGGCAATGCACGACGACTGTGATTTAAGACAGGAACAATTAAACAAGAGTAGCCTACTTAGTAGCAATAAGTTTTTGGAAAGTTTACTTGACATGTGGATTAGTCACGTTGTGAGTTATCATATTTTTTATTTTACTAAATATAATTTACCATGATGTCTCATTAATTTATTTGTTTTTAGAATCATGGTACAGGAGCTCTGGTAGTCTCGGCCATGCTGGATTTATTAACTTTCGCATTATGTGTCCCTTATAGTGAGACAACTGATGGTAAACATTTCGATAATTTATTGGAGATGGTAGCAGCACGAGGAAGATCTCTCTTCAAGTTATTCCAGCATCCATCATTGGCGGTTGTTAAGGGTGCTGGATTGATAATGCGTGCGATTATTGAGGAGGGTGCAGCAGAGGTTGCTGCAAAGATGCAAGAATTAGCATTGGCCGAAGGTGCGCTCCCGAGACATCTCTTGAACAGTCTGTTCACTGTTGGCAGTGATGGGAGATTATTGACACACAGGCAATTGTGCAGGCATTTAGTTGGCCTCTGGGTGACAGGACATCCAACAGCCATGGGTTTATTAAAAAGAATTCTACCAGTTGGCCTGTTGAGTTATCTAGATTCAGATGAAAAAGTGCCGGATTCATTTTTAGAAGAGGAACGATTGAATAATCGTGATAATTTAAAAATTGCCATTGACCATGCAACAAAAAACAAGAGGGGACCTCAATGGATGGCAATAGAGCGTCAAATGAGAGTTGTGGAAAAACATTTAGAAAATGCCCTTCAACACTGGGGCGCACGTGTTGGCATTGAGAGACAAGAGAAAATAAAAGAACGACAATTGGTACTGCGTAAACGAAGAGAAAGAATCAAATCTGAGGCTAATTGGAAGTTATTTTATTACAAATTTAATCAGGATCATTCTATGCCAAATCTCATATGGAATCACAAAACAAGAGAAGAATTGAGAACAGCATTGGAGAATGAAATACGTGCATTCACAGCTGATAAAGATTTGTCTGGTGGTACACTGATAGCATGGAATCATCGTGAATTCGAAGTACAATATCAGTGTCTATCGGATGAAGTTAAAATTGGTGATTACTATTTAAGATTATTATTGGAGAAAGATTCTCCAGACAGTCCGATAAGAAAGTCGTATGAATTTTTTAATGATCTTTATCACAGATTTCTTTTGACAACTAAAGTTGAAATGAAGTGCCTTTGTCTGCAAGCAATGACTATTGTCTATGGGCGTTATTACGAGGACATTGGACCCTTTTCAGACACAAAATACATTGTAGGAATGTTGGAACGTTGCACAGACAGAACTGAACGTGACAGATTAGTTATGTTTATTCACAAATTAATTTTACATCGTAAAAATGTTAAAGATATTATGGATCAGAATGGAGTAAGAGCATTAGTCGATATTCTTGCTCTCGCTCATTTGCATACGTCACGTGCTGTTGTTCCAACGCAAACTAACGTGATAGAGGCAGGTCCTGAACAGGAGAGAATAATGGAGAAAGAATGGTATTACAATGATGGTGATCATCGTGCTGGACCAGTTAGTTTGAAGGAGCTCAAGGATTTGTATACCTCCGGTAAAATAAATCACAAGACAAAAGTATGGGCTCAAGGATTGGACGGTTGGAGAATGATATCTCAAGTGCCACAATTAAAATGGACTCTAGTAGCTAAAGGAACTCCAGTTGTTAATGAGAGTGAATTAGCAACGCTCATTCTAAATATTTTAATACAAATGTGTGAATATTTTCCAAGTCGTGATGCGGATAATGCAGTTATAAGGCCATTACCAAGAGTCAAGAGATTGTTATCAGATCTGCAGTGTCTCCCACACGTTGTTCAGCTTCTCCTCACTTTTGATCCAGTTCTAGTTGAGAGAGTGGCAACACTACTGTGTGAAATCATGAGAGACAATCCAGATGTATCGAAAATCTATTTAACTGGTATTTTTTATTTTATTCTGATGTACACTGGCTCGAATGTCCTGCCCATTGCAAGATTCCTCCAATTGACTCATACAAAACAGGCATTCAGAGGAGATGATAATACACCATCGGATATAATGCAGAGAAGTATTCTCGGACAATTATTACCCGATGCCATGGTGAGTTACTTAGAGAATCACGGAGCTGAGAAGTTTGCTCAAATATTCCTCGGCGATTACGATACACCGGAAGCTATTTGGAATGCAGAAATGAGGAGAATGTTGATTGAAAAAGTAGCAGCACATATTGCAGACTTTTCACCAAGATTACGTAGTCATACTATGGCTAGATATCAATACATAGCAATTCCAGCTATTCGTTATCCTCAATTGGAGAAAGAGCTATTCTGTCAAATATTCTATCTTCGACATCTCTGTGACACTGTAAAATTTCCCAATTGGCCAATACCAGAGCCAGTGCATTTACTGAAAGACGTGCTTGATGCTTGGAAGAAAGAAGTTGAGAAGAAGCCCCCAATCATGACTGTGGATGAAGCCTACAAGGTTTTGGGTCTTCAGAGTGGAAAACAGCACAACGAAGCAGATGTGAGGAAATCGTACTACAAATTAGCACAGAAGTATCATCCCGATAAAAATCCCGAGGGAAGAGATAAATTCGAGGCTGTTAATCAAGCTTATGAATTCCTGTGTAGCAGAAGTTGTTGGACAACTGATGGACCGAATCCAGATAATATCGTCCTGATATTACGAACACAGAGCATATTATTCCATCGTTACACTGAAGAACTGAGACCATACAAATACGCCGGTTATCCCCAATTAATAAAAACAATTAAATTAGAGACTGAAGATGATCGGCTATTCTCAAAATCAGCTCCACTTTTATCAGCAGCTGCTGAATTGTGCTATCATACTGTTCACTGTTCAGCACTCAATGCAGAGGAATTGCGGCGTGAAGGAGGTCTGGATGTTCTTCTGGATGCCTACACGAGATGCGTATCTGTATTGAATAACTCAAGCAAGCCTGACGATGTTGCAGTTCAAGTCTGCACACATATTACCAAATGCTTCTCTGTTGCCGGTAAATTCCGAGGATGTAGAGATAAAATTGTTGAGCTACCACAATTAATTAAGGATCTCTGTAGAATACTGTACTTCAAACACTTAACGAAATTGTGCTCAGTCGCTACGGAATGTATTTCTTCTCTTGCCACTGATAGCATTCTTCAGATGCAGCTTTTACAGTCTGGTGCACTCTGGCATTTACTGTTATTCATGTTCAATTATGATTACACTCTTGAGGAGGGCGGAGTTGAGAGAAGTCAGGATGAAAATAGACAAGAAGTCGCTAATAATCTTGCGAAATTGGCGGTGAAAGCATGCGCCAGACTTGGTGGCTATATGACTGGTGACAATGAGACACCTGTGAATCCAGTTACTGTCGCTGCTTTGGAGAGCCTCTTGACTCCTTATCTATCAAGACAATTGTCCAAAGATAAACCTGAGGAGATACTGAAGACTCTGAACTCCAATTGTTCTAATCCTTATCTCATCTGGGACAATGGAACACGTGCTGAATTGAATGAATACTTGGAGGGCAAGAGACAGGAGAAGCTGAATGGAAATGTGAGCCTTGAGCATGATTTCAGTGATTTTAAATACAGTGCTCATGACGAGGAATTGGTTATTGGTGAAATATTCGTTAAAGTTTATAATGAACAGCCAACTTTTCCCATTGAGAATCCAAAAGGCTTCACCATTGATTTATTAGATTTTCTGTCGAAGTCTTCGGATTATTTGGCGTCATTGAATAGCATGACATTGTCGAAAAAGGATCAGGAGAAATTGCGAACGATAGTTATGGCATTAGAGGCATTGAGAAATGTTATAAAGAATAATCCTGGAATTGAAATGCAATGTATCGGACACTTTGGACTTCTCTTCAGGCTTCTGAGCTGTAATAACTTCAAACCAATTCAGAAGAGTGCATTGGAGGTAATCAATAATGTAACGAAGAACCACGAGTGTGTCAATGACATTGCAGCAAACGAAGTTGTGGTGCACTTATTATTAACTCTGCATACATTAAAAGAATGCCAATTACTGACATTAGAAACATTATATGCACTAATGAGTACCACGAAAATTGTTAAAGATGCACTGGCAAAGGGTGCTGTAATTTATATTCTAGATTTATTCTGTAATTCAAACAATATTCAGATTCGTGAATCAGCCGCTGATCTTTTAGCGAAAATGTCATCGGACAAGTTAGCTGGACCGAAAGTAAAGCTAGATCTATCTAAATTTCTTCCAAGATTATTCTCAGAGGCGATTCGTGATGCGCCAAAACAATGTGTTCACATGTTTGAAACAAAACATGAAAATCCAGAATTAATTTGGGATGATGATACAAAGGCAAGAGTATCACGAATGGTTGCTGAATTGAAGGATGATTATTATTCGCTACAGAGGAGAAATCCAAATGCAATATTAAAACTCCCAGAGACACAGAATAATATTGATATTGCTACGAATGAGCCAGTTGTTGGTGGTGTTTATTTGAGATTATTCATTGCCAGTCCAGCTTGGGCGCTGAGGAAGCCAAAAGAGTTTCTGAGTGATTTGATGGACACCACATTATCATTGATGTCGAGAGACAAAACAGATGCCGATATGCTGGAGCTCACGACTCAGGCACTCGTTTGTCTTCTTCAGGCTCAACCTGCATTGGCTGATCAAGTACCATCATTGGGGCATATACCAAGATTATGCAAACAAATGGCTATACGTAATAGTCAACCACCTGTGTACAAAGCGGCAATACTTATTCTCCATCAATTAGCAACAAGTGAAATTTGTATTAATTCTATATGTCAGACTGATTGTATTAGTCCACTTAAGCTTGCAATGCAATCGAGAAGAGATATGATTGCGGTTGCCTGTGAGACGTTGAACAGATTATTTTCTGCTAATGAGGATCGTCTTATCAGACAGGTACAGAGGAGATAATCCTTTTAAATATTCATCCTTCATTTCGGTTTTTATATTTCGTTATTATTGATTGCAGGCTCTTGAAGCAGAGATGGTACCTTACCTGCTCAACATTCTGGAGGGCCGGCTCGATCTCATCGACAATCCTGCGACTACCAAAGCCCAAATCGTCAAGGCACTTAAAGCAATGACGAGGAGTTTGCTTCTCGGTGAGAAAGTCAATTCGATACTTGAAAAATCATCGGTTTGGGCTGAATACAAGGATCAGAAGCATGATTTGTTCATCTCCAATACACCAACAGCTGGATATCTAACAGGTAATTATCATAATTAATTAATTATTTGCAAAATTGATAGAATAATTAATCTTGGGAATTGTTGCAGCTGGTATTCCGGTGTCGGCTGGATATTTGACGGCAGGACCGAGTGCTCAAATTCCCAGTGCACCACCACCAGTTGATAGGGAAGACAGACTAAATAATAGAAACGATCATATATGATACGGATAGCGCGTTAAAGTACATCAGAAATAATAGAGATAAGAAGCCAGTGGCTCTCAAGGTATGTATCCGATCGTTTCTTCCTATTATAGAAACGGATTTATCTGTGATTTATTGTGACTCCGTGAAATATTTGAACTTTGGCTTAATTCAAAGTTTGCACGTATTATTAAATGAACAAATGGAAGAAAAAATGAAGCTATTAGAGTGACATGCTGTTTTCCTCCTGATTTTATATCGTTGAAAATCCATAATTCCTTTAGCAACGAGTGGAGTAGGTAGTGAGAGAATAATTAATTTCTCTCTCATTCGATTGAAAAATAAATTCATGGAATTTTTTTTTCTCCAACTGTCCATCAAGTGAACTGAGTATGGATAATTTTCATTTTTATTCAATGAAAGTTTACATTTTATCATTGTATTTAGGAGGCTTCGTGGTGTCACCAAAGTAGATGATTTCTATTAATAAATATGCACAGAAAATAAATTCAGATCATTTTTTTAATAATATTGTATTTTAAACAAATTATTATAAATATTGTACATGAAAAAAAAACAAACAATTTATCTACTGTACGCTTGCAGGCAGCCGTAAACAATTCATAACAGTCCACAGTAGAATTTTTATTGGTAATTGAGAGATCCTAATCATCAAATTGATATCTATGAAAGATTTTAAATCTTTGTGCTACATTTAGCTGTAAATTTCCATTCCAATATCAATGAAAATCCACATAACTTTGAAGATTTTTCATTGAAAAAAGAAAGGAACCTTCAGTTCTAAATTTAATTCTTTTTTTTAATCTTTTCAAAGTCTAAAGTATGAAAACAAACATCATACTTGTGTAAATAGTTCTGTGAAGATTTCTTATCATACATCTTGATGTGACAATGATTCGACAAAAAAAAAAACTACGTCTTCAGTGAGCAAGGCCTATTGCCAGAATCACATTAACAATTCTAGAAACAAATTCTATTATTCGATGATTAAAATAAAAAGAAAAACTCATCCCAGGGAAATATCTAAAACTACTTTCATCTGTAAAAAAAAAGGAAAGAATTTTTTCGTTTGCTGTATAGTCAGTTAGGGGTTGATATCAGTCTTCTGGTTCATATCATTTATAACAAAAAAAAAAAGGAGAAATCATAAAGTTATTAATTATTGCTGGTTTTGCAGGATTTAACAATTGTGAGCCTCGAAGTATATTAATTTGCGTCACAATAACTGAATGAATGTCCAAAAAGATTTATCTTACAAATGGAAGTGTTGTTTCTTAAGGAAAATAATAAATCATGAATAATTCATTGAATCATGATTATGGCATGAAGCTTTTTAACGCGAGATTGAAGAATGTTTCACGAAACGTGTAAATCAGCACTGTACTATTTGTAATATTAATTGATCATTGAAATTTAACGGTAATCTATGCAAATGAAGAGCCTTATAGTTTACCTTCATGTTATCACTACTCTTGAGTTCTTCGAGATTCAAATAATAATAATAATTACAGTAAGATTATGTATATATACATAAATTGATAGAATTGTACGGCAGATTCCTATGTACGTAAAGAATATTAATAAAAAAAATGAGAAATTTTGCACATGATTATGATACAGAGGGTTGATGCTAACTTAGATTAGATTTATTCAATCAGACGAATTTAATTTGTGGGGAGTTGTGCATAAATTTAGATATTCATGCTGGCTGACTGTTTGCAGTAATTTTTCGAGATTTTGCTTCAATTCTGTGAATGTTGGACGACTCCGAGGACTCGTGCGCCAACAGGAAAGCATCATATCGTATCTTTATGATAAAAAGAATTATTTTATAATTTAATTATCTTTTTTTTTCGTTTTTCTTGGATAAATTCACTTACAATTCTTCTCCACAACTCGGAGGCCTCTCCATTCTGTATCCAGTCTTCAAAACTTGGAGAATCATATTAGTAGGTGTGTCGGGATAGGGATTGCATCCCAAAGTCACAATTTCCCATAATAAAATACCGAAAGACCATCTGGATTTAAAAAAATCGATTAAAAATGGGAATTTCTTATTTTTATTTGTTTTTACTCACACATCACTCTGCGTTGTGTATATCTGATGTGTCAATGCCTCAATTGCCATCCACTTGAGGGGTAATTTTCCATCGCCCTGTTTTTTATAGATATTTTCTTGATAAATATCTCTGCTCAATCCGAAATCTGATATTTTTACGGTTCCATCGCCGCAAACCAAGATATTTCTCGCTGCCAAATCTCGATGGACTATGCGATTTGACGATAAAAATTCCTAGTGAAGACAATTAATTTCTGGGATTTATCAAAGATATTAATTAGTTTAAATAAAAGTAGAATATTAATTTACCATTCCATTAGCAATTTGTACAGCAAAACTGAGTAAATCTGCAACTGTAATGTCTTCAGTGATGTTGAGCATATCTAAAAATGGATGTAAATTGATTTAATTTATGTTAATTAATATGATGAATGTCATTGATTTTTATTACCTGGTTGTACATCGTAGAGTTGATTAGATACAGCTACTTCTCGATGGTTCTCTGTAAATAGAAGGATGGAAAATCTAATTTGTTATTGAACATCAAGTTTGTTACTCACCGTAATTGACTCCATCGCTTTTAATTATTCCATTGAAATTGAATTTCTGACTTATGGGATTATTCATCATGTTCTCCCAAATCTGTGAAAATTCATGCATTAATTTAATTATTAAGTAAAAATGATTTGATTTAATGCACTCACATTTCTCAAATAAGTTTGAAGATCTCCTTTACTGCAGTATTCAACGACTAGCATCGGTTTGACTTCTGAACTGCAGCAGCCAATAAGTGAGACGATATTCCGATGTTTTCCAGCTGATTTCATAATCATTATTTCATGCTGGAAATTACTAATATCCTCTGCACTCGGGCAATCTGTTGATTACAATTTACGTTTCATAATCCCTCTTATCTAATCAGAAAACTGTTAACTATTAAATAATCTCACCTCTCAGCATTTTCACAGCAACATCCATCGACTCATTCTCATCAATTTTGAGGGATCCCAGGCGAACAACTCCAGAAAATCCACTTCCCAAAATATCTTTTATTCTCAATTGCATGGGACGTAATTCGAAGGAATCCTTTGTTATCAATGCTTTCTCCTCCTCTTTTCTCTCATTCTCAAAAAACTTAGCTTTCTCATAAATAGGATTAAAAATAGCCTTTTCATGTGATTCAGTCTGTAAATAATATCACGAGATGATTAGAATTAAAATCGATGTAAATTAAATTAATTATAACATTAATGCTCATTACTGGTTTATATTCATACGGCTTCTCGCACTTCTTTATTTTTTTATATCTGCAATAAATATAGACGATGATTATCGGTACAGCCGTCAATGCGATCGATGAAAAGATTATTACCGTCTTATTGAGAGCTGCAAATTATTAAATAGCTTTATTATTTAATATTAAAACTTTTCTTCATTCAATTCAATTTGTCTTGTACCTGATGGTGATTTTTGATTAGTCTCCTTTCGGGTATTATAAATTGATGCTGGAATACTGATCCCACCTGGAGATTCTGCTACAATACTGATTGTGTGACGTAATCCTACGTTTTTCGGTGAATAAAGAACTCTGGTTGAATTCTAGAAATTAGCAGAAAGAAATTAATTGAATTAATTCATTCTATTCAATGATTCAGTGTTTTGATAATCAATAATTATTACTCCAGGAACGTTTATGAGATAGGGCTCGATTGCTTCATCGAGAGTTACTATTTCTAGTGAATAGTTATCAGGAAGAATCCTCGGTTTCTCCCAAGTAACGACAAAATCATAATTAGAGTCATAATTTGATACAGTTGTCACTCGTAATCCAGTGATTTGGTCAGGTGCTGAAAAAAAATAATTAATTATCAATATTTCACATTGAAAATATAATTCATTTATTAATTTAATTTTAATCAAATAAACTCACGACATATTGTTAAATTTTTGTGAATTTCTGAACAACTTGGTGTTCTGAATGACAATGTTGTATTGCCACTGCTCATAGAATTTCCATAATTATTAGCAACAATTACAACTGTGGTGTTTCGATAGTACGGAAGATGATGAAGATTGAAATGAAATCCTCGTGTCTGAAATAATGAATTTTCCTTCTTCAATTCCTCAATAATTCGCATTTTTAGCAGATTTCATTAATTAATATTTAATCATCACGTAAATTAATAAATTCTTTTCATAATTATGTCTTTCAATGATAAACATACAGCATTAACATCACCAATTGATAATCCCTCATCATCTGGCCACGAGAGAACATTATAAAAACAACTGCGGTCTGGAGAAAAAATGAGGAGGAAAAAAAAAGGTAAATAAAATGGAATTATTGAATATAATGTCATTAAATTTGCTACCTTCAGCTGGCACAAATGCTATTTCAGCCATCAAATCATTCGCATTATCTGGTGAAATATCCTTCACGTAAATGCTCTTAACCGGTTCTGGTTTAGCATCAACTGAATAATAAAAAATAAACTTTATAAATTACCAATGATTAATTTAATATTATCATAATTGTTCTTACACGTTTTTGTAGTGAACCATTGAGTTATTTCAGTTGCTGAAATTATATTATTTCTGATTCTTCTCACGCGATAACGATAAGACGTTTCAGCCTGCAAATTCGTGAATATCGAAGTATCTCCTTCATTCTAATGAATAAATATTTTAAATAAATTATTATTACACGAATAAGATGATGAAATATTTTATTTTTTCTCACCACTCTGATGTCCCCCCATTTATCAGATATTCCTACTTCAATCACATAAATCCCTGGATTATGCTTGATTGTCAAGAGATTAACATCTTTACAGTGTAAAGTTGCATTGAATCCAGCAGTTTCAGTAGATATTTCCATTTCTATTCAATAAAACAAAATTAAATAAAAATAATAATTAAATGAAAATAATAATTAGCCTTTTTCTTCATGAAAAATACTTGCTTTTACGTGGATAATCATTTTTAATACACTCATCTCTACATGATTTCTGCAAAACAACAAATGAATAAAACATATTAAAAAATTCGGTGACGTAATAGCCAAGTGATAAGGAATTTTATAGTATTTATTCATCATTCTGTGTCTTGGAATAAAAGGAGTGAAAAAGAAGAAATTATGGAAACTCGAGGAGACAGTGTCTGCTGCATTTGACATTGGTTCGATATGTATAATGCAATTCTGATAACGATGGAACATAACGTCGCACTCCAATCATTATTATTCCGAAAAAAAACGAGGATCGTGCATACATCACGCACATGTCAAATCCCCTGTTTCACGAGAAATTTCATAGAATAGAAGAGCAATCGCATGAAAATAGTGATAATAATCGGAGTTTAATCCGGCATTATCTAAAAATCAGGTAAAAATGATTTTTGAGATATAACAGGCGCCTAAATTTTTTTCATTCAACGATTATTCGCAATTTAGATTAAATAATTGTCTCCAATTTTATTCAAGGCCAGTTGATTTTAAACTTTACTCAGTTTTCCTGGTTGATACAATTTTTTATTTTTCTATTCATAGTTTGGAGGGTTTTGAACATGAGCCTTGAATACCTAATCGGTTGGAAAAGATTAATAGGTCGCGTTTCTTCGTGTCTGTATTCTCAAAAAAGAAAAAAAAATAAGAAAAAAAGAAGAATACGACAATTGATACAGCTGGAAAAGAATAGAGCGTTCAATGTCCTCTGTACGTACAAAGTACTTGCAAACACGTGATCTTTCGATTTATGAATTTAGCGTTGGATTGAAGAATTGTGAATTTAGATGAAATTAAATTATTCTACTTTAATTTTATCATTTTATGAATTTACATGAATTCATAGTTCTCGACGCAATTGTGTAAATTCATTATCTTGGATTGTTCAATTTTTATTTTTCATATTTGAGGACATATGGTATGAGGTACTAAATGTGGGCTAGAAGCATGACTTTCAATGATAAGATTACCAGAATGATATACTAAATTAATAAGATTTTTGTTTTTTAATTATATTATTTCTTCTCTTACATTTTCACACTGTGAAATACATGCTGCATAATTAATCGCCTCATTCACTGTTAATCCATGAATTTTATCACAAATTAATAAAATCACAATTACTTTAAAAAACATATTCACAATCACCATTCCATACTAAATGCAATTGATAACAATTATTTGTCATAAATAAGCAATTTATGCTGAGAATATAGATTATTTGAACTTGTACAAAGTTTGAACTGCATTAATACGATAACAATTGATGTAAGCTCAGTGTAAATTTTGAATTACGGAAAATTGAAATTTTTATTTCCGTATTTACTTTCAGAATATTTTTGTACATTTTACTATGTAATTAGTAGTTTCTAGTTATCGCTTGGTTGGAATAATTGGAGGAACGATTCCAGGTAAAAAAATATGAATATTCACAGGAAAATTGATTGCGCGCCAATTTTATTTTACCGTTCATTAACGTAAATTGAAAATAATCATTGAATTATTCAATTGCAATGATAATTTACAGGATCCACTGATTTTTAGAATGCTTATTATATTTTATATTTATTTAAATTATTTATTTTTAGAGTCACGATAATCGTAAATTGATAATTCAAATGTCACGTTTAACTATAACTTTGAAAGACACGTCGAAGCAGAATGTGTGTGCGCTGGCAAATGAAACGAAAATGATTGTGTGAAGTTAGACTGAGCTCGAGCATAATTTCCTCAAGCAGACAAGCAGGTACACATGACGCACGTGTTATTTTTTTTTTTTCAGGCAGATTTCAGAAAATTCGAGAGCAATGATAAGCCTGTTATATTGTTTTTTGAAAAATTCATTAAATAAATGATGAATTACGAGGGAATAAAAACAATCGATCAATAAAAAATTCGCCTCAAGGACAATAAAAGAATGTAGTTTTCAGAAATGATGATTTATTCAAGTAATTGCAGTATCATTACACGTGCCCATTAACAATTCTTTCATTGGAATCATAATACACATTATTGAATAAAAAAAAACGAAACTTGCACAATTTCATTCCATTAAAGTTTGTGATTTAGATACAATTGCAAAATTGAACTTCAAGAAGTGCTGAATTCATCCTTCTCTTTTCCCACATTATTTTGAATAATTTGCGTTGATGTAGTGGAACAGAAATACAAGGAAAAACAGTGTCACTCCAAGAATATTGGAGAATATAGCTAGTTGAACGTCTGTGATCATCTGTAAAGGGGAAAAAGATGTTAGAAATGTTGAATTTATTTACGCAGCTAATTTAAGTTATCTCCTTCGATGTATTAGACTTGGTACCATAATAAATATACTAATTACCTTTTTTTGTTGGACTTTTCAAGGTTTTCAGAATAATATCAAGTTTTTTTTATTAAAAAAATTGTCGACACGTCTTTATTTACGTGACACGCCGCTTTCTTCGATTAGGAAACTGATGTAGAGTGGATTTTATTAAAAGTGTTGGTGATTGGTTGGAGAGATAACTGTTTTATCGATGTAGTGGGGGAGATGGCGCCACTTGCAGTGTTGCACGGTCGGCCATTTTGAGTAACGGTTTACCGTCTCAGTGTCTTTGTTCCGATTCAAATAAAATTGTAAATAAACACCGAACGTTTGATTCCTTCTTTAACATGTGATTATTCTCTTAATTAATGAATGATTAATGTGCAGTTCTTTGTGCGGGATAAATATAAAAACGTTTTCCGTATTTTTTTTTGAAGCACACAATCTCCGAACAATCAGAAACTTTATTAACCTCATATTAACACAAAAATAAAAAATAATTAACCGATTTTAGTGCTTCGAAAACATGATTTTGTTAATTCAGTGAATTCTTGAAGATTGGCGAGGTCATCAGTGGTGAGTCATTCATATTTTCCACATTTTTTCCTCAATTAATTACGGGATACGAATATTTATTCCTGAAATCTCAATTATATCACTGAGGCATAGCAACGTCGATGTGTTTCCACAGACTTTCATCGATGCATTCTCCTCCAATACAAATCTGCAAATGTCATTGTATTTATTTTAAATCCGACTGCATGAATAAATTAGTTAATACCTTTTCATCTCCACATTTGGATCCTTCAGCAGCAGGAGCTGTTGCGAAACAGGATTCTTTTTCCTCTGGTTTTGTGCAGTAGAGAAGTATGCATGCACGAGCATCATGCTAGAATTTATTTTCGGGGATTAATGATAATTTGAATAAACATTCAAGTAATTTTCTTACATAACAAGCTTCGAGTCCTCCACCTCGATAGCACTGCTCATCCAAAGACAGTAGAGTTCCTGGTAGGATTCTAGGAAGTGCTGTATCGAATTTCGGTTCATTATACAGACACCTGGCTACCGGTTGTCTTCAGAGAACAAAAAAATTCAATAAATAAAACGAATCACTCATTTTTTTAATGGGAAATTACCTTAAAAAGAATCTGAAACATTCTAAACTACAATTGGACCATCTGAAGGCATTGATACCGAATCTTTGACTGCTCATGAGGTATCCATCCTCCCAACTGCATTTAGTAGCACCTGGACCACCAATGTAATCTGGTGCTGGAGATCCATCATGTGGAACTCCCATTCTGCACAATTACGTACATTATTCAGAACTAATTATCTCTGAAGCAATGAGAAATGCAGAATTTTTAACTCACATGTGACCCAACTCATGGGCAGCTGTTGCTACACCATTGAATCCTTCGTCGTGTATCAAGGCGATGGATTCAACTGATTTTTTTCGGTCATCCCATACACAGGCTGAACCTACTTTGCTTATGCCTGTTATAATGAGCTTATTAATTATCAGGGATTCTTTAATTATCGTAGATAATAGTATGCGTACCTCTCACAGGAATGCAGGTAGAATTCTCGCTCAATGCTGACCATTCGCAGAGAACTGATCTATCAATTATTTGGAATTAAATTTAATTCATTTATTTTTGGTTGATATCGTTCATTAATTTACCTCGTAATTGCTATTGCAATGTCGTATGACCCTCTCTTCAATCTTTCCTCGGAGTAAAAGTAGTGACCCATTGCTTGCATAGCTTCTATGCTAAGTTGAGATTCATCTACACGATAATTATCTAGATAGGGTGTTGCATTTCTATCCTAAGAAGAATTTCAGGTAATTATGTTTTATTTATTCTTTTATTTACATTGATTTTTGCAGATATAATTGAGGGAGAATCGGCCGATTCAACATGACGACCGAGGCTGTTTATCAGTTTATGAAGAAGCAGAATAAACCTTGTAATATCAATGACATCGTGTCGAGTTTATCCAATAAGAATAAAAATTCTATTCAACAATCACTGGATAAATTGAAGGACCAACGGAAAATATTTGAAAAGGTATTTTATAAAGATTCATATCTCTCTCATTAAGTTAATTAATTAATTAATTAAAGTACTAATGAATCTAATATTATTTCAGACTTATGGGAAACAGAAAGTTTACTGCATAGTCCAGGAGATAAATCGCGAAGCTTCGGAGTTGGTTAGAATTAATAATGAACTGCAAGCACACGCAGCTGAATTGGAGATTAAAAGAAAAGAACTTGAGAATGAAATTAAGAAGAAAGAGACAGAGTTAGAGGTATTGAAGTCTACTCCAACATTGGAAGAAGCTGTTAAAGAGAGAGATGAAGTGAAGCTGAGGGTTCGTGCATTGGAGATGAAATTGGATCAACTGATGGAGAGAACCGGCAGTCAAGTGGATTCAGGGGAAAGGAAGAGGAAAGTGGAAAAATTGAGAGAGCAGTATTCACGTGAGTACTCAAAGAGAAAGAGAATGTGCACCGAAATAATTGACAGTATAATGGAGGGATTCCCAGGGACAAAAAAACAGTTGTATGATGATATAGGGATCGAGGAGAAGATTATTAAGTAGTGAATAATTTATTTTTTCTTACCAATGCAATTATTATCGTTGCGATATTGAGGCGCACTTTTGGATTTGATAATGATCGATATCGCAAATCAGCGCCGTTCCAAAATGCAGTTAAATATACTAGAACTTCTGAAATATCAGATCTGAATGATCTTAGAAAGGGAAAATGTACAAATTAACAATTTCCTTCGGTTTATGAAAAAAAAATAAGTTGATTCACCTACTTGAAAGTATCATACGTAACTACTGTGAGAATTTCAGGATAGACGATGTCAGAATTCTGTTTTTCCTCAGTTTCTCGTTTATCTCGATTGTAGGCATCGTAATCTGTCAATGAATTATTCGTTAAGTTCCTTAAGATGTAATTTAAGTCGTCCATTTTTATGACCAAGTGATGATTTGTTTGGGAATAATTTCCATAACCATCGGCATTTGGATATAGTTTTGGTTGATGATAAGATTCATTTTTGTTTATAATTTCTTCTATTATTCTCTCTGGAAGAGAACGAATCACAAAGTGCTGACCAAATGTGCCATCGAATTTGTAAGAATCGTTTGTGCCTTGACGTACTATTAGTGCAGCATTATTAGATTGATCTTGATAAGCGTAATAAATCTGAAAATTAAAGGAAAATTGTGAAAAATACTTTGTAAATAGAGAGAGAAACAGGGATAAAGTGCTTTACTCCGTATTTATTATATTTTGTGTATCGAAGACCCTTGGGAGATGATTTATCGGATGAAACAGTGTACACTGGTGTATGCTGTCCAAATAGCATTCCTTCTGCTGGCCACAAGTAGAGCATAACATCTTTTCCAAATGATTTGAAGTGAACTTGTGGATTTGTTATGTTGTGTCTATTGAGAGAGTGTAGAACTGGGACAACTTGGTACTGAGGAACTGCAATAGTCGAATTTATCAGTTTTTCCCCAATTTATTAAGAAATGAAAGATAAAACGAGATCAATTGATTTGATTTGAATAATAATTTAAAAAAAATAGTTTCAATCAATTTATCTCGTTATAATGTTCCCATAAATACCAGCGTCACGTTGTGTTTGGAAAATTGAGTAGATTTCCTCATCAGTCAGGAATTCACATATCTAATGAAGATAAAAAATTCAAAAATTGATCTTATGAACAGAATTTTCACGCAATTGATAAATAATTAAGAAAATCATTCACTTGATAACTCCAATGTGGTGATAAAAGCAGAATAACACTCAACAGTGTAGATCGATGAAACATTTTGGAATGATACGTTCCTTGTGAATTCTCTAGACAGTATTCAAGTGGTATTTATGACATTGTAATATAATAGCTTCATAAATTTTGCTTAATGCAAAGTGTCTATCGAAATATGATTTACCGAGAAAAGAATGGAGCGAAAAAATGTGGATCGAAATGTAAACAATTTATAATTCAACAGTAAAATAGTATTTATTAATTGTAATATTATAAATAGTTAATTATAATGAAATCAAACTGGTGATCACAGACATATACATTATTTTCATTTAAAAATCAAGAGGTATTCGACGCTGATTCGTAGATCATTGACATTGGCCTCATTGAGTGGAACTACTTGAATAAGACCAGCTGCTAATAAATCATTCGTTGATAATAATTCAGTTTTTATATTAGACCTCGTAGGAATTGATGAATGTACGTCAATTCGTCGCCGCCGGAATTTTTACCTCTTTTCTGAATGATATAGGGGAAATGGGGATAAAATGGACATTCAGAGATATTGCTAAAATTGATTTTTTCAATTTTTGGGAAGGTAAACCCCTTCAAATCTAGGTGAAAAGAATCGAATTTTCAAAAAGTTAAAAAAAAATATTCTGACACATGATTTTCATCGGAAATTTCCTCAGCTTTCCAATGGAATCATCAGAAAAAATATATCTTCAATATTTCCCTTGATTTCTCGTAATATACAATTTTAAAGTGAGCATGTGTCCCCTCTTACCCCTTGTGGCCTTTCTACCCCACCTTCCCCTATATTGGGTTTTCTCAAAAGGAGAATTTTATTCACTGGGATGAAATCGTGGTCGTTTAAAGTTGGGTTTAAAGGATTTTCGTGGTATTGGTGTTGGCTCCGGAAGCAATGTTGCGTTTAAAGGTAGGCATCGACCATTCAAGCAGCGCTGAGAATAATAAATTAGTTTAGGAGTTTTTAATTATTTTTTTTAAGTGAAGGAAATAAAAATAATGTTACCATATTTTCCCCACAATATGAGCCTTCACCAGCTGCTGCCATAGCTGTACACCGTCCTCCACCCATTGGCTTATAGCATTCTAGTCTAGTACAAACACTTGCATCATGCTAAAAATTAATGAAAATATAATTTCATTTTAATTCTAGCTCTAATAGAAGAAGATAGAGTTTACGTGAATTACATTGCATGCTTTCGTGCCATAGGCTTTCTCGCACTGCTGATCCAATGATTCTATTGTTCCTGGTAATATTCTATTGAGTGGAGGATCTTGTTTAGGGTGATTACGAAGACAATAGCCATCCGGAGAACTATTTAATGAGAGAAATAGATTATTATATAATGATTTCCGTTTTGTAATGGTTATTTCGTTATAGAATCATGGATTTACTTGAAAAATTCTTGGAAGGCTCGCACAGTGCAGTTGGACCAGAGGAAGTTGTTCAAACCGAAAGTAGTTTTGTATGACATTATAAAGCCATCACTTGTATAACAATCCTCTGAACCCTCCACTCCATCATGTGGAACGCCCATTCTAAAAATTTCAATCCAACCATCAGGCGAACTCTATCTCGAATTATTTAATTATTATTGCATTAATTCTCTTACAAATGTGCTACTTCATGGGCAGCAGGAATTATAGAACTGAATCCTCCATTATCCTCAACTAAACCCACTGCCTCTGTGTTCTTGTCTACAGTACTTCGATTGCATGCACCAGCTTCATATGCATATCCTTAATTCAATTAAATTAGCATATTAACACTTTTCATTCCTCAAAAGATAAAAAATTGAAGGAAAATCATCGGTTACCTATAGTCCCAGGATCCCAGTACCCATTGTCCAACATATTTCCCAGATCCAGACTGAAAAATTCAACGAAAAATTGAAGACAACAACAACACAAAATTCTCAGCACACTAATGACGTAAGGGGAAACTTAACTGAGTCATTGCCAATGCGAAATCGTATCTCGCAAACGGAAAACGAAATTCTGTGTAAAAGTACTTGCTCATGTGTACAAGAGCCTTGTCAGCATCCACTTCTCTTCCCTTCTTGTAATCCTCCAGAAATGGAGTTCCGCCCTCTTCCTAAAATAATTTGTGTATAATATGATTCGATCATAATTATTCGGGACTTACTGTAGAAATTATGAATCCAGCGATATTGAGTCTGATTCTCGGTTCAATCATTGTTCGATATCGCAGATCAATAGCATTCCAAAATGCTAATAAATATAATATTGCGGTTTTTAGATCCTTATTCTGTGTTCTATAAAAAAAAACGAATCGTCATTGTTTTGGAACCTTTCATTATTCTAATTTCGAATTCAATTTCTTTACTTGAATAATTCATAATCCATTATCACTAATACTTCTGGATAAACAATTTCAGGCAATTCTCGTTTTGGTCTCTTCTGTAAATTAATTTGATCTCCTCTTTGACGTTCAACCATTCCTAAAAAAATTAGAATCTTAGAATTTGAGTTTTTAGATTTTAATCTTGAATAATTCTTAAATATCTCAGTTTAATCCTCACTTATGCCTCGCTGCATCTCTTCATGAGAAGGATCGCTCTGTTTGAAGAGAATGTGATGATTCTCATCTAAATCACTTGTGCCATTGATACTCCTCTTTTTTCTGACTAATCCATGAAGACGTTCCGGTAATGGACTTATGAGATACTCATTCAGTAATTTTCCAAACATCTTGAGTGATCCATCGATTTTCTTCTCTAAAACCACTGCTGTCTTTGAGAAAATGTCCTGATAGGCCTTTCCAGCATTTGTAAAAGCCTTTGAAAGAGTAAAATAATTGTTTTAAGGAGAAAAAAAAGGATTTTTAAATATTCTTGTCTTACATCGCGAACACGTGTGTACTGTAATCCCTTGTATCTCCAGAATCTGGGAAAAACAGTGTAAACAGGTGTGTGTTTTCCAACGAAAAGCCCCTCGGTTGGCTTCAAATAAAGCTCTATCTCTCTTTCAAACGCCTTCAACTTCACAATTTGTTTTCCCTCTTTTTCTTTCGATTTTGAATGAAACACTGGAATAACTTCATACTCTGGTACTATAAAAGGTTCAAATCGTTCTGTTTGTTTCTACGATGTGTGCTATAATTAACATAATAATTATTTAAATTAGTAGCTTACCTTCATGTCGTGGGACTTGGAAAATTGAACGAATTTCATGATCTGTCATGTGGTGATGGATCTGAAATTTGAATACAGGAAGTCTCGAGGGTTTAATTAATTTGGGAGGTTTTTTATTGAATTTATTCGAGGAATATCAGAATTATTTTGTCTCACCGGAGAAGAACGAGCCAGTGTTAATGCGCAGAAGATGATAAATAATAAAAACATCTTATTATGATATTTTTAAGGAAATAGGAATATTAATGGAAGAATAGGTATTCTATCAATTTGAAAAATGTCAGGAGCTGCGAGGAGGAAAAAAGACTCTTTTCGAATCTAGTCAAGTGCCACTGTACAACTGAATTCTCCACGATTTGTTTCCTTTAATTTGTAATGTTCGGTGGGATTTTTAACTCGTCATAAATCTAGGGCTAAGCATCTGAGCATACATCATATATTTTACTAGTTCTTGAATAATAAAGAAAAAGTACAAATAATTTATGAAATATTGTAGCCTTCATCACTACAGTGTTTGGGCGTTTAATATTAATAATGATTTGTGCCTTTTTTATTCCTACGTTTTTCAACGTCAAAAATTATCTATCAGGGAACAATTTATTTCATTATTTAACCTTGATTTTTTCGTTTTTTTATTTATTTCATAATAAAAATGAAATGAATAATTTTTACTGTTTAAATACGAGATGAATGAAATTACAGAATAAAACTCAATTCTTTTTTTATCACTATCATTTATTCTTAAATTACAGAAAAAAAAAAATTATCATTTTCTGTCTTTTTCATTTCTATAATAATTAGTCTCGTCGGATTTTTTTTTTAAATTCTTAATATCAAATCACCAACGAACAAAAAAAAACAAACAAACAAGTTTTTGCACGCTTTTTCGTGATGAGAATTTGAATAGAGAATAATTTCACTCTATTCTTTAATCACCGAATAAATATATATTCAGCAGACTAATAATAATCATAATAAAATAAACTAATAAGAATAATATAATAATAATAATATTAATAATAATTAAGAATTTTAAACAATTAGAGAGAAACCAAATGGAAAATTATTTTCATCACGAATCGAATTTGAAAAAAAAAAATTAATACATTTTATTGTTTTCCACTTAATTTAACTCAAAAACGAATCAGGCATTCTTCACATCGACATAATTTTAATACTCTACAATTATTTCTTAATTATAAATGATGAGGAATGAAGAAAAAGAGATAATTAATCCTTTAAAATTCCAATAATTGCATCTACGTAATAATTCTGTAAATCCTACGGTAACGTAATTGGATTATACTTCTGTGAATACGATTTTTTTTTTTTTTTCATTATAATTGTTTATTTATTAATTTTTGACGATGAGAAGAATTACATTGAAATTCTTTTTTTCTTCCATTTATTCAACGAATAAAAAAAAACATGTTTAACAAAAGGACGAAGGAAAGAAGAAGAGAAAAAAAACGTTATATATAGAAAACAATTAAAACCGACGAGATTAAAATTGAACCATCCTCATGATTTTTTTTTTCGTATTTCTCATTTAATACATGTATGAACACTGTTTCCCGTGGCAATAGTTCAGATAATTCAAGCACACTTTGATAATTTTCCTCTCGATTTTTCTCGAGCACTGGGGAAATTGGAAAAAATAAAATTAAAAAAAAAATAATAAAAGAAAGATAATTCTTTATAATTTTAATGTTGAATTATTTCATTGGCATTGTGGTTTAGCCGCAGATATTTTTCAGGGAAGCGCAGCAGCGCATTTTCACAGATTGTAGATGGCACAGCCACGTTCTCAGCCTGTCAATCTGCTCAGCGCAGTCTGACACTGTATCAATGCACTCACCGTCCTCTATTTCTGTAATAAAACAATTTTTTTAAAATTAATAATTATATCTAACATTTGAATGTACAATATTTGAAGATAAGATAGATTCAATGCGATGAAATTATGACGTCAATAAAGTTACCAATATTTATATTCCGAGATAATTAATTAGAATTGACAGGTAACAGGTGTAATTTGACCGTACCACCGAAATACTCGTAACATAAATTACAAAAAAACGAGATAGATAATCGTTGTCTCTGCATATTAACCTTGGGTCGTTCTTGGACCTTTTTAATCGAAGGTTTTCATTATAAATTATCAAGCTCAAGTGAAATATTGCTGCTAAAAAAATAACTGAATTAATAAAGAAAAAGTTATCGTTTTCATGACAGCCATCTCCATGATTTCAAAGTGAAATTGCGATATTCAGTAAAAGATAGTGGAGTCAGTCGAAAAGTGTTTGAATAAGTGTCATACAGCCAACAGAGTCCCAGGTTTTTTTTTTTTTCAGAAGAAAAATAGTAGAATAGATTTCGAAAGTAGAATGATGATCAGAATTTTTTTGACTCATTATGAAAATTCTGATGTAATTTTGCTGCCAATTAATTTCAATTTGTCTTACCACGACCAGTAGATGATTGTGACACTGTACCAGTATATCTGTATGGCCTATATTTACTAACTGTACTCTCATAAGTATTGAGTAAAAAATTTTTTGTCGTCGTAGAATATATATTGTAATAATAATTATAATTGTATGATCTTTCGGTTGTTGTTTGGTATCTATTGTAGTATTTATCGTAATTGCTAATTTGATTGTATCCAGGCGTATGGTATGTAACTGGTGTTGGTTGGGTATTGTAATCAAATGGTTCGTCTGGTGTCGTTCTTGAATGATAAGGTGTACGACTGTATGCTGTATCATCGATTGACACTGTGTAATCATTCTCTTGTGGTGTACTTTGAGTTGTTGAGCTCCATGGATACCTGTGCATCATATTTTTTGTTTTTCCAAAATAGTTAGGATTAGGCGGTAGATATCATTCCTCTAATTACGTTGTTTTTTTTTTTTTTCAAATATTTTTCATGTGATTTTGGTTAAATCTACATAATTTAGCATATCAATAAGTTGTAATTAATTTTTATCTCAATTAAGATATCCAACTAATAATTATTAAATTATTTTATTCACTAGTCCTTGAGAATTTCACTGATAATGTGAACGATAACAGGTGTATTTCGGAATACATACCTGTAATCTGTGTTATTATATTGTGAATAGGGCCGAGGCTGATTGGCACCATTATAAACACTGTCACGACGTACATATGTTGGTATATTCTGAGTGTAATCCGGAATAATGTTCTCGTGTTCCGCCACACATTTACCATTCAAACAATACTGTAAAAAAATGACGAAAATAATTTAATACTTGAGGATTTCACTTAATACTTAATTTATGGTAATGTAAAGAGATAATTACCTGTCCATCTCCACATGGAGAACCCTCAGCTGCTGGTCTGTAAGCAACGCAATAACCGGAGCCAGCATCGAAGCAGAATAATTGTGCGCAAACCCTGTCATCTTTCTGTTAATAATGAATAAATATCTCAGGATTAAATGGCAAGGAAAATATCATAACTGGTAGTCGATAATTGTCAATTTCTCATTTAACTTACGAAACATGCGCTCGTGCCACGATCCTTACGACACTGGGCATCCAATGATAGCAATTTACCTGGTAAGACCCTGGGCAGTGCTTCGTCCTCATGTGGCGCATTGTACAAACATGTTGCTGTGTCTCCACTGTAAATTATTCAATTATTTTCTTATATAATCATTACAATTAACAGTCAATGTATAAACGTAATGAAAGAAATGATAAAATTTACAGTTTTTCAATTGAAAAAACATGAATTTTTGAGAGTTAAATTACTTGAGAAAATGATGGAATGATGAGACACTGCAGTGCGACCATTTGAATCCTTTTTCTGTGTGCCTGAGATCACTCATTATGTATCCATCCTCCCATCTGCATTTCTCAGCACCTGGTCCACCAAGATAACTAGGCGGTGGTGAACCATCGTGCACTGCTCCCAATCTAAATACGGAAATTCATGAATTATTTAATATAATTGGATTAAAAGTATTTATGGGGAATTGGGAACATACAGATGTCCAACTTCGTGGGCAGCAACGATAATACCACTGAATCCACCAGTGTCCTCAATTATTGCGACTGAATTGACCTTCTCTAGTCGCTTGTTAACAACACAGGCACCGCCTACGTATGCAAAACCTGCGTGGGGCAAAAAAAATTAATTAATACGTTTTGTTAAATAAATTATTTGTCGTTTCATTCCTATTAGTCTTCCGGATTTTTAATCAAACTACTTTGGTTATTCAGTATTTACTGACAATGCAGTATCTACGATTACGCAATCGATTAAAATAATTCGAGAATTCAGTAGTGAAGTGGTAGAACGAGATAATTCGCTTTTAATTTATTGTCTTTTTTTGGAACATCTCGATTCTCATGTCTTCACTGCTAAAATGAATTTAAAAAAAAAGGATTAAATTGAGGATTAAAGAAAAAGAAGCAGCTATGAAATACTGAGCATTAGTTAATAAATAAATTGTATTATATAATTTTTTTAAAATTAAATTAATTAATTACACTAGTGGCCATTTTAAGTAATCATGCATTTAATGTTAATTCGTTGATGAATTTTCATTTTAATGAATAATTGTGATATAATTCACAAATTCTCATGAAAATTTCATCCAACTTACCAGGATATTCGTTTTTATATCAATTTATCACATTAATTCATGGAGATTTTAATTGAGACAGTAAAAATTTTATCAGAACAGTCAGAGTGAAGAGAAAAGTATCGTAGAAGGTGCAGTGGTGGTATTTTAAAAAATTCTTGGTAATTAAAAATTGTATAAAATTGCCTTGATGAAACTTGCGGATAGTACCTAAGCCAGTGCCCGGAAGAGTGCTTGAATTCAATAGGTAAATTAATAATAAAATTTCACATAATCAATTGGATTGAGAACGCGAGTGTAAAATAATGAAAAATAATAAAGTGCAGAGTGCAGAAGAGAACGATTTAAATAGATGCCAATAGAGACATTGAAAGAATTATTTTCTATTAATTTGCGAATGTTCTTATTTTTTTTTTTTTTTGTTTTTTCATTGATTTCTCATTTTAATGAGAAAACGTACCTGCGGTTCCTCTATTGCACACATCATTCGCGTATTGTCTCCTGCACATATCTAATCTGCAACGCAACAATAAATTTTCTCTTTATCACATTAATTTATCTGGATTTATGAAAACCACGTCACGAGACGACAAAATAATATGGAAAACAAAAAAGTGGTAGAAAAAAATGGACAAAACAGGACAGAAGTGAGAATAAAAACGGAGCTCTTAAATTTTTTTTTAGTTTTTTCCCCGGAGAACTTTCGAGAGATAATTGAGAGAGTAAAAAAATTGGATGAGATTTTTATTTCCCGTAATTAAATTAACGATGTGATGTCAGGTCGTCCGTCTGCATTCTAGGAACATCATTGCGTCGTTTCTTTATTCCTCAGGGCCACTAGATTGCATTTCTCGCTTTTTTTTTTCTTTTTCATTATCACCATTCTAATCCAAATTACCCAAATAATTTATTCAAGCTGAATTTTTTATGATAACTCAACGCATGCATTAACTAAATTATAATTCTACTATTTTTAATATTATGATGTGTAAATTTTTAATTGATGTTTATTTATTTTGAGAATTAATGCATTCGGTTTTGCTTCGAATTAGTTTGATTTTTGAATGATTTAGGTAATGATGTCTAAACTAAACATGAAAAATATACAAATGAGAACAAAATAAAAGGTTTAATTAGAAGGAAAAATGGGTAAGATGGATTTTTTTATGAAATTTCTATAGATTAAAGTGTCAAAAACAATTTTCATTAGAAAGTCAGAGAAATTTCTTTTTAGGTCAAAATTGAAAGAGAAATTTCCCTGAAAATATCTTTAAAAAAAATGCTTATTTCAAACCAAAAACTTCATCTTCCATTTTCCCAAAGGAATTTTCAATAAAAATCGAAAATAATCGATGAAAAAAAAATAAAGAATGTCAACCATTTATTTTTGTGTAATAAACCATACCGGCAGTTCCCTTTGTGCAACGGCCGCCCTTCCTACGACGGCACATATCATACCTATATTGTGGAGCAAAAAAAAAAAAGAAAAAAAAAAGAGAAAAAGAAAAAAAAAAGAAAACACACGAACAGAGTGAAAATTAATCATAATTAAATCTAATAGAATATTGATAGTATTTTATGGTCATATGTAAATTGAATTTTGAGAGGTCTTTTGGTGTTTATGATTTCCGAGAAATCCCAGAGAGACCAACGAACTTCTCAGTTGCTAACAAATTAGTAGCTTCCTTTGATATTCATTCCGAGTATTCAAATGATCATGAAATATATTAATCATTCATGTTTTTTTTTTCCCCGATAATATCTTAATGAAACTAAAAATTCTAATTGTAACTATTTTCCCCGTAGATAAGAGAATTTCATGAAAAATAATGTGAATTAAATCCGATAACGATAAAAAAAAATAGGAATAAGGAAATGAAAAAAAAAAACATTTCCGCAGCAATAAATATTCGAATGGATATTAAAAAGTGAAAAAGTCCATATTCATATTATTTCTCTTGGGAATAACAGTTATCCTTACTTTGTCACGGCAACGGCAATGTCGTAAACCGGAAGTCTCCTCTCCCGGAAAAGATATTTGCCCATGTCGGTCAGTGCAGCCGCGGAGTCAATCGCGTCACGTCCCACGCGATTTCTTTCCAAGTAAGGCGTTGCATCTCTTCCCTGTTTTGTAAAATTGGAAATTAATGAAAAATTGTGTAAAATCGTTTTGACGATCACTTTCACATCAATTGTCTGCCATTTAAATTTTTAAAAAATTGTATTTAAATTTACTTCAAATTAGGAAATAATTAAAGAGTGTGAAAGTGGAGTGAAATTATTATTATTACCCGTGATATAATAATTCCGGCGATACTGATGCGAACTTTTGGGCCTTTCAGGAGTTTATACCTCATGTCTACTCCATTCCAGAATGACACAAAGTATCTTTTAATCTGCACATTGTCACCGCCGTGTAATCTGGAATTAATTAATGCACTCTTACCATTTATTTCCTGAATTAATGATAATTTTACATACGTTGCCTTGATGAGTTCCATGAGAAAAGATAAAATGAGAAAATTCACATGAATTTCATTAATTTACATGACTTCAATTAATTCAGAGGTTTAATTATCTTAAACCGTGAATTATCAATAATGAAAAGAAATTTAAATTGATTATTCTCTAATTCATTACCTGTAACCATCGTAATCAACGATGCAAAGAATTTCCGGATAAATTACATAAGGCGCCTCACGTTTTGACCTCCTCTGGGTAATCGATCTCTTCTTTCTGAACCTCTTGGCCAGATGATCCGGTTCCATGAGCGCTGAAAGGAAATGACGATTACAAAAGTGAGATTTAGCGATTCACTGGAAAATGATGATTCAACATTTTTTTTTAGTATGAAAGAATTCAGAAAAAAATCTGAAAAAATTTGAGAACATTCTTTAGCATATCTCGCTTGTTCTCAAATTTTTTCAATTAATTTAAAGCAACTGCTGCAAAAACTCACCGAAATCACTGAGTTCATCTGGTATTGGCTGTGATAAACGCTTGAAGACAATGTGGTGATGAGTTTGACTCAGACTTCGTTTGCTTCTCGTCACATTTGGCAGTGTGTGAGCTCCATGAAGACTCTCAAAATCAGGAACTACCTCGTTGAGGACGCGTTCAGGAAGTGGTCGTATCACCAGATTCGAACCAATGTTTCCCTCCTAATTTCCAAGATAATAAATTAATTAATAACTTTATAAGACACGCACATTTGAATCTCAAGCCGATGCACGCAGGAATGTAACTCGAGTGAGAGTGAAAGCGAAAGGTCAGAACACGCGGGGTCATTAGTGAACAACGCTTTTACATTGTGAAATTACATAATCGGTCACTAGTATAATTGGCATGTTGAGTCACAGATTCAACTATGTATCTAATACTTTGTTGAAAAAGTCCAGATGCCCCTTAAATTCATGGGATTTTCGAGAAGTGCATTAATTAATTATTACATATTTTTTCATTAAAAAATAAATGATTTTTTAAAATGAATTATTTAATAACTAAAGTGCAATTATGAATAATCATTTGATTCGAGTATTTTCGATGATTTAGAAATAAATCATACAAAGTATGTCACATTGTTAATAATAAAGTGTCTATTGCAAACAAGTTGAGGACAGTAAATGAAGGTGTGCAACCACGATGATGAGCGGTGCGTGACCGAGGCACCGAGTTATTACGAAGAATTCCTACTGTGGTACGCGGGCATGCGTTTATTGCAATGAAAAGGAAAAAAAAGGGGGGGAAATTAACCACACAGTAGTCATGCGAGGACACTGTACTTTGTCACCCTCTAATTGTCCACAACAAATTAGGAATAATTGAAAATAATGCAATTATTAAAAATAAGAATTTCTTGTAATATTAAATTGGGACAATTGCAATGAAATAAAAAAGAAACTGGATGAAATTATTGCAGAGAAATTCTCCGTCTCGCAATACACAATTGTTCACCACCCTCTAATTGTTTTCGTCTGAAATTCAACCGCACTTGGTGGTGCCTCTTGTCTTATCGCAATAATTATAAAAGAAAAGAGGATTGTATTGTTGACTGAATCTGGGTATACCTCAATTTGTCTCTCGAGTTTTACGAAATGTTTGAGGCGGGGTGATGAAAGAAAATGCAAGAAAAATTGGTGAAAAGTACTTACCACGAGTACTTTCCCATTTGCATCTCGATGCAACAATATGGACGCCATGTTGTTGGCGTCTTGGTAGATGTCACCGATGTCTGCACTTCCCTGGAACAATTTAAATTAATGTTTACACTGTTTTTGAATTTTTTAGAATTTATTTTTGATTTATTACCTCTGGTACTTCTTCGTAATAGAGGCCATCGGGGCTTGAGACATTTCTGGAAACTGTCCACATGGATACATGCTTCCCATGCTTCAACAGACCCTTTGTTGGCTTCAGAGATAAATTGTAATTCTCTCCGAAGGCCTTTAGGTGAACTTCCGGCTGTATTTCCGGGCTTCGCTTCTGTGGCGTGTGTAGGACTGACACAACTTCGTATGCAGGAACTTGTTTGAAGAGAATTCAGGGAAAATTTTTATTTTATTTGAGAATATTTATGGGTTATTTTGAGAATTTGGATTTACCATGCTTTTAACGTTATTATGATAGTGGAAAAAAATTCAAAATCCACTGTGTTTACCAAGTTTTTCCATTATTTACGATAGCCAGTACTTCGAGGGTCATACAACTCTGTTGAATGAGCAACTACACTCATAAATAATTCATTGAACACAGGTGAATCACCGATATTAATTTTTACATTTCTCAGTTCATTCCTTTTTTTTTTTCCTCAATCCTTTTTTCCCTCTTTTTTCCACTCTTCTCAGAGGGAAAAAAATGAGAGATAAAAAAAAACGTAAAGGAAATAGCCAAAAGTTAAAAAAAGATATTACCGATTCATTCATTTTTGGTGAGTCACATGACTTGACCTTTGACCTCGAGAGAGCTCTCTTCCTCTTGGCTAGTTTTTTTAAATTTATGGTCGTATCATTTCAACTTTATATAAAAATTCAATAATAACGGGAAGAAGCTCAATGACGAATCGATAGATTTTTCATGAGTCACAATTTTGATTACGTAACTCTTAAAAAAAAAGGGAATGAACAAAAAATCACTGGATTTTTTAATAATTTCTACATGCATCATTTTTTTCTCAATTTTTGAATGAAGATAAGTGAATAGTGACAGTGGACCGTTGGATTAATTGAGATATATACTATTACTTTGATTTATGGGATTCTGAGGATTTTTAGGAGACTGTGATCTTTAAAGAGTGTGGAAATTGATGATGATCTCCTGGAGATCCTGTGAAATATCGCTAATTTTTTCTATATTTTATAGGGGAGATCGGGGTAAAATGGACATTCTGATTGAACGGTTGGAGATAGCGATTTTCTGATGATTCCATTGGAAAGCTGAGGATATTTTAGCCGGAAAACATGTGTCGAAATTAATTTTTTCTATTTTTTTGAAAATTTAATTTTTTTCACCCAGATTTGAAGGGGTTTTACCTTGGAAAAATTTGAAAAAATCACATTTTTGGCAATATCTCTGGTTCTATTGGTCGTAGCGTAAAAATTCCGATTCGAGGTGAAAGGTGAGCTCATTTGCGATGAATTTATGTAGTTTCAAAATTAACAATACGATTTTTCGAGTGACTTATAGTGGAAAAACTGATTTTTAAAAAACACCCCCCCATACTTGAAAAAATCGTATTTTTAATTTTAAAACCACATGAATTCATCGCAAATGAGCTCACCTTTCACCTCGAATCGGAATTTTTGAGCTACGACCAATAGAACCCGAGATATCGCAAAAAATGTGATTTTTTCAAATTTTCCAAGGTAAACCCCTTCAAATCTGGGTGAAAAAATCGAATTTTCAAAAAACTCGAAAAAATTAATTTCGACCCATGTTTTTCGCCTCAAATTTCCTCAGCTTTCCGATGGAATCATCAAAAAAATTCTATCTCCAATATTTCTCTCGATTTCTCCTAATATACGTAATGACGAAAAAAATAGAATTTTTACGGTTTTGCTCTTTATTTCTTTTTTTTTTCTTCAACTTACTATCATGATGAGACGAGGCCTGAAACACAGACATCACTTCTTCCTCCGTCATGTGTTCGTGTATCTGTAACACAATAAAAATCCATCAGTTTCACTTGATCTTTTGTGGAATGAATTTTGACCTATCCAAAGGTTTCGAGAATCATAAAATCAATAGTGCGAAACGAAAAGGGGATCGTTGTGATGAAAAAAAAAAAGGATAATGGAGCTAACACGCTTTCACCATGAGTCGGGCGCGCATCTCTTTTGCATTGAGGAAAAGGTCGAAGTAGACGGGATTACGTGCCCAATGTGGTTAAACTTTGCATGTGTCTGTGGGCATGTTCCCAGCGAGAGTGAAAGGATGCGCAATCTGGACGATGGAGAATCAATGATATTTGACACGATTTATTTCAATTTAGGCAGATTCTGAGGATTTCAAATGATTAAAAATTTTTTTTTTTAATTCCAGAATTTTGTGCAAAATATTCTAAAAAATAATAAGATGTCCTCAAATTATTTTGTAGCTTGGAAAAAAAAATTCCGGTTCAATCTGGCAAGAAAGTCAGACACATTGGATAATATTGTTGCTACCAATCCAACCGGTGTTGAGAATTAAATTCTTGTTTTTCTTCGCTTTTTCAGTGGCCATTTGACGAATAATTTTTTTCATTCATCATTCAGACTTATTAATTATTGCGTCTTTTTATTACATTGTAATTCAATGAATTTTTTTCATCAAATGAAGAAAAAAAAAAAGGAGTGATTGAAATTTTTCTGATGATACTCTCCAGCTTCCATAATGTTGAACTTTCTTTTTTTGATTCTGAAATAATTATGTGTGGTAACCGTCTCAACAAAAGGATGAGCCTGACCTCCATTTTGTATCGAGAGTGAAAGGAGTTTATTCTGAGAAAACAACGGAGATTGAGTGTATCGTTTAAATTATTTTATTTCACTGAATAATGATAAATTTAGAGATTTTATATTTACTGGAATTCTCTCATGAAAATCATGGATTTATCTAATTTTATTCGAATCAATTTGTACAATAAAATTTCGTGACGTTTAGGAAGAATGAATGATTCATTTAAAATCAGTATAAAATATTGAGAAAAACAATTTTTTCATTAAAATAATATGCAATATAAAATAATATCACGATAAGCCTTCAGGCAATTTCACGAATTCTAAATTTCTCACAATATTCTCAGGATGCTGCAGATTAATGTGATACATGCAAATAATTTCCAATGAATTGCAAGATTTGGATTAGAATGTTATTTTCCCTCTTCGACATTCACTCATTGAATTCTCGAGACAATGACTCTGTCTTTAACAAATGCCACAATATTGGCTAATAGAATGAGAATGAAAAAAAAAAAAAAAATCACTGAAAATTGTGACGTGTCCTTGGTAATTTTTCCCCTGTGATTTGTAAAGACTAAGAACGTTTAATGATGTTGGTACATTTGTGAAATAGAGTGAAAACAATTGTTTCTTTTAATTGAGTGAAAAATTCGTTTTTATTATGAAAAACGTGGGAAATATTTGAGATAAATAATTTCTGATGATTGCATTGAAAAGGTGAGGAAATTTCCCATAGAAATCATGTGCCATTTGATTTTTTCGAATTTTTCAAAATTCGATTTTAAAAAATGAAATTTTCAAAAAAATGAAAAAAAATATTTTGACACATGTTTTCGACGTAAAATTTCCTCAGCTTTTCAATGGAATCATCAGAAATTAGCTATCTACAAGAGTTTAATCAAAATGCCCGTTTTACCCCACCTTCCCTTAATGTCGAGCCATTGGCAATGGAAATAACAGTTCCATGTATAGTTACAACGTTAAACAAGTATTTCTGGTCTCGTGACCATCGTAATGAACTCTCGGAAGTGACAAACTCCTCGTCAAGATCGTGATAATGCAATTTCCTTAAAAATCTCCAAAGTCATGGAATTGATAAATTAATTCCGCAAAAATGTGATGAAATATCGAAACAAAATCGAATCACCAATTTTTTCAATCTTCTCAATAAATTATTGACTCGTGTCACAATATTTACGACTAATGAATATTGATAGTATCTTTCTTTTCCGATAAATTATAAAAGAATCTGTGAAAAAAAAAAACCATTGGAATTGCATTTTTTCTCATGTCTACTTCGTTTTTTCCTCCTTTTTTTCATAAATTCTCTGTATTTTTTTCTCTTTCTCCTCAACTTAATACAAAACAGTTTGTGGTGAATAAGAGAGTGCAGTTGAAATCCTTGTAACCGGTCGTTTATTCACTGATCTTGGTATGCACTCTCTCGTGTCGGCTCATTAACGAGCGTGAATGAGCGAGACTTCTTCATAAAATAATGTAATTCAATTTGTATGCTTCTCCGTTTTTTTCTTCACTCCTTAATTTCTCCTTTTACATTTATCTATGATGAAAACAGAATGAAAAAAAAAAAAATGATTATATTACCTTCTGACATCGTGCAACTGAGATAATAGCCATGCACAGTAGGACGAGGGCGCGAGTCATTTTTGATTGAGATACTCCTGACGATTCGTCTCGCCACATCGCTGGAAAATGTCAAACAAACAAATACATTATCCATATTATGATCATCAAAACACTGTTAATTTGACAGAAATCAATAGTAATGAATTTTTTATTAAAAATCATCCAAGCCAAAAAAAAGTGTTTATCAAAAATTTCTGATAATACGATATTCACTAAAAAAAAACTTCATTTAAATATTGAAAAAAAAAGGATTTCATGATGAAGCCTTTTTTTGCGAAATAAATGGCCTCGATTCAGTCTCCGAATATTGAAAATAATGAAACAATGATAAATTTAAGCTTCTTTTATTCATCGTGAGATTAAAGACAATGGCCGATATAAAAATTCATGTCACCATTAATCATCGTCATCCTGATCATCACAGTTTCAATTCAGGTCATGGGAGTGCTTTTGTTTCTGATTCGCAAGAATTCCACAAGTGCGTGATACCCCAAGGTTCCCCCTTCAGTTTCCCATCTCATTCTCTTTCTTTCAATGGCAATTTACACTCGTTTGGCGACACACAATGATATTTTATGAGAGAGGGGAAAGAAATGTTGCGTAAGTGATTTAAATCGTTTTGGAACGAGAAATCGAGGCATTTTGCACAAAGAGATTGAGAGCGAGAATTATTTTAAAAAATGGGGAAAATTTTGCTCTTTTTTTAAGACCCACACAGAAACCCGGAAAGAAAGTGCACTGAGTTCAATGGTTTGAAGGGGAAAAAATGGAGAAAAAGGAATAAAATGGTCATACGACACGAGTTTTAGTAAATCGTTTCTTTCCGTGATTTTTCAAGTACAAACAACTTGCCAAATAAGTGTAATCATCATTTCCCTCGAATTTATGTAATTTAGTCGTTATTTACAGGGGAATTTATTTGTTATGGTTGAATTTGAAATTGATGGAATTATATTGAGTTGAAGGCTTCTTATATTTCAATGATAATTGAGAGAATTACGAGCAGATTTGTGGAGACAGATGAATCAACTTCCGCGTGAAGAGAAACAGACAAATTAATGTGTGAATGAGGTCTAGAATTATTATTGAAACGCCAACATGTGATACCCACTTGTTTTATTCATTTTATTCATTTTATGTTGATCTTGACATCTCAATTCATTTGGATTTATGGGTGGAAATGAGTTAATTGGAATTTTTACATTTTTATTGAAGACAATTGTTTGAAAATAGGTCGATTTTAAATTTTTAATATCAGGCAGTTCTTTTTTAATTGTGATTCTTTTGAAAAAAGGATTAGGGAAACTGGAAACTGATGCATAACAACCGGATATCGATCTTTCACTCGAGAAAAGAACGAGACACTGCTCAAGGTTAGTTTTGTCTGAAGTTACGAAGGTCTGACTACTCTGGTACACTACCCACTGATATTTTCTTTTCGCTCTTAATAATTTTCATTGCAACACTCGCATTTTCAGGTAATGAAATACTTCTTACAAGCAACAATTATCTATTGAATAAAAAAAAATTCATCCATTTGTTCTGTAAACTCTGGAATTCTTTTTTTTCGATGAAAGAGTGAAGGTCAATATCAGTATCCCGGAATTTCAATCGGACGTTTTCAGAATGAAAAAAAGGAGGAAAAGAATTAATAGTATTTATGAAACTAATTCCCATTACCATACGATGGAAATACGAGGATCCACAGATGTCCAAAGGAATGAGAAAAAAAGAAGAAACTATCAATAAGGAGGTGAAGCGATTTATTTGAATTTTTGGGGAATTAATTTTTAAATATAAAATGTGATCTCATTGAGTGCTAGGAGAATCGAAAAATTTTCACATTTTTTTGAGGATTCGTCATCGGCATTTTCATTGGTCTCGTTTCAATTAAATTAATCATCAGGACTTTGTTTGAAAAATGTGAAAAAATTTGAGAATAAGCAGAAATATGTCCGGATTATTACGTAATTTTTTCGGAATTTTCCGTGGAGTCCTTGAGTGAATAAAAAATTCCATTCTACCCCTATTAGACTTTATTCGTCTCTTCATCTCGAGCATGTCCCTGAATTTTTTATTTTTTTTATTTTTCTTACTCTTCTTTGTCCCATCCTCAGGGTCGTGCGGATATTCTCAGTCTTGTGCACTCAGTATGTGTGTGTTACGATTGTGAAAAAAATAGCCACCTTGATGCATTTTTCTGGTCGAGCAGCAGACACGGTTCAAGGAGCCCGGAAGGTAGTATTTTATGGGGAATTGCTGTTGTATAGTTACAAATTCACTGGTACAACCAATGTATCGTGTATAATTAAGTGTAACAGTCGTGAGAATCGATGAAAGCCGTGAGATTTTTTTAAACGTCAATTTAACCGGTAATTAATCATTTTTTTTCCAACTTCAATGAGTTTTTTATGGAGCATCATTTTTAATTGCTCCTTTCAATTCTCCGGGAATTTTTTTAATGGCTCTTTTAATAGCACAATCCTAATCATCGAATATCTCGGAAACTAAGCGAGATAGCGTAATTTCCGTAATAACCTTTTTTATAGAGAATTTCGAGATCTACAAAAAAGGTAATTACGAAAATTTCTCTATCTCTCTTAGATTCCGAGATATTTCGAAAAAACTGAGGGATTCATACTTTTCATTGAATTATCACTGAATTAAAATTGTTAGGCAAACAAATTTAAATTCGAATGTCATTAACGATGAATTGTGACAGGGATTAACGGTTCTAATAGAGACACAAACCTGTCGTTTATTCAAAACCAACAGAAATACTGCATTAATATGATAAATGATTGTCTCTTGAAGACACTAAACAATAGGATCGGAATTTAGTAGTGGAAAAATACGTTTAATTTGAATACACGTGGAATTAATTATTTCCACAATTTCCGCAGTTAATATTTCAAATAATCCAGAATTATAATTGAATTTTTCGACTAATCCATTTCATCTCAGTCCATTCTGCCCCGAGCTAACGATTGTAACAGGTGATTCTGTTGCAAGGTGAACGAGTTTGCGTTCCAACTTTTACGACGCTCTTTTCCACTTAAACAAATCTATGAAAAAAAACCATAATGTTTGTTCTATTACGTTGTAATGATAAGAATCTGAATAATTTATAGTTTCACACGCTTTAAAATAATCAACAAAAATGACTAATTTCTCCTTATTTTTCTTAAATTCACAATTTTCTATTTAATTCTCTCTCATATTCATGAAAACATTTAAATTGCTAATTTTTATATATTTTCGGTAATTCCCACATGTAATGGCTTCCTGATGCATTAAAATAAACAGATTATAATTGATTATTGAGAAGAATACTATGAGAATAAGTTGCACGAAATACTTGTCATGAAATTTGATACTGGTTCGAAAAAATAAGAGAAGAGGCGAAGAGAACGAGTCTTTAGCAGTGTATCAAGTAGTCAGGTGCTTATTTATGTCGGGCCTGTAGAAACGAGCCAAATTACGGCTGACTCATGGGACTCGAAGATTTAATAGAATGATTGAGTCGATTCATTCTCAGTGGAAAGAGACAATTTTTTTCATTCTTTCGGGGGATATTAATTAAATCAATACCTGAAATTGAAAAAAATCAGTTTCACCTATGTCAGAGAGTGTCTGTCGGTAAGTTTTTGTTAAATGGAATAAATTAGTCCAACTGTGAATGAAATCATTTCTGGGAAAAGAAATTCCTTCTTTTTTAAATTAATTAATTGATCGAGAGATTGAGATATTTGTTTTCGCGAAGATTTTTGAGGGAAAAGGGAGAATTTTAATTGTGAGAAAAAAGAAGGAGAGACAAATGGTCTATATATCACGGTTAATTCTTTCCATGTGCAACCTTCATTCGATAATTGATTGGCCTGTCCTCTGAGTCACCCGTTGGTGATATAAAAAAAAAAAGAAGGTATGTCACGCTGAGAATATTAATAAAAGGACAGGTGAGAAAGATTCCGTTCGCAGAGAGCAAATAAAACTGAGAGAAGAAAGAGAAGTGAATAAGGATAAAAAGAAACGAAAAAGAAGAGAGACGGCTCAAAGGCCCAATGAAAGGTGCGGTCGTTCGATCATTGACCCCGACTCGATTCTCAGTTCAATCTCATGATAATTCCACCTAAATTTCAGTGACAAAGTAGAAGTCATCGGCTAGTTTTGAGAATATGGAAGAACAACAGTTTTTCAAGGTGACTTTTATACCAATGAAAAAGAAAGAAAAAGAAATAAAATGAATTGATAATGGGGATAAAGATTTCTTCGTTTCTCCAGTGATGAGCGGGTCGATCTCCTGTCTATTATATTTATTTTCCTTTGAATTTGGTTAAAATTATGCGACGCATGAGAAAAATCCTGTCCTAATAAATTTTCAAAGAGAATTGGGAAGTCTAAATTTTTTATTATTCTAATGTCAGTAGATTGGTGAATTTCACGAGAACTGGTTTCTCTCAAAATTATTATTTTCTTTTAAATCCAAGTGAATACAAAACAATTCACGAATTCTTCTTTTTATGAATATTAATTCACGAATATTCAAATCACTAGATTAATGTGGATTCTGTGGTTAATTCTCTTCCAAAAAATCTGAAAAAATTCAGAAACAATGTCAACACATAAAAGCACATCCTCAAATTTTTTTACATTTTCAAATTGCCTCCTTCAGTCTCAAAAAAAAATCCCCAATTATTCTCGCTCAAAGTCCCATTTTACCCTGATCCTCCGAGATAACCGAGAGAGTGAGAGTATACGAATTGTTCTCACGCTCGTTCATTATAACTCTAAAAGTGAATGGGGGACCTCGGGATTTATATATGGATCTGGTATCATACCTGCCACAACGTGCACTAACCCTGCACGTTCATTACAATTATTTTCCCCTTTTGCCCGATGAGATTGAAACTAATTTCTCGCTGAATCTCGTAGATTCAGTAATTAAATAACCGCGTAATTGAACATTTGATTGCCAGATATTTAATCCCACTGAAGCGCAGTTCATTATCCCCATTTTTTCATGCAAAGTTCAATGACCCTTTTTTTTCTTAAAATCTGCATTAGTATCTGTACATTAATATTCGTGCCTATAATTCATAAAAAAAAAAACTAAGCGAGAAGACGTATAAACGTTCCGAGTCGTCCATTAAACTCTAATCCATTATCTCCATCTCCTGATGCCATTGGACATCATAATTCATTTGAGAATGTCACTGGTAATGTAAAAAAAGAGACTCACATCATAAGCCATCTCCATTTTTTATAATAAGAGGGAGAAACTGCAGATAAATATTTGTACTTTATGAATGAAAAATATCGAAAGTCCGAGTCGAAAGGAAACGTATCTATGAACTCCATTGGACGAGTCTTTCTTGCTGCAGGCCAAATGTTTCAGCCATATGGCATATGCAAGGATAACAACTTTCCTCTCCTCTGCTCCATTGAATTTTCTGTAAAATAAGTGAATCCTTTCTCAAGTACTAATGGACACAAATTTATAACGTGTAATGCGGTTGAATTGAGGCTGAATTATTCGAAATATATCATATTTTAAATTCGAGTGAAATCGACGGAAGTTGGAAGGCGAAAGTGCAAGTAGAATTACCATTCCATTGCATTATAATTAGAGTAAAATGATTCTCGCAAATAATTTATTTTTCCATTGAATTAGAATGATTTTTACATAAATTTTTCATTCTATTTATAAAGATAATATTTAATCTGGAGATGAAATTCAATTAATCGTTATATCACTTCACGAAAGTCTCTGATAATTCGTAATTTTATTAGAATGAAATAAATCAGTTTAGAAAGTGGGATTTTTATTCCTTTTCTTCATGATCGATGAAAGTTATCAATGTATTATGATTATTAAAATTTTGTTAGAGAGAGTATTTCAATGAATAAAACATATTAATAAAATAAATTCTATGTTACTTTCGTAATTCACATTTGATGGAGAATGATTCACCCTCTGACCTTTATCGAATTCGTAACAGAAGCTCATTAGATTCATTATGAACTCGTGTCAATTACTCGTACATCATGTGCTTATTGGTGTAACCTTTGCCGGGATTTCTTGGATACGTAATTAAATACTGCATAATATTAATTTTTTCACTAGGTTAGGCACTATTACGTCTTTAGTAATAATTCAAATGAAGAATCTTTCTAAAATGAGGCCAGTTGACGCCTTCGACTCGTTTTAAAAAATAAAAAGAAAAAAAGATGTGAAATAATTGAGAAATTCATCTAAAAATGAATTTGCGATAAAGTGTCATTTCAAAATCAAATTTATTACAAGGTATTTTTCCCACTTAAAACCACAAACAATTCATCATCAGTGTTGGTGAAAAAAATAAATAAATAAAGAAACAACCACAAGTCCATCACCAAAACAAATTACTGAGAATAATATCAGAATTAATAATACCCATCTGCTTTGAGCCATTAAAAAAATATGTTTTCCCCCAAAAAAATAAACATAATTCTCTGAATTACCTTCTTTTTTCCTCTTTCTATTGCCAAGAAGTGACAAATCTTTCCGAGAAAAATCCACCAATGACCTTGAATATCTCTTGATTCTTTAAAAAAAAAACCACAGGAATAAATAATCCTGCGTTTAATATTTCACGTTAAACTCTTTTATCATTTCACTTTGAAAGAGAAAAGAGTGTTTTTTTTTTTTTTTTTAAACGAAGATTCACTCTCGATGAATACTTAACCTCCGTTGTGGTAGGTTAGTCACCCGCTGATTTCAGCATATTTATTCAAGTCTTTCATTTTTTTCCACTGTTCTATTCTATCGGAGCAAAAGTTTGTTCACGCCACAACTTGCGAAATCATGGAGTTATACGTTTGTATTTGTTGCGGGTGTATGTACCAATAATAGACCGGAATGATAGAAGGGGTTAAGACTAGCCTGGGTAAATGAAAATATTTCGTAATTCAGGCACTTGCAGAGTCCGCCATTGTGTCTATATTCGCTGGGAGTAATATCCGTTGGATTTATCGAGAGTCTGAGATCAGCAGAGCGTGATCCATCTAAAAAATGCTAAGTATCGATAGAATTCGATTAATCCGAATTTTCGTGGACAATTAATGATGAAATTTAAACGATGACAGAACGGATGAGACCAACCGGAAGTTCCTCAAGAGCCTCCAATATATTAAAAGCCCAGCCTTGACATCTGCCAGAAATAATTATGATATCCTCATAATTATATTCATTTTTATTCTCTCATTTCTTTTAATAATAATAATGTGCCCTTGACCCGTATCAAAAGCACTGGTTTCCTCCATCAATTCATCTCCAACAGGTGTATTCTCTATATTAGATTTAATATTTCGTAATTTCCCTCATAAATTATCAAAGACATTGATCCTCAGAATCATTTGTTTCTCGCATCTTTATGAATGATTTATGGAGTGTCTTCAGATGAGTTTCAGCGATTTCTAAGAAGTCTGGAGGCCCGAAATTTAGTAAAACTTCCCCACAATCCTTTTTTTATTTCATGTCCCCGGCATGCAGACATGGTAACCTTGACCTGCATTAAACTAGAACGTGTACTCAGTGGACTCTTTGATGAAGTACTCGGTACTACTACTAATAATTCCACCGAATATAAACTCTTTCGAAATTTACATTGTTGACTAATTTCACTCTGACCGTGACTCGATTAAAAATCAAACGTCTTTTTTCATTGACCTCCAATTTCGTGTATTTAGTAATTATCCAATCAATCTCCTCTCATTTCATCAAATTCTCTTCAATAAAGAAACAATGATGATTGATAAAGTAAATTGGAAACGTAATTTTGCCTGTGAAATTTCATAATTTTTCATCTACCATCGAGAAATCAACTTTACGCTCTACTTGCCAGTGATTTCAATCCTCCATTGCAACATCGTATAACATCAGTCCCGAGACTGTTAACTCGGGAAAGAGATAACAATCGATGTGATGAAAAACAGGGAAAAAATTCTATTGACTCAATTCTCGCCATTTCCCTCCGTCTTTTATTCATTCAGGAATACTTGTGTACGAATAATCCTCATGTCTTCAGCCATCCGAATCCGGAGACTTTAACGCCGCAATAAGCGAGACGCATCCACATAAATATTCGTGAATGAAGTCTCCGAATAAATTCAATGCGTGAATTGACCTTGGCTCACTTGAGAAATGTAAATCGTGAAAAATGAGAGTTTCTAATTGTGAGAGAAGTCCATCTTCTTTTGAATCACGTGGACAAATTGATATGCAAAGTCTCTGAATTTTAAATGCTGGAATTCAGACGTCAGGACATAAAGACTGACGCACTTCAATAATTTATCGAGTCAACGGCCGAAAAATCAATGATTCGGAATGATGAAACTTTTTCGTGAATTGTAAACAGTTGTTGGAGCGTAAAAACTGATTCTTCCACGTGTCAACCGGAATTCGAATGAAAAATCCTGTTTCTTCTGGAAATTGTGGGGAATTACAGTCGTATGTAGAATGGAAAATAAATTACAATAGAATTTTTTTAGGGAACCGTTAGTCACGAAGATGTAAGTAGCATGCTTGCAATTATTTTATGCAATCAGTGATGGGATAGTTGGTGACGAGGTAACAGTAGCTGTTATTAAAAGCCCAGTTACCGGTATTCCATCATTTTACCATGAGGACATTACAAATTACTGTCTCGCCGGTCAGTAATACGAGAATCGTGTCTATGTATTATTTTTTTTTGTAACGGGCCTCATCTTCTCTCTTCATTTCCACATTTTTCAATCCGAATATTTGTTTATTCCGCACCTTCTTTTCCTACATTAATATACGAGACTTTGTTATTGATCTCGTGTTCTTCAAATTTATGGGATTTTTGTCATTGATAGAGGAGAATTTAATTACCCTATCAACTTAATTGAATTCTATATTTTTTTTAAAATAGACCTGACACAGTGTCATCCACCGTAACGAATTAATTCAATTAGTCTCACTTTGTAATCTCGTATGAAGTGATTTGTTTCTCACCTCCGTTATTTTCCTCATTTTTTTAGTATTAAAATATTTGTGTCTTTGTTTCATCAATTTGTTCCACAATGAATCAATATTTACGTAAAAAATGAGAATGATTCACAGTTTAATCGTCATTCACAAGTAGATGATATGTTTTTAATACAAATTAGCTCATGAAGGACACAGCCTAGAAATCATTATGTTCAACAAACTAAACAGACGAGAAAATCATTCTAACAATAAGAACAACTTGTTAACGCTCCGTGGAAGCTGAACATGAATCTGCATGTTTCTGCATCTACAACTATGTCAAGAACCCAGTTTTTTGAAGATATCTTGGAAACTAAGTGAGATAACGTAATTTTACCCAAATCCTTTTCTCTAGCTCTTGAAATTCTCTACAAAAAAGTATTCATACAAAATTTTCGTATCTCCATTATTTACCGAGTTATTCAACTTTGAATAATGCCAAATTACCTCGATTTTTCCTCTTTCATCACAAATTACTCCATTATGTCCTCAAAAAGAGGAATAATAACAGCAGCCGACGATAATTACGATTTAATTTGAGAAAAAAAATTATTGCAAAAGCCCTTCACCGTATTTAGCCTCAATCATAAATTCAACTCTGCAATTTCCATAAACGTCACCCTGAATTTTAACACAGAAATGAGAAAAGAATATTTTTTATCATTTGAGTTTCTCGCGTGGGCAATTCTAGCCTTTATTATAACATTGATGGCAAGGCCAATAGGTGAGCTCTGCAAATTGGCCATCGCAGAAAATTATCGTGTGAGTGACGATATAATCAACACCTTCTTCACTGATATTTAAGTTAATGTAAAATTGATGATTTCCGCTTCCGCATGAGGATTTTTTCTTCACCGAAAATTTCATTTAACCGTTAATAATCGAATAATGACACTCGAGCAATTAATACAATGTTTCCTGGTGTCCAATTGGACATAACCAGGGTACATTGAACGGTGTAGATAATCGTTAATGGGACACTTGAATAAAATGAAAAGTTACCCTCAGGCAGACTCGAGTATCTCGATAAACTGCCACGGCCAGTTTTCATTCTCAATATGGCGCTACACTGGATTTATATGCACTTTAATAAGGAGGATAGATTGATCGATAATCGAATGCGTACGCGGAAGCAAAGAGGCCGGTTATTCTACTCGAGGCGAAATCAGTCTCGTCCATTTTAAATTCTCAATTCTATCGTGTAGTTGTCTAAATACAATATTAAATTCAAAAAAACTCGATTCCAAAGCACTTAAAGGGAATTATGTATTTTAATGGCATTTATGTCATTTTTCTTTAATTTATAGAGTCTCAATAATATTTTGAATCTACGGAAATTCATGGAGGGAATACAAAACAAAATGGAGACGTGTCAAGGTCATGTTTATCATGTGTCTCTGCATTTTCCGTGATTTAATATTTTAAGCACGACTCGTGTTTTCTTTCCTCAAGGTTTGAAATCCGATTTAAAACGTTAATTTTATTCAATAAAATTGCAGACATTTTTTAATTAAAAAGTAGACGAAACGATTTCCGAGAAGAATTATTGCTGCAAATTGCCGGCAGCTGTGAGCAATACTCGTACCACGAAGTTCCCATAAATTCGCTAATTTTTCCAGAAGAATCTTTACTATTTTTCATTCGAACTCTGTAATCAAACTGATCCTCGTATTTCCCCAGAGGTCATTCCAATAAATTACGAGTTCAGTTGATGTAAAAAGCCATTTAATAGTAATAATATTAAATATACATAAAAAATCAATGATTTATGAAGGTTTTGTAGTTGTGACAAGTGAGGAATCTCGACCACGCCTTTGCATTCAAGAGATTCGCATTGGATCGTTTCCAACACCTCAATAACACTCATCTCAACAAAGAGAAGCTGGAGAAAATCTCTGCCTCTTCCATTACCATGTTTAATGATTATACCCCGGATTATTCAGTATTATCCTATTCTCCGTGCATAAAACTGGAACATCTAAATTCTCATCAGAGTAATCCCCGTCAGAACGAGAATCCAAGGTGCGCCGAGTTGCCGTTTATTCACATGTATCGTGTTTAAAAAAAAAAAGGGGGGAATCGTTCCTTTGAGAAAAGACGTAAAAATAAAGAAATAATCTCGGAGACACGAGTGGTCTCCCGACAAATGCGGGCCAGCAACTGCGGAATGGAATGGAACGGAATGGCAGCGTTACTATTACAAAATATCAGCTTTCACCATATCAGGCTCACAAATACTCAAACACTTCCCCACCTTTTTTTTATTAATGTGCATGAGCGTTTTTGTGTCTGTGGGCATTTGAAATACAGAAGAGTTTTGTGATTGTTGGGGATTGGAAAAATGTAACACCTTCGAGGTGCATGAAAAACTGAATTCTATCGTGTTCAGCCTCGAGGCGGTTTCATGCCTCTGATAATACGGTTGGGTTGACCTTTGTGAGGGAAAAGTGAGAGTTAATACTTCGGAGTCAATGCAAATACAGGAAAATTCAGTAATCTGAATTTTTTCATATTTTTTTTCCATTTTTTATTGAGTCTGTTTTTAATCTCTCTGGATTAAATCAAAATTGATAGGTTTATTCGATTTTCGCATTAAAAAAGAGTGGATATCGAGGCAATCTAAAAGCCTCCCACGTCATCACGTGGAAGTCCACGTGATCTTTCACAAACTCAATGCTAAAGTCTGTGGAAAGTAGATTTTATAAATTTCGTTTAAATCGATTTTAACATGGGCATTTAAACTAGAGGATTATTACCATTTTTTTTCCTACTTTTATTACAGATCATTTTTCATTAGAAAAAAAAATATCATAATTTCCCCCATTTATAAGTTAATTCCGATATAAAATTGAGATTCTTGTGAAATACGTCATTTGAGAGGAATAAAATATTCCCATTAATAAATAGAAAAAAAACATGTTTATTTAATGCGAATCATGACAAATATTATTTACTCAAATATTTGATTTTTCATCTGAATTATAATTCAAAGAAAACCGAGTAATTTTAAATGATTTTGCAATTGAGAGTGTCACAATTCATTAATTCCTGGACATCGACCTTGAGTAAAGATTTGTCAATAAAAAAAGGCTCTGACTTTTCCGAATTGCGTTAGAGAATTTTTCATTCTTCCATTCGTTCGTCTCCACTGTGATTAATTCGCTCCGGGGAATTCGGTATCCCCATTTAATACATATATATATATACAATCGCATTGGATTCGCTAGAATGCAATTAATTGGCGAATACGAATAGCAGTTTGAAGCCATTAAAATTTTGCAATAACACGCATACTGTAATTGAATCAGCTGATGACCCAATGAGCTCATTTTTTTCATATTTGTTTTTTTTTACGTCAATGCCACTGGTGAGAAATTTATTGAGCCATTAATTAATGTCACGTCTTCATTTAATAATTCTAATCCCAAAATAATGAAAATTCAATTAATTTTGAGAATGGAAGATTTTATTTTGCAATTGAGTCTCTGTGTCTGAAGCAAACGCGGAGTTTCTACTGGCAAATTGGGATTTAAAGCGGCAATTATTTCTCATCGCTTTACTCTCGATTTTTCATCATTTTTTTGGATTCAAAGAAGAAGCAATGGTTTTCTATGAGAATCATTGGGCCATTAAGGGATTATCTGAGATGAAGATCACATCGGCAATTAAATCACGAGTACTTTGAGGGAAAAAAACGTGCAGATTCACTTTTCGCAACCGCAATGAATTAAAACCACGTGTTCACCGGTTTAACGACAGTATCAACACGTGTCTCTCGGTTTGCCGTTGATTCCGTCACTGAAAATACCAATTTGGCAACTCTTTAAGATTTATGTTGAAACGCTTTTTTCTCTTAATCTCTTCTCGTGTTTTTTTCTTGAGGATTTTTGTGGTTAGATAGTGGAATAGAATTGGGAATCAAAGAGAGACCCAAATTTTTCGATAAAATCCACTTTATTTTGATAACACATAAATCCTCGTAATTTACGTAAATTGGAGACAATAAAAATTCGTTAAATTTCAATAAAAAGAAAAAGAACTTTAAGATTCTCTTTAAAATCAATTCAATCATGATTTGCTATTCGTATAAAGTCATATAAAGTAATAAAACAGTAAAAATAAATGGATTCTTTTTATTTATTTCACTGTTATAAAATTAATGGTGAGAAGAAACTGAAAGGTTTTTCATATTTCTTTTATTTTAAAAAAAGAACATAAGGATATTGGTCATTATAAATTTGCCATCATCAACGGGATCATTGGACACTTGTCACGTGGTCAAACTCTGAATTGTAAATTCAGTTTATACCGTTATTAATTGAAATTCTTTTTTTTTTTTTCACCTCTTGTGTTTCACTCATTTAATTCGTGAGAATTTACCGATCAAAATTTATCCAAGGAAAAATCATTTCATCGATAAATCAAATTAATCTGAATAATTTCGTATTTTTTTCATTCCTCTCTTTTTCGCAGGCGTAATCCTCCACTTTTTTTTCACTCTCGAGATTATCAATTTTCAAAGGTTTCCGGTATGGAAATTGTGGCCTTCGCATATACTTAGAAATTATCCTCATTCAAAATTCGACGTTTCTTTTTATTTTTTCATTTTAATTTAATTAATTTGTTGGATTTACAATTGCGCAATAATGTGAAAATCAATGAGTTTTTATTGATTGTCCTCTTTTTTTTCCGTAAAAACTCGAATTTTCTCGGATTCATTAACGTTTTAATGAGATTTCAAAGACTAATGAGAAGCGACTGTAAAAAAAAAAATACTGTCCTACTTGTGGATTCTCTGACCATCGTTGAATACGTTATCAGAGGCTCAATGTAGTTTTCACTTCATCGTGAAAGTATAAAAATTGAAATTTTTAAATTCGAACAAAGTAGTACGCTCTTGAAAAATTCCGAAAATAATCATTAAAAAGAGGGAAAAATTATTTACTATTTTATTTTCCGTTATTTCCGTAATACAAGTGGAATTGAATATTTTTATCACTAATTCACGTGAACATTAAAGAATCCTTCCGAGAATGTTAGTGCAGAGTCGAGGAAGTAGAGAGTTTTTCAAAAGCGGAAGGAAAACCACGAGTATATCTAAATAATAATTAAACCTGAATTGTAATACGCGTGAAAGCGTCTGGATAGATTATATCAGTTGTTTGTGCCCATCAGAACACAACAAAATAATAATAATATAACATTGTATATTAGGGTCTTGTGAATTGCCCTGGATCCACTCAAGTGTAGCACTTTGGCTTCAGCCTTGAATTGAAAGTGAATTTAGTTCCCATTTATTGACAAAGTCATGAAAATAAATGGAAATCATTTAAACTTTACGAGAATTTAAATGATATTTTTCTAAATGATTCCATTGAAAAGTTTAATTTCTTTTCTCATGGAATTTCCGAAATTTTAAAATTCCCTCCATTTGGAAAGGCGGAAATGGAAGAATGGCGAATGAAAAATTTCGATAAGCTTGCGGTCACGATCGTTACGATTACGCATGCACTACAACTTGAATACTTATAAATCGGAGGGACTTAAAGTACATTGAAAACGAGAGTACGCCTTTCTTTATCACTCGTACATGCTAGTAGAGAGGCAGTCGTGCCGTTTTAGGAGACACAGAGGAAAGTGTAACAGAGCTGGAGCAATGAGTAGGATATATGTATACTTGAGAGAGGGATTGTGTCAGAGAACAGAGAGAAATGAAAGTGCTCTGGAATTGATCGTGGCTCACGATTATGCCCGTATATATAAAGTCATATTAACCTACGAGGGCATCGACAATTGTTTCATTATTATTAACAAAATCAAGTGACTTTATTTATCTCATAAACTCTCCATTTCCCGGTTAGTTAATTATTCCGGAGTAATTTGCAGTTCCGAGGGATACGGAAAATCAACGAAATTTATAATACCGGAGTTGTGTACGAGGAGACGGGCGTCACGTGTCGTGAGAAATAGATCGGTTCTTGAGGGATACGTGTTATGTGCTTTCACTCTGGCTAACTGCCATTCGCAATGAATATTTGTTTATTTAACATTCTCCCACGATCTCTTTTCAATTCTGTATTTTTCCTCCGCATTTGAATCTTATTTTTTTATTTCACAAATTTTTTTTGTTATGAAAAACTCTACAAAAAAATCTGAAAAAATTTGAGAATATTCTCCAACATTTCTACATTTTTACTGAATTTTTTCACATTTTTCTACAGTCGTGCGTCTTTTATAGAAAATAATCCCAGTCCCATTAATCCGATTTCAGTAGTTTAGCATTAATTTCGTGCGCACAATTTGATCTCACTAAACCAAGATCCAAATTGACGATCGTTACGTCACAGCATCACGCTCTCGACCTGCATTCACAGGAGCACACACACACGCACAAACATACACACTGATAAACCCACTACTTTCGTTTTTCCCTGAATGTCAAAAGGTACTTACGTCATTTATAGATGTTGAATATAGTGTTCTGATGATTGGATGAAAGATCCTCAATGGTCTTCATGTTTCCATCGCTGCCGTTACCATTTGCCTCAGTATTCCCCGTCGATCTATCCCCTTCTTTTCTTAAATTCTCAAATCTCCGCTCTTGTTTTCTTTATTCCCAAAAAAAAACACACACGCGATTCAATATAATTCAGCAGTGATTCGAGTTATCCAATTAACCAGGACATAACGTTGACACTTCACCAGATCACTAGAGTCAATTGACAAAAAAAAAAAAAATGATTTCTTTACTAATTTTTTTCAATCGGAAGTGGATTTCACTGTCATAAGAAGTGACAAAAGAGACCCGAGAAATTTCGAAACTCCAGGGCTACGAAATGCCACATCAAAACCAAACAAAGAAAACAAATAATAATAATAAGTAGAGATAACAATTCATCGTATTTAATTGGCCCAATGCTCAATGCACTGTTTAATGAATTAAAATAATATTAATTCTTTGAGACGAAAAGTGAAATTTTACGAGAATTTATCTCGTTAATATGAGACATTTTACTCGAAATTCATCAAGATGATAAATCACGAGTTCATTGACTCTAAATAATCATAATGATGCCTGCGGAAATCGAAAATGCACGTATTATATCGTATAGAGAGAAACTCTTTAAGAATCGTCGGTCAGGTCATATGGAACTGGACGTTTTCACTATTTTTTTTTTTTACTGTTTAATGTCTTGTGTAGCAGAAAAAATGCACAATGAAGAAATAATAGGAGAGAAACAAAGTGGCGATTCTGATGAATGTTAACCGCATAAAATAGCCAGAAGATATAATTAATCCCACATGAACCACAAACGAAAATGAAACTCGTGTGACCTCGAGGAAAAACTTCACAGATCACTTGGCCTAGAAACTCGAAATGATTTCTCTATCGTTTGAACAATTACTTGCATTAAATACGGGGAGTTATCGTGAATTTATTGAAGATCGAATGTCAATAGTTTGGAATAACTTTCGAATGAAATTGTGTTTTTTTTTTTAGTGGATTTTTTAGCGTTTCTTTTTTAATTTCTTTTTGATATCGAGTGATGAAAGAAATTGGATGAAAAAAGAAAAAAAAAACGTTCTGTATTATTAAGAGTTGATGGGGATATGAGTATATCATTAGAGTGAAAACACAAATTAGAAAATGTATTTGATAGATAAATGGGCCAAGTATTTATTCTGATTACGATTGCTATTTATTTTTGATTTTAGTACTGAGAATTTCATTAATTTGTCATAAATGAAGAATAAATATTTGTAAAATCGGGGGAAAAAAAACATGTGACGATGTGTTTACTCATCCAAATGCAAATTAAAATAATGGATAATTCCTTACATTATTATTTAAACAATTATTTTTTCACTGATCCTTCGGCTTTACTTTTCCTTTCACACTGACAATTTATTCACACAAATCTTCCGAGAAATTGAATATTAAGACAATGGAGAATCGCACCGGGTCTACTCGCTATTAAAAATTTTTCTCTTAAAAAATTTACAAAAGAATGCAGAAAAAAAAAAGATCTTCACTTCCTCTACCACTTCCTCCTTCACTTTAATCTCTCTTCACGCCGCTCGGTAATATCACTTTCAACATTTCTTTAATTACCGGCACGCGCGCGAAACTTTTCGAATGAATTCAACTTGACGATGTCAAAAAAAAATGAAAATAACGTAAAAATAGATGCGAATTAAATTCAACAATCGAACTCAAAGTTCAAATTTTTCTTGAATTTTAAATTCCGGAGAACGAGTGAGGGAAGATGGATGAAAAAAATTTAATTTTAAGTGCGAATGCGCGAGCGGACTCGGCCCAACTGAGGACGACTGATAGGTACGTCTCCGTCGTTGGTAAGAAAAGTCAGGAAGGTGGGGACCACACTGCCGGTGACTGTGGGGACCTCGGCGAGTGATCGCGATTGTTACATGGTGTACCACCGCGGCGAGAGAAGGCCCCGTCGCGCCTACCACTTTTTTTCCTCTCTTTTTTTCTTCCTTTCAGCCTCTCCACCACCACTCTCTTAATTTTACGGTGGAGAGAAAGAGAGGCTCAACAAAATACACACTAATACGAATATAAAAGAGCCCATGTGATTCTTGAAAATATACACCTTCTCCTTGAGCTTTACCTCTTTATTTTTTCATGTACCTGTTGCCGGTTACACGCGGTTCTTTTTTAAAATCGGAAAACTTACCGGCGAGTGGCCATTTTCCTCATAACACTGAAATTCGTAGATAAATCAATTTTTTCCATGGACAGATTTTTGAGAATATCTCGGAAACTAAGCGAGATGGAGGAATTTTTATGGATACCTTTTTTGTAGAGAATTTCAAGGGCTACAAAAAATGTCATTATGAAAATTACGATTTCTCGCTTAGTTTTTGAGATATTCTCAAAAAACTTCAGCATCATTTCTCTTCTGCGGATTTTTGCCGTCATAGATGCGTGATTATTGAGCGAAGTAATTGAGAAAAAAAAATGGGGTTTATAATTAGTTACATATGGAAATGGGGAGGATGTATATGGAGGCTTATTTATTTCTGATTGTGGGTATTTCCTGGCCTTGGCTCAAATGCTAAAGGTAGTGGTTTAATATTCTTTTCTCTCTTTTCTCATTTTTATTCAAAACATGCGGCATTTAAATCGGGAAAGCTTAACTGCAAATAACCCGCATCTATTGTCAATTCTCTCTAATTATTGTTTCTCTCTTCTTTTTTTTTTTACAAATTCAGGCTTTTTTAATTGCGTTGAAAAGTGAGGATACACATGGATACTTTTTATAACTATTATTCTGTGGATTCGAATATTCATGTAAAATAAATTTCGAGAGGAAATAAATTGATGATTTTTTTTTTCTCTCCTTTCATTTGAGGAAACACGTTTTTGTCGTTAAATTTATAGCCCAGCAACGGTCCATTAATCGAACATGCGAGCAACGAGATCGTTTTATATACTGATGCCGATTCTTTAACTTTTTCTACATTTTTTTTTCCTTCTCCACTGCTTCATCACTTTTTTTTTTATCACCCATTGATGTATTTGGGGAATTTTACGGGGGAGTGAGAGAAATTTACGCTTTTTTCCATGATTTTTTCCACGTTTTTTTCGGTGATAATTGAGAGGGGTTTTGTTCTTTGTCCTTCTGCAACCTGAAAACAGAGACACTACTTTGGTATGGGGTACAAGGTCCGTCAGACACACTGGGCATTATTATCGCTACGCGGTCTACCACTCTCTGGGTCTATAACAGATATTTAGCAAAATCGAGGAGTATTTAAATTAAAATGAAATATTGTGAGGAAAGGTGGATAATTTCAGTGAATTTTCATCGTTAATGTGATGTCTGTGAATTTATATATTTAAAAAAATGAAGAAATTATAATTAATTAATAAATCTATTAACCAACTGGTTTTATTAATTTATTTACGATTTATTTTTAGTTAAAAATTGAATTATTAAATTATTAATAGCATCAATGAACTATTAACTGATAAAAAAAACTTAATGATTCTCTGATGAATTGCTATTTTCACTCTACTAATTCTCAGTTTTTTTTTTTTTTTTTTCATCTGATGATAAATACAGAATATTTATAAATATTAATTAGTTTACAACTCAACACAATGCTCTGGGCATTAATCAATAGTTTGTATTAATTTTTTTGGAGAATAATAAAATCTTAAAATAGAGAAGACCTTTGAATTGTGGAAATTCTGGGGGAAAAAAGGGATTTTAATGAAATTAAATTGCTTCGTCACTTAATTGAGTGATCTTGAACTGATTAATGGACCCAAAAATAGTTAAAACAGTACCGCTTAATAATATTAACGAGAAAACGTTAATTTCCTCGAAAATTCCTCAACTATGAATACTAATGGCGTTGGAAAAGTTCAAATTTTATCAATGTACATGATTTTTCGTAAAGAACAGCGTCAAGTGATGGCCCTGTGTCTCATTGAAATATATTAATCAAATTATTTCCACAGATGTCATTAGTAATCACTTAATTTCCCAATGAAAACATAAAAATTGTATTAAATTGCCTGAAAAATAGTATTGATGATAGAAACATCAAAAAACGCGTGTTGACTTTGAAAATGTCACGAAAAAACTAATAAATATTCATTTTTAACTAAAAATAATTGACATGCCGATGAAAATTACAGAATTCCTCAATCCAAAATTACAAAAAATATCAAAAAATAAATTTCCTTAACACATAAATTAAATTCCGTATTCATGCTCCAAAATTTTCACGTGTCACACGTAAACCATGAGTCTCTACCCCCACCACTATTTTTCTTCCGTTACCTGTATGAATAAAGAGGAAAAAAAACTGGTTTTCTCATTCAAAACCGGCAGCAAACTCATATTACCCATGGCTTCTCTTTTTTTTCCCCCACAAAATTTCATCACGCAGTCTCTAGGACACACTCAATTTATATTTACACTCTTTTTTTTTTTTCAATATCTGCAATCTTTCTCCAGTTACACTGATTTTAAAAAAAAGGAAACACGCGCATTACGTAGAATGTAGAATCTTCCCCAAGAGTGCATGAATTTTTTCTTATATAATAATTGAAGCCGAGTGCACACGATCGAGTAAATTTCAATAAAGAAAAGGCAAACGATTAATATCAAGTGCAGCCAAAAGAATTTCATGCTTTTCCGCATTTCAAATTACGCCATATGCATGACCAATTACAATTCAATATTTATTACAATTTTTTCAAAATTATTTTTACATTTAATTCTCTGTTTTTATTGATTATCATTAATCGAGACATTTTACACATGCATCTTTTCGAGGCATCATTTAACATTTATTGAAAATCAATCTGAAGGTATAATAAAATTCATTTTTTATATCTCACGTCAAATTCAACATTTCTTCCTTTTTTTTTTTTCGTATAATTTTTATCTAGTTACTTATTTTTTTCTTTCAGGACAAGAAAAAATCCTAAATGTTATGTGTAATAGCATTCATTAATCCCGAAGCGCTGATTGTGATCAAGACAGATTGCGAATATGATTAAATGTTGGGAAAAAAATATGTTTATGTGGAGAAAAAAAAATGGGAATTATTAGTCACAATCATTGGTTTCATCGATTAATTCATTTATTATTAATTGAAATTTAGGGGGAAGTTGTTTTTTTTTTTTAATGCAAAGCACTCTAGATCATTGGAGAAAGACGAAAATAAGGAAAAGAATTTTTCAAGGATTGTGGTACTGGAATTTTTAGCATTGGAGAGTGAGGGTCATTGGGGTCGTGGCTGCTCCGTCCACCGACCTATTCCACTGTCTATCTAAAATCCGCCTTTTCCCCTCTTTTTTATTAAATCAAGTGGGAGAATTGGGATTAAGGTGCGGCATGTGCACAAGTCTCAACTGTGTTTTCCGGTTTTCCGTTTCTACTCCTCTGAATACAAAAAAAAAAAAAAAAACTAATGGCAAATCCTGAAGCAATGGCCAATGGTCTTTGGGGGGAGCTCTGCATCGTGTTGGTGAGCGAGAGCGAAAGTATTTTGTATCACGCTCGGCTTGGCAAGAGAAAGGGGACACGGTTTGCTCCTAATTTTCTGTTTTTCAAATATTAAATGATTTTACTGGACACTCGAATTATTCTCTTTATCCATTAATGAATAATTTAATTTTATTCAAAAAAGTTATGATTAATTAATTAATATCATGATTAATGTTAAAATCTACTTTTTTTATTTTTCAAAGTAAATGTACGTTTTTATTGATAATTATGAAATTTTTTGGGTTTTTGTTTTTTTTAGGAATATTTGTGGAAACAATGATTTTAATCAATGCACGAGAATCCGAGAATATAGGATATAGTTGGAGTAATAAGAAGTACGCATGGGTAAAAGTGAAATCGAGTTAGATACAGTACATTTTCTTACAAGCCGACTTTTATTACACGTTCATGAGTATCTGGTATGAACGAATTCCAGGGCCTGTTATGTTTAGGGAAGTGTTATGCGTGAAATGATATGGCGCGAAGTCCAACGGAAATCCGTAATGATCTATTAAACCAAGAGTCATTTGGAATATTTTATATGTTCTTCATTTTAAATCCCTCGGATAATTACAATTGGCATTTTTTTCGCAATCCCTCGTTATTTTCCTCTGAATAATCGGGGTTGACATAATGGTGACCGAGGAGAATTAGATTACAATTGAAAAAAAATGAAGAAATTTGTGAAAAAAAATAAATCAGTGAGCTTCTCATTATTTCGTTATGCTTGGTGCATTATTACAACAATATTATTAAGAGGTTTTGTTCCAATTCGCTTCGGTACTTTACACTACACCGGTTTTTCTTAGTAGAACGATTCGGGAATGAAATTTCCTGCAACAATGGACACGCTTTTAAATTGCGCAAATATAGGGGAAGGTGGGATAAAAAAGCCACGAGGGGTAAAATTGTATTTTACGAGAAATCAAGAGAATTATTGGAGATATCTTTTTTCTGATGATTCCATTGGAAAGCTGGGAAATTTCCGATGAAAATCATGTGCCACAATATTTTTTTTCAATTTTTTTAAAATTCGATTTTTTTCACCCAGATTTGAAGGGGTTTACCTTGGAAAAATTTGAAAAAAACACATTTTTGGCAATATCTCGGGTTCTATTGGTCGTAGCGTAAAAATTCCGATTCGAGGTGAAAGGTGAGCTCATTTGCGATGAATTCATGTGGTTCTAAAATTAAAAATACGATTTTTCGAGTGACTTATAGTACAAATGCTGATTTTCATAAAACACCCCAAGAGTACTTAAAAAAAATCATATTTTTAATTTTAAAACCACATGAATTCATCGCAAATGAGCTCACCTTTCACCTCGAATCGGAATTTTTGAGCTACGACCAATAGAACCAGAGATATTGCCAAAAAAGTGATTTTTTCAAATTTCTCGAAGGTAAACCCCTTCAAAACTGGGTGAAAAAAATCAAATTTTCAGAAAATTAAAAAAAAAATATTTTGGCCCTCGATACCTATGTAAAATCGTCTCAGCTTTCCAATGGAATCATCAGAAAATTGCTATCTCCAACCGTTCAATCAGAATCTCCATTTTACCCCGATTTTCCCATTGGAATCATCAATAACTCCAGAAAATGCGCAATTCAATTTAAACTGGAAAAATCGAGACACTTATCTTCTTCTTCAAACGCATGATCGACAGGATCACTCTGATTGGCTCATGCTTATCATGAATTTTCTCATGAATTTTAACGGAATTAGTTCAAGTACAATATCTCACTTGATAAAAAAAAAAATCATTAATGGACACTACATAATAACAATTGATCGTTGAATCGTGAAGTAATTAGATTGCGCAATTATTCCGATATAACGTATGACGCTTGCTCTTATTTCAGTTCACCTCCGGTTAACTATATAAATATATATATATTTGAGAAAACCAGCTGAGATACTGCCTTTCACAATGCAGTTAGGGATTGAACACGGACACTGGACTCACCATGTGAAACAACATTCGTACTTAACTTTATAAAACACATATTTGCATTCCCTACACTACGTTATACTCACGTCCAAGACATTTTGTTGATTTAGATCAGAATCGTGTACTCGTAAATCGAATTGTAAATTTTCTTGAGAAATCGTACGTGTTACTGTTTTTTTAAAAAAAATCTATTTTTCACTTAAATTCCAATTTTTTTTTAAATTATTTCAAGAATTACATTCTTGTGATAAATAAAAGGATTTTTTCATCATGAATAACTCAGGATTGTAGAAATGATTCAAGGGATTTCCAGAATAATTTCCTGTTTTTTGTAAATTATTCATTATTATTTTTTTGGTGATTTAGAAATTACGAAATTTATTGGAATTCGGGGGATAATTTCTTTGCTAATTATTTATTTGGATAAATATAAATAATCGCAATTTCTTTTTTCATGGAAGATCGGTTAAAAGTTGTCGAAATTAGAAATTCTGAATGACTGGATCGTTTCGTTAACTCTCGAGCTTACATCATGAATCACGAACCGCAAAATAGAAATTCTCCCTCAGTTAAATATGTATAATAATTATTATTTTTCACTATTAATTGTATGATTCATTGTCTACATTATAAACATGGTAAACATGTATTATATAATTATTGAAATTATTTTGATGATGTGAAAAATACGAAAATTGTTAGCATTGAGATAGGATCGTTTGAATGAAATTATTTCATGTGAAGAAAATGATGATGATTTTTTTTTGTTGTTTTTGAGATAATTTAAAACATAAGTATTATTATTTTTTTTACACAGGAAGTTAAATTCCCTTGGTCAGTTTCTTCACAAGGTTAAGCTCGTGAATTTCAATCTATATAACACGTGAAAGAGCACAGAAATAACGATTAAACTAGTCTCTTGTATTTCCAGTTGCGCAACTTTTTTTAAAAAACATTCTTTTCAATTCAGAATCCTTCTTTTTTCATATTCTATCTCACGAAATATATCCTTCATAATTATTGGCTTAATTACTTTATTAAAAATAATATATAGTTGTATTTTTGTAGAATGAGGGAAGTTGGAAAAAAAAAATTGAAGAATTTACAGTCAATTGGAAAAATTAATTCTTGAATTCAAGAGAAGAAGATTGTAATCAGTAAACTGATGATACTGCAGATATTTTTTTTTAAAAATATTTATGAATGATGACAGGACTTTCCAATTTTTTAAAAAAATATTTAATACTCATTCTCTCAGTTGCTTTTGTTTATTCATTACAGAATAATCTTCAATTATATTTTTTCAAGTGTGACTCAAATTAATTTCACTATCATTTTAGAATATGTCATGTAATACATGAAAGAAAGGTCACCCAGTATTCGTCACGCCGACCGAATTCGTGCGTTCAGCACGAATCGATTTAAGGCCTCTGCTTAGAAAAATTTCACTTCCTGGTTTAAGGCAATTTTTTTCCATTATCCTTCACGACATACAATAATGAAAGACGCAAAAAAGAGCCTAGTATAGAACACGAAGAGAGAGAATTGAACAAATTAATTTTTGAAGTAATAACTGTAACATAAATTAAGAGAGCATACAGCACGTACATTTTGTTAATTACGAAGAAAATATTAAGAAGCTAAATGAGAGAGGTCCAGTTAATGATTACGGATGGAAACAATTGCTGACTTAATCTAGAATTTGTTTCAGTTGGATGAAATTGATGAGGAAAGTAATTGCGTAGTGAGAAATAGAGAGTTACGGGGGAATTACGTAAACTGCGGATTTGGACACAAAAAAAAAATGATTCGTGAGAAAAAGAAGGATTAAAGGGAAAATTGACTAAGCTTCAGCAGTCATTAAAAATTTTATAGACTGAGAAATTGAATCGGTAATTGTTGAATGAAATTTACATTTCAAATTAATTTTTATTGATCTAGTGTACATCATATTACACACGTAAATCGAGCTAGTTTGATTAATAAATGGACAACAATAATAATAGCATTAAGTTTGACATATAATACAATTAGGGTAATTAATTAATGAAACTAATTATCGTTCTTTGTTTCCTGTGACAGCTGCCTCAATGCCTCAGAATTTCCTAGCAATCATGCAGAGTTTTTTTTTGCCTCTTTAATTTTATTACTTTTCGTCTTTTCATCTACTGAAAATTCGTCCTACTGAACTAACACATTTTTTTTTTTCAAGCATTTAATTATTATGTTTTTGATTAATATTTAATCTCATTTGTTTTCTCTCCAACTGTAGCTACAAGCCAAATTTAAATATTTTTCTTTTTCATTCTCGTACAAAGGTACAAAATATTGTACTGCACCAATCATGTTTCTTTGAATTATCATTAGAGCTAAAAATTTTAAAATTTTACGAAGCATTCGTTTATATTCATTTGATTATAGAAAAATCTGCCCTATTGGCTTGTTTTTCCTGATTAATTTGGAAACTTTCTACATTCTAACATCAATAGAACCAGGAAGATCTCAATTTAAACGGTTCAAAAATTAACAAGTCACTTTTGTTATTAAATTTTGTGCGTGATGTCTGAGTCCAGGAGAAAATTACATTATTCATTCACTGTTCAATGAGAAGTAAAAGTTGTATCAGAGAAGAGAAAAAAAAACAAGGACAAATGTAATGATTTAACAAGTGACATCCACACGTGGGCCCTTAAGATAATCTCATTTGGGCACAATCTAAACGTTACATCTACGGTATGATTGTACATTTTTATCATCATTGTTCCATTTTCCCTCAACAAAATTTCATTCATGAACATTTAACGCGGTCTGGAAAAGAGTAAACTGTAAAATTGGGCGGATAAGTTGAAAATAAACGTTTTTTTAAAATTCTTCTCGAAGCCACGATTGGAATGCCTCATTGATTAATGAGAAAAGATGGAATTGAATTCGAAACGATTTTGAAACAAAATAATCCAGACTTCCGAAGCAAATGATATCATTTTCATTCATAATTGATATGAAAGAGAAAATAAAAATCGAAATAAAAGTAGATGTATCAGTTATTCGTTGGCTTCGATTAAAAAGAAATTAAAGAGAAAAATGCCTCGATAATAGCGCGATATTTGTGCATAAAATCATTTCATTGAATTTGGATTCATACGTAGCCGTTGGAATGAAGTGGATGGATTTCATTGTTACTCAGTTGATCGGTTGAACCTCGACGTAATCGTAGATGAATGGGGATGTCGGTGGTTGTTCATTGATAATAGCAGCTGCTGTTAAATCCATTGTTGGTGATGGCCATTTATCAACTTTGGTGCCTCCAATATCAAGACCAAGGCGCAGATTTGCGGGGGTATTTCCAATCACAAAGTGATCCTCAGTGAGTGGTAACGCGTCCTTCAATAGCAGCCTGCAAGATTTCAATTAATATCCCATAAAAATAAACAAATTAAAATGACTTATTATTAAATACGTACCACACGTTTTCATCAGCGACAATGTGAACCTTCGGAATCGGAAATCCATTGAAGGGAGAAGCTACAGGTAGAGTGTAGGCTCCCATGTTTTCAAAAATAATCCAATCGCCAAGATCCATCTCGTGCATTAGCATATTTTCAACGACCTGATCTAAACCGTCGCACGTGGGTCCCCAAATGCTTGATGGAGTCATTTTCCCACATCCACCCTATTAAAATAAATAATTATAATGATTCTGGCTCGACATAAATAACGGAGAATCGTTTCTTTGAATATGCATGATGTTTAAAAGCTTTACCTTGAGTGGAATAGGCGTTACATGCTGATGATCGTAGAGAAGACAATTGAATGATCCGTAAACACCATCATTAATGTAATACATGTTATGTGTTATTAAATTTGGTGACATCTTGTCAGTTCGAACCGATCGTTTGCTGTGAATGCTTGTGGCTAAAGTAAATGCAGATGCCACGTAGAATCGTCCTGGTTCAGCGATAATATGTACATCATCGTCTGAAAATAAAAAAACATCATTGTTCTCGTGTTTCAAAAGCAGAGAGAGAGAGAGAGAAATGAACATTGAGACTCACTGGGAAAGTACTCGTTGAGTGCGGAATTCACGACCTCAGCAATTTTTTCAATGCTAGTGCCCTTGTCACCGGGATAGCCTCCACCAAGATCAACGAGATAGGGTTTGAAGCCCATATCTTTAGCCATATCGAAGAGAGTTCTGCAGTGCCCAATAGCTCTATTAAATACCGGTGGATCCTGGCATCCAGAGCCCACGTGGAAGCTGAATCCAACAACATCAAGATCCAGCATCATAGCCAGACGCAGTAAATTCGGTGCCTCGTAAATCGGATCACAACCGAATTTCATTCCAAGCTGGCATTGGGCAACCTCAGCATCGCAACGAATGCGGATAACGACTTTGCCACCTGGATGCAGTTTCTTGATCTTGTGGAGCTCGCTCTCGTTGTCAACAGTCATGGTATCGACTCCAACTGCAGCTGCATGACGTATGTGAGATGCAGGTTTCGCTGGATTCGCGAAAATGATCTTCGAGGGGTCGACACCGACGCCGAGAACCTTGTTGATCTCAACCTTTGATGCACAATCAAAGCCAATGCCCAAAGCTGCAAGAACCTCGAGGACAATGATTGAGTCATTGCACTTTACTGCGTAGTAAGGCTCGACTCTCGGCATCTGTTCCTTCCAAATCTGATGCTTCTTCACGATATCCCCGACGTCGAGAACGTAGAAGGCCTCCTCCTGCAGGCCGCTGTTTGCAATCTCTTCGATCACAGTCATCACGTTTGATGAACTATCCAGAACGTGAATGCGTTCGTCCAAATTTGATACCTTCATTTTGTTTTCTTTTATTAAGACTCTTCTCTTTGGAGTTTGGAGAAAAATAATGGAAATGTGATTCGCTGGAGGTGAATGTTTCAACTAAAAAATCGTCGTCAAATTACAATTTATGATGCTACTCTGCAGATTCTAGGTAGCAATGAGGCAGCTGTCAGTGAGAATTAGGAGTATCGTCGGTAGGCGAGTTAATGCGATATCAGAGTTGGGGGTGCTAGCAAAGCCACGGGGGCTCTGCGTTCAGGGCCAACTTCCAGTTGACGCTGTTGCTCAAAGACACACCAACAGACTGGCCAACCAGTCTATCGCAGATACAGCCCTGTAACAGAGTAAACAATTTTTTAAAATAATTAATTATTATTTTTAATAGTGTTGATTCATTCACTCGAGTCAATCACTTTTTCTTCAAGTGAAGAATTCATTAATTTTTTCATGACGATTGAATGAACTGATAAGGAAAAGATACCAGACAGCTTGGAGCAATGTCGTAGTTAATTGATGACAAAATTACAGATACAATCTTATTCATGAATTCTAGTGGAAAAATTAATCCCAAAATTTCCTCGTCTATCATAAAATTCTGAATAAAAACAGGTTCTCTCTTATCCGCATTATAACCCGTCAACGAATCAAAACAGGGATTTAATATTTAATGAGAAATGAGTTTAACAATGCTGACGTTTTATTCGATTAAAAAAAAAAAAAAAAAACTTACTTTATCGTGGGAAGTAATTCTCGTGCCTTGTAGAAACACCAGAGGAAAAAATAAATTCACGATGAAGATTTATTTGCTTTGCGATGGAATTATTCAAAGCCCAATTCTCTTATTTTTATTCAGTAAATTTGAATAAATGAAAAGGGGATTTGATTTTATTTCAATCGTTATGATTGAGAAGAAGGTTCACAGTGGTACTGAGCTAGTAACCACTATTCTCTGCAATATTTATATGGTTTTGATAAAGAATTATCTGAAGTGCCTCAAACTCCTCGAAGACGAAGCTTATCTCAAAGCTCTCGACCATGGTTCATAGAGATTGAATTAGTTAACAATGGAGGGGTAAGTAATAAACGAATCAAACTGAGGGTCATAATCCACTGGGGGGCAGAAATCATTTTTCTATGTTAACAAAAAATAATAATTCCACATTTTTGAGTGCCTCGTGTTATCGCAAACCAATGAAATACACTGTCACTATCAGTATTATGAAGAATTCATAATAAAGTGTTCATGTGTTTAGTGGTATTCTTTCTAAAAAAATTATCTCTAAGTGGAAATCCCATTTTTTACACGTGTGGAGTGATATGCATCAGACAATCACTTTCTATTTTCAGTGAAGAACAATTCAATTGATTCATATCAATCGCACGTAGGTTTTTATCAACGATTTCACAGTTTAATGCAATCGGAGGTGGTGGGGAGAAAGGGGCGAAGTAATTTGCACATTTGATTACTCTTCTTTCCCATGTGAATGTTTTCTTTATCTTTAAACGTCAATGTCAATATCTTTGAAGAAGAGATTAAAGCTTGATACTATAGAGAAGAAGAGGAAATTATTAAAAATCGAAATCCTTGATTTAATAACACAATTCATTGAAATCTTACCCAGTATCCTCAATTCAATTGTGTTATCTTGTTTCAACAATAATAGAAATCATTTAAAGAGAAATTCGATACTTTTTCTCTTTCTCTTAAAAATAATGTGGAAATATTGAAACTACTGGGATGAAGAGGCAGATGAATGCAATAATTCCAGGATATTGCACCATTCTTCGAAATCCATCTGACACATCGTGACTCTATATTTTTAGAAAAGAATCTAAATTCCGATAATTCGTTGGGGAAAAAAAGATTCTCAAAGATACAGAATGAATTAATACTATCTACAAGCATGTCAACATTTCGAATGCGCATGACTCTCCAAAAAAAACAAAAAAAAATCCAATATAATTGATAAGTAAAGAGAGAATAATTCTCACGAGAAACTTTGAAATAAGAGATATGGTACAAGTGAAAACCAGTTAGATCTTGAATAAAATAAGCTAACTACTTCTCTCAATACGTAATTCCTGTCACACAATACCGATCTATATCCTTGTATTTAATCCACTCGTATTTATAACTCTGTCGAATGATTCTCGAGTTATTATAGACGTGATAATGAGTGATAGAAGTGACATGACACACCAAAAACACTAAATTCTTAATAATACGTTAAAAAAATCCTAAATTTATGATAATCAAAAAAACATTATCATTGTTCAAATACCGAGGTGACACTCTACCATATTGACGAACAAAAAGACTCCAAAGTGTTTCATAATTGAGGAAAAAGATTAAATTTCAATAACAATCATGATTCTGATTTAAAAAAAAAAAAACAAATTCTCTTGAAAAAAGAAACTCAGCGGGGTTCATTCATCACAGGGAAATCACGTGACTCACCCTCTGTATCACCATTCTGGGAAATTCTGAAAATGCTCCAAAAAAAAGAATAATAATAATGATAATAATATATATATATATGCATATAAAATTACCTTATCAAATGATCGCCACCCTGCGGGTTGGCACTCGGTTATTGGCGGAATGATGAAAGTTTTCGTTGACTTGATCCCAAAAATCAGTCAAATCGTTTTTCCGCACAGGATGATAACTCCAGGCGGTGGCCACTGCTTATTAGATTTATGGATTCTTGAATTTATAGTTTCAACTGAACAGGACATTCAGCTATGATGATTCAATCTTTTTCGTTAAATATTATTGAGACTCTTGAACTTTGTTTTCTTCACTTTTTCGGAGAATTGAGTTATCGTTTCGTTTGATTAACTTGATTTTCAATTGAATTACCGATTATTTGTGGCCTTATTTCAATTAATTCAATGGAACTTCGAACGACCGACGAGGCAACATGGCCAGAGGGGCTCGATGAACAGAGGTAATTATTGTATTCACAAACTCATTTGCAGGAATCCACTGTTGGCATTGGGTAGGAGTTTTTTTCACATGGATTCGACCAATCAGAGGTGGTGTGAGTTACTTCCGATGGTTTTACGAACGTTAGCATCGATTAACATCAATTTGCGTCAACGGAAATGTGGAATTACTCAAATTATTCGTGTCATTACATTCTTATGTAACTTTCATGATTTTTAATAGTTTTTCACGTTTTTTTTACGGTGAAAAATTATTGTTTCGGGGTAATTCTGTTGGTACGTTATCTACTGAGTCGAAGCCATCACTAGCGTCACAATACTCTCGAGTTCCCGCGCATTTTCAAATGCCTCGTATTCCTAGTAATTCATGTGGTAATCTAAAATAAAGTGCGTAGATTGAAATCATGAATATTTTTATTAAGAAAGAACATAGTTTCACAAATAAATGCGCCTAACATCGTAATAATCCCTCAACCTAAGCTCTACCACTTTTTTTCTATCTTATATAACGTAAAAACCTTTTCTGATTATTTGAGAATGTAAAAAGAAGGTGCACCTCTATTCGGTTTTCAATGGAGCTTGGAAAGTCCTCCAGAGTGTTCTCACAATCATGACACAACTGAAAATTCATTTTAAAAGGATTAAATAGTTTCAGATAAGGTGGAACGTGATTTTTTTACCTTAGGATCGAAATAACACCGGCTGGCATTATTTTCCCAGTATTATAATAACGATAACCCATCATTCCACCGAGTGTTGCACTTGTGCCCAGAAGAACAGCGCAATTTTTGGGATCTTGTGATGTTTGGAATGCACCATATCCCAAAACTGTTCCAAAGAGTAATCCAGCGCCCAGTGAAGGAATTGATTCTATTTCAGAAAAATAATCATTGAATTATCATGAATGGAGCAGAAAAATTAATTGCATTTATTTCCTCATATTTTAAGGATCAACTTACTCGACTTAACGTATCCCATTATTCCACCTCCGGCAACAGAGGCGGCATAAGCGAATGCAGCAAAATCAATCGGCATTTTCCTTACGTTTTTCCTTTATTTACACAATTTTTGAAATTTAACCCCACAGTTCCGGTATTCAATACGATTGTGATTATTTTTTTGCTTCATCAGCGATGTGAGCGACCTGCAGAAGCACTCCAACGGTGGAAAAGTGTACTGCCACTTTTATCCCCACTCTTCAACTTTTATAACTTGTAAATTATTTGAAAATACTCATTACTTGAATTTATCAATTTTTTTTTTAACATTATCATCAATTTTTGTTTATTTAAACACTGGAGATAATTTTTTTTATTGAAAATAATGAATTTCAGGTAATTGAACATTATTTAATAATTGAATTTTAATTATTTAAACATTTATTTGAATTTATTTCAATATTTTTAAGTATTGTTTACATTTGAATACAAATGAAATTATTAAAATTACAGATATTCTCAGAGTTAATGAGAGAGATTACGTAATTAATTCTAGATAAATTGGAGTATATTGGAATTAGTGCAAGTCATTCACGTCTGTTGAATGATTGCACACGACAATTATCTGATGATAAACTATTCATTATAAAGCGTCAGTAGTGATTGTCAGTGGTATTCATAAACCAGAGGGATTTGGAATCAACGAGAACAAAGTCGTGTGGATTATTCAGAATCAAAAAATAATTGAGTAACAATGGTGTCACGAAGCTTGTTGATTAATACTGGAAATATACTGTCACTCAATGAGTTGAAATTAAAAGTGGGACAAAATACTAATGAAGAGGTGAGATTATCTAATTTCACTTGAATGATTTGTAGTTTCCTTTTTATCTCTTTCATGAGTCACGAGATTTTGAGTAATCGATTGTTAACAAAGAAAATTCGTAGATTATCAAGAATTTGTGGAGATTGAGGTTATGTTGACGTTGTCTTATCATGTGTTTTTTTTACTCAATTGATTATGACTGGAATTCTTGAATTAATCTGATGATTCCGGACATTGCTCTTTTTTTTAGCTCGTTGAGGCCCTGAAGATTACGCTCAGGGATTCCCCGGACAAGAATGATACCGCACATATTGTAAGTAATTATTCATTGATACATTTTCATTTCTCACATTAATTTTGTGCCTATTTCAGATTAATGGAACTGATCCTGTCAGCCTCTCTGCTGAGGACCGAGGGGAGCTGAAAATCACTGCTAAAATATTCATGCCCACAGCTAATCCGGAATTATTGAGAAACGCTATTGATCAAAGTAATTAAGAATTATTTTAAAAAATTAGATAGGAGTTGAATTGTTCTGTTTTAATGAACCTTTTCTGTCCTAGCTTTTAAAATATTCGATAGTGAACACATTGAAACCCTTATTCTTGCCTATGGAGATGCAAAGAATACTTCTCATGAATTGGAATATCTACAGAAATTATGGCCTGTTATTGAGAAATACGTGAATGCAGGAAAACTTTCTGGTGTTGGAGTCAGTAATTTGGATACAGATGTTTTCATCAGTTTATATGAATGGGCTTCTGTGAGTTGAACGTAGAAATGAGTTTTTTTTAGAATTATTCAAAAAAGAGCTTTGCCTTTTATTTGTAATTGTTGTGAATATTCTAGGTGAGACCGAGCATCGTTCAAATTAATCTTGCCACTTGTTGCGTCGTTCCTCCAGCTCTTCAGGACTTCACTAAAGAGCACGATGTCCAATTATTGACACACAATGATCCATATCGTAAGGCTAATACCATCATTCGTATTTTAATTATATTTATCTTCTAAATTGAAGGAAATAATTGGGTTTCTAGAACTACTGGCAAAGGATTCTTTGGTGGATGTGTTTGGGGCCACTGCTAAGCTCCAGTGGGTCGTTAAATATCAGGTGCACGTGAAATGCAGAGGAGTGTTATCCTCCAAAGGGTATTTGGTGAAACTCGTGAAATCGTAGAGCTTGATGACATATTCCAAATAATTTAGCATTTCTGCACGGTAATGTGGCATTTTTATTTCGCTTTTTAGATAACTTTACACCCTCCTCTTAAGAATGTAGGAAAAATATGTAATTGTTAAGAAGCACTATGAACAAGTATTGTACAATAGTTATATAATCACGATGATATAATTTTAAATACAAATGCAATATTTATGAAAATATTCTTGTGATTTCTCACTCTCTGAAATCTATAAACGTAATTCACCCGTTTACTCTATAATTCTCAACTGGAATTCCTCCGTTTGAATTCTTGAAAATAAATTTTGTAGGAAACGTAAATAAATCCATCACTATATGTAAATGAACCGAATAGATTCGAACTAATTTAAAATTCAGTGGACAAGAAGAATGGCCCTACCATTCGTTATCCAAAGGGATCACATTGAATATTTTTTCTATTCTTTTATCCTCGATCAATCAAAAATGCATTGGCAGAGGATAAAACGAAAATCAAAGTCATCTCTCTTAATTCTTAATAATTGCAATAATAATTGAATAACTTTGAAATTCTATATTAAGAGAAATATTGGAGATAGAATTTTTTTGATGATCCCATCGGAAAGCTGAGGAAATTTTAGGCGGAAAACATGTGTCGAAATTAATTTTTTCGAGTTTTTTGAAAATTCGATTTTTTCACCCAGATTTGAAGGGGTTTACCTTAGAAAAATGTGAAAAAATCACTTTTTTTGCGATATCTCGGGTTCTATTGATCGTAGCTCAAAAATTCCGATTCGAGGTGAAAGGTGAGCTCATTTGCGATTAATTCATTTGGTTTTAAAATTGAAAAATACGATTTTCTCAAATTTTTCCAAGGTAAACCCCTTCAAATCTGGGTGAAAAAAATAAAATATTCAAAAAACCCGACAAAATCAATTTCGACACATGTTTAATTAAATTGGGGTAAAATGGACAGAATGTCCATTTTACCCCAATCTCCCCTATAATAATATTAAAATAAAGTCAATATTTTTGTGTAGCAGTAGCTGATCAGAAGTCCACTGAGGAAGCATATCCAAAGTAACTTTACGAATGTATAATCCACGAGGAGGATTTTATGTGTGTGTCTCAAGAGTTCCCCCTTTCGATATATGCTCTTGAATTTTTCGTTTTGCCCTTTAGCTTCTCATGGCTATGCCTCTGGATATCTCCTGGCCAGTGGTTTCCCTCCCTGGCTCTCTTTTCCATCCTCCTCTCCTGCAGCTCCCTTTGCGTTTAAAGCCGCAACCGAAAGAGGTACACAAACCATTGGAAAGAGGTAAAGCGAGAGAGAATGAGAGAAAGAGACGAGAAAAAAAAAGAAACCAGAGTGGCTTCTCAGCATTTACCTCTTTGTCTTACTCGACGTTCGCGTGGTTGTTCTCGTCCTCATCCTTTTGCCTTCTCCCTCCTCTCAAAAGCCTCTTTACTCTTGGCTCCTGAGGGTATGCGAGAACGATACTATGTTATGCCTTGGGACCCAAACGTCTCTGACATACTTTGTATGTTAATGCCACATAATGTCGATTTTGTTCCTGTTTTTCCAGCATTTATTTGTTCGGCATCGCTTTTGCGTACGCACCCAATACCAAACTCTGCCCCAAGTTACTTTAAAACCTATGGCTACTATTATTTTCCATGGTTATCTATACACCAAAGATCTCCATTCATTGAAATTTTATTTTTAATTCACATTCTCTTATTTAGTCCCTGTCAATTTTCATTTTATTTTTCACATTCAAGAGTGTTTGTTTAATGTTTAAAAAGTACTGTATTCTTTATTTTATTTTTTCATTATTTTTACAGCATCGATATGTGAGAGACGAATGGGTCCGACTGTATGTTAGATGCGATAGTGATCACCAAACTGAAGATCCACTGATTGTTCCACGAGTGTGACAAAAAAGTTTAAATAAAGAAGAGGAAGAAGACAAAGATGGGGAAAAGACACGGAGAGAATTGAATCCAAAGTGAGTCGGCCAGTGCTTGTAAGGTGTCATCGCGCGTTACCCTAATGCGAGGGACCACAAGACCGGTAGCTGTTTCTTCTTTTCACGCTCAATGCGGCGCTCAAATAAATCATGGGGGTTTGTTGACCCAGGCAATATTCGAGGCATCATGGATTGAAAATTCATGCAGTAGAAAAATGGATGTTAAAACATTGTGACAGCGCCAGTAGATAAAGCCGGCGCGTGGCAGACGGACTGCGTGCCATTGATAGACACCCCATGAGTTCTTCAGCCAGTAGAAAGCATGCCAATAGGTATTCAACTTGTCGTACAAAACATTTCAAGTATCAATTGATGAATAGAAACTACAAAAGAGAGATGAGACAACTAAAAAGAGAGAGAGAGGGAATGTAGAGTTGTAGTAAAACTACTTCTTCCTTCTGACTGCAATCTTCGTGTCAAGATTGAGCGAATGTTAGTATGCGATATAGACCCATTGAATGCCATCCATCCGGAGCTGGTGACAGGTGATACAGTAACGGAATTGTCCCTTTATTTATCTTACTCCTCTCATTCTTTCATTCATTTTATTTATTTCACGTCAATCCCCACTTCTTGCGTTACTAACGCATAATTCTGATTGTAGAAAAAGCCAGGAGAACAAAGAGGCAAATAGAGGGAGAGAGAGAGAGGGGGAAACGCAAAATCGCAAGTCGAGCTCTCGCTTCTGTGCGATGCAAAGGCGGGTATAAATAAAGCGGCTGTCGTTTGCGGAAGCAGAAAAGAGCCAAAACAACTGGAAAATAAAGGAGAGGAACACGGAGAATGATGAAGAGAAGAGGAGGAGGGGATGATACAAGGGCGGCGGCAAAAGTCCTATGCCCGTGGCAAACCCATAGCCACAGTATGCGACACGAGGAATAAATAAGTCCCGGGAATCGCCGGGAGAGAGAAAACTCGGGATGAGAGAGAGGATGGGAGAAGCGGCAGTGCCACCCCGTTGTTCCAGAAGAGACTGCGGCAAAGCTTAGAAGAGCCCTCATCCGCAGTACACTGTGGGGGCCCATAAGGACTGAGAAGGAGAGAGATGTATCCAACGATCTGCCGGAACGTTCCCTTTCATGAATTTCCATCGTATTACGACAGGTGTATTCACGTGAAACACTGGGATATATGACTTTACAGTCGTTTCTACGAAAATGGAAGTCAGAAGGGTGTTTTTATTATTTTTAGTTTCATTGAATTTTTTATTCGGTGATTCGAGAGGCACGAGATTCCTATTGAATTTTACCGAGTTTTATGGATTTTTATAGATAAAATTTCTTTCTCTTTTATCATTGTATAAATGGAGTTTTGTTTATTTTATCGGAGGGCTCATTAATTATGAGGAATTATGTCTCATAGATTGTATGGGGTAATTAATAATTTGTTGATTGTTACATGAATTCCGGGAATTGAATTTTTTTTATGTTTTATTGATGATTAATTGCGTCAATAATTTGACAATGATGCTTCTGGTATATTATGATGTTAATTTACTGGGAATTAATGAAAAATTGATGATTGAATAAAGTTGCTAGAACGAGATTTCATTACAGCATTCATAAAGTACTAAATCATGAACTTTCACGATTCACCTGACCTTTTGCATTGGAAAATCATATTTCCCACTTCTGTTTTGTAAAAAACTTATGCAACTTCACTGAATATTAAAAAGGCACCTTTTAATTTATGAAGTTGCAGCTTTTCATAGCTGATGTATTAATTACATTGAATCGAATAATTCACCACAAAAATCTAAATTCTGCAATTCTTCATTTTTTAATGAACAAACAAAAGCAAATGAAGCAAAATAGAAAATCCAAAGGACAGAAGCGAAACACAGTGAGCACACGCGCATGAAGAGAAAAAGAGAGATGAAAAAAGATGATAAAAAAAAAAAAAGAACTTAGAAGAAGAGAGAAGGAGAATCGTGCAGCAGCCCTTGACTGCGGTGCACAGCATGTTTATTGGCGCATCCACGAGTCTTAAATCTTTATGTTGTCGTCCGTTGCGGCGGATTCTGTCCTCCTATCCTCCCCCTTGTGTGTACCCATTGCCGGTTTCACTATATATATGTACAATGCCCAAGGTGGAGTTCCAAAGCGTATATATACCCACGATGCGTTTTGCAGTGAGGATAAAGAGGAGGATAGACGTGAAATAATACCGAGAGAGAGAGGGAGATGCGGGTGAGATATATCTTTTGGCTTCTGCCTTCTTCTGCGGTCTTCTCGCTAAAATCGAGTCACTGAAGAAGAGAAGTCGAACGACCGGTGTTGGAGTCTACTCACTCACCCTCTCATTCTTTTAATTCTTTATTTTTTCTACGCTTACGCATCCGAAAAAGCCGGCTGTCCTTTTTTTTTTCGTGGCTTCTACGATTCTGCAGAGATGCAAATTATCGGGTCTGAAGGACTCCAACTGCCGACATTCAAATTCATCTTATTTCAATGATTTTATTTTATTTTTTTTTACAACTGACAGAGAGTCTGGATTTTCATCCCCGGATTTTACGAATGAGTTTCATGAATTCATTTATTTTAAAATTAACACAAGAAATTTTTTTATCACAATGCCGCATAGTTGTGGAGAATTCTCAGGAAGTAATCTCTTTCACAGGTGCGTTTACTCTAATTAACGGGTAGATTAAACGAAACGGCTTTATAGAAACCAACGAAACGGTAATAGAAGTTGTAATGTCCAATGGAATTAAAAAATAAGTAAAAAGTATGTATTTAAGATTGTAAGCGTTTGTGCAGTTCACAATGCACGCATTGGGATTTCTCGGATGAGAATAAAAGCAATTGAGAATAGTGATGGGGAAAAAAAGAGGATATTCGCGGCAAAAAAAGGGACAATAATAGAAGCAAAAGAGATGGAAGAGGGAAAAATTCGTTGAATACTCCCCCGCGTACTTGCGAGAATGTGGGCGTTAAGGTGCGTTCAGTGTACATGGTACTGGGCCCTCTGGGCGCAAGAAGCGAGGCAGAAGGAAAAACACGTAGAAACGATATAAAAGAGTGCGTTATCGGTCGTACTGGAGGCGGTTTACAGTTTATGGCTGATACGTGACCATTTATCGGTATGCCAGTGCATTTAGTTAATTAAACAGTTCATACTAACAGCTGTTATGCTGGAATTAATTTAAATATTGTGGAATTTTTTGGGGATTCAATTGGTGACTTTCAGCCGATTCTATCCAATCACATTCACTCAAGATTTTATGAAAATTCATTTAATATCTTTATTTTTTTAATGGTATTCTGCACTTTTTTAGAGGGAAATTAATGAGTGAAAAGGAAGAGAAAAAATAATAGAATTCTTGTAATGAGAGAGGAAATATTTCTCCTCCACTGTCAACTTGGCTTTCTTTACTACAAGAGTTTACGGGAAATATGCGGGATTCTAAAAGGAATGTAATGCGCTCACGTGGATAAAATAAAGTTTAACGAAAATGTATGAGAGTAGAGGATGAAGAGAGAATAAAATACTGGATTGCCAATTTCAGTGTAACTTGTACGATTTATACAACTTTTTTTTATCAGAATAAGCAAAATCATTAATTTTAAATTAAAATAAATCACAAATAAATGAAGAAAAACAAATTGAGTTAAAAAAATGAGAATTATCTTATGAAGAAGCTGTTTCTGGTGTTGTATAAGTGTGAAACATTTTGAGATAAGAGAGAAGAGAATCGAAGGATGGCCCTCGACTCTTGTTTATCGTTTACGATAGCACAGAAGCAAAATGTGGGGGTTGATTGAACAAGATTTACAGTATCACAAAAAAAGAGAAAAAAAAATTCACAACAATATTAACCAGCAAATGAATCCTTTGTTACGCAAAATTAATGAAGGGAAAATAATATGCGAAATCGACTTCTACGCAATTCAATCACCAACTCTAATAACAATAATAACAATAATTGTACGATGCATTTTTATCCCCTTTTTCCTCACGCATCTGTACTCTAACGAGTTTCTCACGGCGTTAGGAACCATGTAATTACCGATGTGAATGAATTATGAATGAAAAAATTGTAATTTTTAATCACGACGTAATGATCGGCAACACGCCAACCCGTGGCTCTCTTCTTTTTTTTTTTCCTCATCGGATTTATTTACGCAGCAGTTTTTCCCTTGGACAAACAATGCACCTGATTTATTTAAATTCAGGCACTTTTTCTTTGTTTCCATTTATTTATTACTCTTTCACTGGATCAATTGAAGTGAGGGATTTTTTTTGTCTATTTTTTTTTTCATGGAAATTATTGGAATAAGTTGGGAAATTGTTTCTGCGTGCAAATGCGTTTTTGGTATACACGCCTTGGGGTCGACTGAGTCTTGCGAAAAAAGTGAAATGTTGCGAATATACCGCATCCGTTGTTTTAGAACTGGCACAAGGCTACACCAACAATTTAGGATGAGAAATGCGTGTGATTTGTGAAATAACAGAGGAATGGAAAAAAATTGTGGAGAAACAGAGGGAATTGAATAGTGCGATAAAAGAGGGGAATTAAGTTTATTTGGATGTTATCGAGTAATTCGAGTTCATAAATAGTAATGATTTTTAGGGGTTTGAGGATTTTTTTTTAATTCTGGGATTATTAGGTAATAAGGATGAAAATGAATAAAGTTAATAAGTCGGAATTAGTTGGGTTCACATAACAGGAGGTTGTTATGGAGAAGGAGGTTAATTAAGGCAGATCCCGTAGGATGGATAATCGGTGGAGATTGTCTAATTAGTGAAGCACAAGTTTAGACGAGAGTTGAAATTCATGAAAAATAGATTTCTTAATTTGTGAAAATTAGGAGAAATTGAGGAAAATATTGGAGATGGATTTTTTATAATGATTTCATTGGAAAAATGAGGGAATTTTAGGTGGAAATCATGTGTGAGAAGTGATTTTTTCAAAAATCCTATTCTTTTGGTAAAAATTTGATTCTTGAAATTCTAAAAAATCGGTTTTTTGAGAATATTTCTGGTTCTATTGATCCTAACTCAAAAATTCCGATTCGAGGTAAAAGGTGAGCTCATTCCATCCATTCATGTGGCTTTGTAAAATAAAAATATCGATTTTTCTTAAAAATCCCTAAAAAAATGATTTTTTCAATTTTCTTATTTTTCTAAAAAATTAAAAAAAATTAATTGTGACACATGTTTTCCACCTGAAATTTCCTCAGCTTTTCCCTGTAATCATCAGAAAATCTCTATCTCCAACAATTCCATCAGAAACCTCCATTTTCCCTTAACTAACCCATAATTTCCCTTAAATCCTGAGTCTCAACCCCCTGTGGGCCTCATTATGAAGAGAATTGTGAGGTTTTCGCATCTCAGTGGCTTAAGTTCTGGTGGCCTCTTTTTCGGTAACGGCATCGCGCAAAACGATCGCCAACCGAGCGAGTAAAAGAGGCTAAAAGTGCCGGCAAAAGCTGAGACAAGAATGAGGGGAAAGGGGCAAGAATGGAGAGACACGGTTTCGTGTATAAAACGCATATGCAGGAGACCTAAGGAGACAGGGAGGCCCTTCTTCTCTCCTTTATTTTTCTCCCCCTTTTTTTTAAAACTTTTAATACCCAACTACTGGGGGATATTCACTCGGTAGAATCAGGGAGTAGAGAGAAGAACCCTCCGCGTGCCTCTTCGCATCGCCGCTCTAGATCCTACGAGATAAGAACGAACACCATTTTAGCGGTTCCTTACACACCAGACATCCGTTCCACCGACGTATATCTCGGTGATACGTAACTGGAAAAATTTTCTACGGATTTTTTGCTTCAATGCCAGTGAATTATTTTTTCTCAATTCAATTTAACTTCAATCAATTCAATAATGCGATATTATAAAGTCAAGTTCTCTCTCAACATTTCAACGCAAAAATTAAAGAAAAAAGAAAGAAACAATAATTGCCCTTACAGTTGGCTTCCACTTAAGAAGGCATTACAGTTCGTTTCACTCTTTAATAATCTGTCACAATGAATTCTACTTTTTCTTTTACCGTTTCATAATTTTCTTCATCTCTATCTTGTCACATCAGCTAATGGAAATAGTTTTAACTTCTTAAAAATTAAGAATTCCCTTTTCTTTCACATGAAAAATAGTTTTTAAAAAAAAAGGGGTCTAATGAGTGACCTTGATATGCAATAGTTGATACTTGAAAAAAGTATTCTCATAATAAATGCTGATAGAATACTTGAGTCTCTCGTCTGTGACCCGAGTCATGACGTGTGACCGCCAGAGTCACCGAGGGGTGAAACGTCAGAGTTGGTCATTTAAATTCAGGAAGAAATGGTCAGGTTAAAAAAATTGAATTTCCAAATGCTAAATATAATTATCTAAAAATCCCAATTAAAATAATAAATTAACGTTAATTATTATGATTTCACAATGTTCTAATTCCCCTCATTTCAACACACACACATACATACACACTCTGGACCTGAGAAATTCGATATACCGTGACGTCATTAACCAAGATAACACCGTGAGAACATGTTGGTTGTGATGGCTCCGATTAACGCCCGTAACTTCCCTCTATTCTCACTTGTTTTCCTCTATTTAAAAGAACCGAGTAGAAATTATACAAATAAAAAATGGAGGAAAAAAAAAAACGAAGGAATTAATGTATAAATGCGTAATAAGTATAATACTCTCGTTACAGAGTCACGAGGGGTGAAAGTACGAGGGGGATAGGTATTTAGAATAGGATGTACATGGGGCGGTGACGCTTGGCAGAGTTATAAAAGAACGTATATACAAGTGATACGGCCACCGTTGTTGTATTTATGCCTTGAGCAAGGTACAGTGACCTCCGACTTCTACGTGACTCCCCATTTGCCGCACACTGATTCGGGCTGCTCTCTTGACGCGCCCAGGTGCGACGTGAACCGTTAGAAAAATTCCACATACCAATAATGAAAATATTATCATCTGCAGAATAATACGTTAATGGATATTTAATTGATTCGATTGTTTTTAATTCTTAATTTTCATGGATTTTTATTGATAAAAGTATAGGATTCGTTTTTCATATACGAAATTACATCTGTGCAAATACTTTTTACACCCACTCTGATTTCACCGAGTGTGATAAACATGGCAATGTTACCTCGTAATGGGGATTGTAAACAATGAAGAAATGAGATAGGAATGACTTTATTTATTCTCTTGATTACCAGTAAATCTTTGCCTTTTTTTTATTTTCCATTCATTTTCACGTTATTTATCCGGGAGATAAGGAACCTGGCACTTTGGTTATGTGGAGAGAATTATATTTAAATAATTGTGTAAAAAAAAAAAAACAAAATAAGGGGTATAATTTAGATAATTAAATTATTACAATTATTCATTAATTAATTCTGTCATTGTGCCCTTCCACATTCTAGTTAATCAGAAAAGTTTCAACGGGGTTAAGAAACTCTCGGGGCAGAGTGCCTACACCGGAAGCTGAGGCCTTGCACATCGACTCTGCCATCTCTCATTTCCCTCCACCTCCCATCCACCCCCTTTTGCGCCTCTTTTTTTGCCCTCCATTTACGTCTCAAACTCTTTATTTTTCATCACGTTTTTTTGTTGCGTTTCCTTCAGTCGCTTTTTTTCACCGCCTTATCAGCGACCGAATGCACGAGGCTAGATTTCATTTGAGATGGAGCACTCGAGGCGAGTGTACGCCGGCAGGATTCATACGCAAATCGCCAGGTGAAGTCGATTTGCACACACTCGGATTTCTGTACCGGTGGCGCGAGCAGAGGAAAAAAGGGAGAAAACATATATAACCAGTGTGCATACGTGTTTGGATTTCTACGGGAGAAGGAATGAGACCAGCGGCCACCCGCCACCGCTCGTTACGCGCGCTCTGTGTTAAAACGCCCACTATTTTCCTATTCGCATCCCCCTTTTAAATATTTCTCATGAATCTGCACTTTAACGAAAATCAGTGCACTTTGATTCAATTAATTTATTCATGATTATTTGAGGGAAAATATGAATTTTTTTTTCGTTTTTATATTGAGATTGTTGCATTTAGATTGAGTATTATATGTGAAATGTATAAAAAATAGCTTCAGGTTGATGGCACGGATTTATGGGCTGCATGGGATGATGCAGCGATTGAACAGGTACACACGGATTCATGAAGTCTACGTTGTTACGTACACACAACACCCGCCCACGTGATGCCACAGTGACCATATATTACCGAAGCGCATAATGGTGGGGAAGAGGAGATACTCGAGGCGATGACAGCGGGCACGACGTGACCACTGTCTTGAAGGGACATTACATGGAATCATTTCATGGGGACAGGTGCACGAATGATAACAATGATTATGTAAATTCTGAGATTGAGAATTGGTTTATCCTTAGATTTTGTTTGAAAAAAATGGTAATTACGGATTAATTCGAGTTTTATTGTTTCTCCGATCTATTTGCCTTTGGATTGTCGGAAGTGATGGTGAAAAAATAGCGCAAATGTTCAATTGGCCATTGCAAAAGCGTCACGGCAGAGGAGCGATGGAGCCATGCCTTCGAACATTAGATTTAAAAATTCCGAATTAATTATGCATTGAAGCGAAAAAAGAGGGAAATAATTTATTCTCCATGTTTTAAAAAAAAGGGGAAGAATTGATGCAGAGATACGCATGTAGAACAAGCGTGTAAAATCCCGGGTTTTTCAGTGGTGGTAAGTGAAATAGCGCGAGAAATCTCGGGATGTATCGCGTGGCTTCTTACGACTATTTTGCGGGGACTTAAAAACACGTTGTATATCTCGTACGGTCGAACGGATACACACCCACGTATTTACTGATTTCTGCGGGTTTTGCTAGTGGTACAACGCCAATATCATTGGCACAAAAGAAGAAGAAGAAGCGATACTTCTTTTTTTTTTGTTGCGAATGAGAGATTTTATAGGAGGGTAATATAAAATCAGTGACAGTTGTGTCGTACTGGAGAGAGGGGGAAAATGGAAGAAACCCGTTTACAGTTTCCATTCACACTTTGAGTCTGTCACTGGTTGGTAGAATGAATGAACATGATGGCCAATGGGAATTTTATTATTTCGTGTAAACCGTAGAAAATTAACGATAAAAATGAGTGACGATTCTCTTCAATAAAAGAAGAGGAGAATTATGAATTTCATGAGGGTGTTACTTTGACACATTTATTACGATTAAATAAAATAATAAGTTAAATAAATGACCTCCCTTTCCCCAGTGCTCATGTGGTCACGCCCCTGGATGACGAGCCCGCGAGCATCACTAGAAAAAGGAGAATCTATCGTCTTCGATGAGGCGTGGCGAACAATCCTGGCGTCACTTCCGGTTATTCCATCTCCACCCCTCGATCAATCAATGCGAGGGGCAGAAAAATGATTAGTGGAACGGAATAAAGCCGAGGGAACGAGTCACATGAGCGACTCTTCTCAAGCGACTGGTGTCTCTCATTTGCCCCCTTCGTTGCGTGTTTTCTCGGCGCAAGTTGAGGTCGCGAGAAGTCGAGGATAGAAGGCCCTCTCGTATACACAGTGTAAGTCCGCACTCCAGGATATTTCGTCATTTCCTGCTTCTCACGCGATACAATCTAAATTAACTATGTTCGCTCGGCTAGAGGCCTCCTCCCTACCTTGCAGTGACTTCTTTTGCACTGACTGCGCGCACGGGCATCTCCTATGAAAATTTACCATTTCCTAGGTGAAGAAAGGGTTTTTATCCTCATGATGAAGTATGTAGACAAGTTTTCTCGATTATTTATTTTTTTACCATTAATTAAATGGTTAATGAGCAATTGAGGACATCTGCGTGGATAAGTGCAGGAAGTTACGGCTTTCAAAGATGCTCCATTTTCGCGCCACACCTATGAACAGACTTGCCCAGAAATGTCGAGAGCGGAAATGGAAATGTTGCATTAATGACATTTATGAAAATTCGAATAAACTGGATTTCGTTCACTTTTTTTTTTTAGAGAAACTCTAATGTATATATGTAAGTATTCACCTGGAGGTGAACTCTTAACTTCTCGAGACTACTATACGCAACCGGAAGTGACCGCGTGCCTGTTGGGTCGTGGAAGAAGTATTCGTGGGAGGCACAGAGAGAGAGAGAGAAATCCTTACCGCTAGTTGAAACGAGTGCTCTCGAAATACCGAGTGAAACTAGGATTTAAAAAGGATGTTTAAAGAAAAAAAAAAGAAGAGAAGACGAAGTAATGATTCTTTGGAGAATTGAAATGAGAAAAGGGGGAAGGACGCACGTGATGTGGAAAATAAATTATGAATCATGATACCGTGGACCACACGTTGCGATGGAAAACGGAGGAGGATGAGAATAAAATTTAATAAAATAGTATCGGTAATGTTTGAATCTACAATTCGATTAGTTGTATTTCATCTTGAAATGCGGAACTTTCAATGGGATTTTTCGAGAGTCATTGGGCGGGTGTTGATCGGATTTATCTCGATCGATGGAGACTCGTTGCTTAATGAAATTTGTTTAACTTTCTATTTTTATCACTTCTTCATTGAATTATTTTTCTTAATTTTAACATTGATTCATTGCGCTTTTTTATAAATCCAGAGTAACCAAAAGTTTATGGATATTAATTCCGGAAAATAAGTGTGCACGGGGCTCTCTCTTACGCGCTTCTAGAGCGACCGTAAATCTAAGATCTGTCGTCGATCTACACGCCAGCAATAAATCTATAAACCTCTCCGAAGGCCTACCATTGAGAATATTGTGGAAATAATCGTGAAAATCATGATAGAGGAACATAGGAAGCCGACTCTAATATATTACCGCTTGAAATCAAAATCATGAATAACACGAAATTCTTAAAATTTTCCAAATAAAAATTACCTTTAAACTCAATTAAATTCATCATTAAAATTACATTAAATATTGTTAATGCAGTGAGGCTGTAGCTCCACCTCCCAGGGGCATCCGCCACGGGAGGAGATGATTTTTGCCGCGTATTTGCAAACTGAATAATAAATACACGGATACGCGAAGAGCACCGCGTTCCGCCTTCACGCAGCTCGCTCGCAGCGCGGATTGGTCGCACTGGCAACGAGGGGACGGCAAATGTACGTTCGCCTCTCTTTCGCCCGCGCTCTTTACCATCGTTTTGCTGCGGCTTATAGTGCTCCCGTGTACTCGCAGCAGCCACTGTCTCTCTCTCATCCTCTCATTTATTTCCCCCGAATTATGCCCGAATTTTCCCGCAATTTTGAGGAAATTCAGTGAAGAGGCAACTTCAATTAAAATCGTCCTAAATCATTCCAATTTCAAGCTCTCTGAACTTTCATTAATTCCCTGGCGCTTGCACGCAATTCTCTCCTTTTTTTTCTCCATTTATTTACATTTTTAAATGCATCGACGCGTATGTACTTTTATAGCGTGTTAAAGAGGGAATAAGAAAAGAATTCCATTTATCAGTTAATTTCGAATAAAATAAAGGATTTAGTGAACTTCCCATGGAACTTCATCCAAGGGATCTAGGAATAGACCCCTGCGGTGATTCACATAGGCCTTTGGCCAATCCAAAGTGAGAGAGACGGCCTTTCTCTTCGTGTGCTAATCGATCCGCTTCCTACGCTCGTAATTATGTAATGTTAACGGAGGGATCTATTTGGCAGCGTATACCCGACGGCGAATAGACCAAAATTTACTCGACGATAAATCAAACTCTCTTATCCGCTTTATTAATTCCGAGCTTGGACATGCACAGTGTGAGCACATGAATAATCCTCGAATTTGCAGTCGACCTAGAATCCCCATGGATCATTTATCATGGCGCTTTATTTTTGGATCTGTTGAAGAAAAATAAAGTGTATCAATTCAGGAAGGGATTAGGCACATTTCTCGTTCTCTCTTACCTAGAGTCCTACCGCAATAGAAGAGTGTGGCACGCATGCGCGATAGATCCCAGCGCAGTTACCTCACAGTATACTGTCTATAGGTTAGGCGCCCTATGCGCTCAGTGCCGTTTGTGCCGGTGCGCCATAGATCCTCGTACTCTCCTGTCCGGCTCATTTCGCACGCAGTCGCTGCACATGCGCCAACTCGATCGCATTTCCACTGGAATCAAATAGAAAAGGTCGAGCATCACAAATATCTCGAGTAACTACAATTATTTCGAGAGGAAAAAAAGATGGAAATAAGTTCCTTCGTTCTACTGAATTTCTCGGAGTTTTAAAATCAAAGATAAAGGAGATAAAACGTGGATAAGAAGAGTGGGGATGGAAGAGTGAAGAATAGTGGGAGAAGTTCGAAATCGGTCGGTATTTGCGGCGCCTGCGGGTCCGCCCACAGTGCGACTTGCACCTTCGTGCTGTCCCCTTCGTTCCTACGTTTAATTCCAGATTCTCAAAATTTCAAATCCATGCTCGATAGACTGTCAAAAAAGAAGGATTTTTTAATATCAAAGAGAGAGAGAGAGAGAGACTATTCGTGATTCAAGTTATCAATTCCCGGTGTTAGTGCACGTGAATTCTTAAATATTAATCATTTAAAAAAAACGAAATATCTAATGTTTTTACAGTGTTTTCATACGCCTACGCGTGCGGCCAATCGCCACATACAAACGTTATATTATGTCACAGTCCCACGCGAGCGACGTTGCTGAATGCAACCGCGGGTGTATCGACGTCGTTTGACATTTTCTCCCTCGAGAGAATTTTATGAGAATAAATTGATGTGTCAAAAAGGATTGAATTTATTGTTTCAATAGTTGTAATTTTTATTGGACTGTTGCGTGATTTTTTTTTCAGTGATTAAATTTATCCTGTGTTTTTCCTGGACTAAATTTTGCATTAAATTGAGAGAATTTAGTGATTTAAATTCGTTAACGTAAATACAATGAGTGAACCATAAAGGAAATCATTGACAAAAAAATCGTGAAGTGAAGTCAGAAAATTCAAATAAAGAAAAATCATCGATCGGAAAATTCAAAACTGCAAAACAGGTAATCCATCACATATTAACCCTTAATTACTCATTATTCAACAGAATCATGTATTATTGCTGGGGATTTATCACAATAAAGAAGCAGCGATCGTTAATTTATCGCGACAATGTTGGGTGAACGTTAAACTCGATAATGAGCTGTAAATCACGCGTGGATTCTATTGTAAGAGAAGCGGCACTCCGTGCGTGAGTCATTCTTGACTCTCAACACTATGCCAATTTTTATTCAATTTTTTAACGGAAATATTTACTCTTCCATTCCCTTATTCTCCCCCTTTTTTATCCAGTGTTTCGTTACTTTTATGGTGAAAATCGGAGGAAAGGATAATAAGCAAGAAATTCACGAGTAAACGACGTGGGTGTACAGAGTACTGAACGAGTACGTTACATTCTTATCTTTTTTTTTTTTTTTTCATTATTTTTATTTTTATCCCAAGTAAATCCCCTAATTAAACTCAACTTCATTTATTCCAATCCCTCGGATTTTACTGCAATTATTTAAAGAAGAAATACTTGAGCTTCTTTCGTGCATTTCTCTTCGATTTCTGTCATTTATTTTTATTTCGTCTCAATAACAATCGCAAGATCGATACAACGATATATAACCTTCTCTCCAGTTTGTATCGACATGTGGTACGATGTCATTACAAGGATAGACGGTATAAAAGTGAGGAATGCCGGGTGTCATGTAGCATTACCGAGAATGTAATAATAAAGAACAATAATGCACCCGAGCAAATAACGATACACATATTAACCTTTATTTACCAACATTTTTAATGATGAAAGTCCTTTAGGTCACATGCTCACTTTGAAATTGTATTTTATGAGAAATCAAGAGAAATATTGAAGATATATTTTTTCTGATGATTCCATTGGAAAGCTGAGGAAATTTCCGATGAAAATCATGTGCCAAAATATTTTTTTTTTTAATTTTGTGAAAATTTGTTTTTTTTCATCCTTGCCAAAATTTGAAAAAATCATTTTTTTGGCAATATTTCGGGTTCTATTGGTCGTAGCGTAAAAATTCCGATTCGAGGTGAAAGGTGAGCTCATTTGCGATGAATTCATGTGGTTTTCCAATTAAAAATACGAATTTTTAAAATACTTATGGGGTATTTTATGAGAATCAGTTTTTCCACTATAAGTCACTCAAAAAATCGAATTTTTAATTTTAAAACCACATGAATTCATCGTAAATAAGCTCTTCACCTCGAATCTGAATTTTTACACTACGACCAATAGAACCAGAGATATTTCCAAAAATATAATTTTTTCAAATTTTTCCAAGAAACCCCTTCAAAGCTGGGTAAAAAAAATCGAATATTCAAAAAACTCGAAAAAATTAATTTCGACACTTGATTCCTATGTAAAATCGTCTCACCTTTTCAATGGAATCATCAGAAAATCGCTATCTCAAACCGTTCAATCAGAATCTCCATTTTACCCCGATTTCCCCTAATTATAAGAATGTCCAATTTTCTCATCATCCCAGATTTCTAATAAAATGATAAGGATCTTCAGAATCCATGAGAATACTGTGTAAAATAATTGATAAATTTTCTCTCAATTTTCTTCCTTATTTTTAATAATCAGAGGCTGTCATCAGCCGTCGGTCGTGCATCGACGTATGAGGTACCAGAAAGTGGTGCAAAAGCCCTGGTGAAATGGATGTTACACCACGTAACAACGAAGTAGTGACGATATATGGATACTCATGGATGGAATTTGGCCGAAATGTGCCAGCGTTACCATCACGCTGTACCAGGAGCCCAGAGCTCATCACCGGGTAGAGAGCAGACTGGTGGCGTCGTGCAGGGCTTGTCAACGGGTCCTCTCGAGCAGGCCAGTCCCTCCTACTCTCATCACTACACGTGAGTTTGATTTATTCATTTTTAATTCATTGGATATTGAAAAAAAAAAGCCATCTATAATATTTCCATGAGAATTAATAATAACGACACCAGTTGAATTAGGGAATCATGGGAGGTGGACCTGAAGAGTCCTGTTATTAGCTGCGATTAGAGAAAAGGGTTCTCTCAGGCGAATTACTGGGGGCGTTACCGAGAGTGTTATTTGGTTAGCTATCATCAATCGCTCGTATCGTTCAATCGAGAATTTCATTATTTTAATATATTATTTATTTTGTTTTTATTCTTTGTTTTATCCCCTTTTTTTTGGTGGCATTTTATTTAATAAGAAAATCGTTGTTTCATTTTTCGTTGGAATTCTGAGACAATCGTCAATGTTTACAATGTGTTATTAGAAGAAATAACACCTTGGATCGATTGATACATTCTCAGTCGCTTGCATCATGCCTTACTCTTTCTTTAACTCAATAACATTGGAAGGGGACATATGATAATTTTGAGGATTTTTAAATGGGATTATTCTATCCGCAGTAAAATCAACGTCATTAAATGTGTTACGGTTCGTTCCATAGTGTAACCACAGCCGTCGCATGGAACGGAGATGTGTCCACGTGTTCCTCATGTCCTTCATGAAATAATAGATAAATTAAAATAATCAGAATAATTTCAGGTAAAAAAAATTCTTTCTAATTGTGTCAAAAATTTCATTTAAATTCTATCGATTTTCTCATATTTTAATTCCCCGAAGTTAAGTGTACACTGTAGTTCATGGAATTGAAAGGAAAAAAAAAAACACGTGGGGACAAGCAGTGTTTTGAAATTCGTCCAGATTCATTTATCCATTTTCTTCGTATCGATACGTTCCTTCTTTTTCTTTTTTTTCTTCCATTATCACAACAATAAAAACATTTGCCCTCGATCAATCAATCTGCCAATATATTTTACAATGAAATTCTATCCTCGCCTTTTATTACAAAGTCAATTAATCGCAAACTGTTAAAAGTTCATTGTCTGAATTTTATTAAACGTATAAAAACCCATCATCATGATTCTCCTGACACTTATTTTTCCCAATGTGACAGTGAATTGTGAAAAAAAAAAAAAAAGCAAAAGTTATGCATATTGAATGGCATTGCGAGAGGAATTATCCTAACGTTATTGAGAGAGTTAAAAAAACTAAGAAAAATATGCAAATGATCATCAAGTGTATAAAGTTTCGATTCTTTTCTTCACGTCCCAATTTTCTTCAACGCTTCATCATTATTATTATGATTTTTTGTTCTTCCCACCTTGAATACAAACTTCATGGCGTCACAGATAATTTCGTATGCAGTTTTGTGATACTTTGAAGTGAAAATATCATTTGGCATTGCATTCCAGAGACGAAAAAAAACAAAAAAAAAAAACGAAGAAGTGCACAAGTCCAAATTATGAAATTCCAATTAAACAATATTGCGCGATTTGTATTGAAGTTGACACTTGATATGCGTGAGAATTAAAGAGCCTAATAATACCGCAAAATCCTCCGATTCATCCGGATTTATCAAGAGGCGTCGAAATAGTAACGGCATAACGCGTACAGTGATTTCCGTAATAATCTCGGAAACAATGGGACACAGCTGGGAATTGATATATAACGAACGGAACGTTTAACTCATTATAACGGAGTTGAAAAAAAAGGGGGGAGTCTGATTAAGAGGAGGTGTTGAAGTCTCCAGAAATCGCATCATTGCGAGAGAATCTAAATCTACTTATCCTTTAATCAGAGAAAAAAGTCGACGTTTCCCCTTTTTGAAAAAAAAATTAAAGTGATTCATATCGGCTTCTGAAGCATCATGAGAAGGGAACGATTAGTTCGTTACGGTTGGTGAAAATAATCGTCGAAAACTAACAGTTTTTCGGGGGATGCACATTGCCCCCAATAATAAAAATAAGAAACAAGTCTCACACACAAAACTCACCTCGTGGAAAGCCATCATATCGTCGGCGTTGGAGCGTTAGTAGTGCAGAGGTGAGCGGCCGGGGTCGTCACTTCCGCTTACCAACTGAACCGCGTTGGTCATTCGATTTAAAAGTTTAATCAGGGGCCTATAAAATTACAGTTCCTGCAGGCGAGTTTTAATACCCGCACTTGGATACACATAAAATCAAAGCGAGGAGTATGCAGAGGGTGTGTACACCATTGGACATGTAAATAACTCATGGGTTATATTCTAGGGTAATTTTTTTCATTTTCATAGTGACAAGATTATTTATTTCATTCTGTTGTATTTTCACCCTCTGACTTTAATTTGTCTTCTGATAGTTGAGCTGTCAATAATATTGACTTGTTTTTCAGTTAAAAATAATGACTTTTAGAAAGTCTTTTATTGCTTCTGAGCACGTTTCAGTGAATCACTTCAAACAATGAAATTAATGATAAAAAGAATTAAAGAAACATAATAATGTGAATATATTATTCAATGAAGGTAATAATGTGCATAAATTCAATTTCTCATTTGCTTAAGAATTTTTCGAGAAATTAATTTGTGAATTTAAATCATAAGGAGATATTTATATTGGTAAATTCAATTATTTTTGAGGGAAATCAATGATTTATCGAGGGAAACAGAGACCTCAGTATCCTCCACTCTTTCAATCCTAATCCACAATCTCGTCCAGACTATCTCAGACGTGCCACGCGTCGTATCACGACTCTACCAAAGATACCTCAATGAAAAACACCCAACAAGTGAAACACAAGAGAAGAAGTATAAGGAAACATGAGAATGAAGAAGAAGGCATGAGAGAAGAAATGTTTTTACTTAGCCACTGAATGTGTAGTTTTATTGAATGAAAATACCACTGGACGGTTTTTGTGTTTCCATCAGCATCCCACCACGAAGAGTTGTCCCTCTTTCAACACAATGGCCATTATATAGACCACATCAATGTGAGAAGTTTATTGTGTACATAAAACACACTGGTTTATATCCACAAAAACAACTGTCACTTCTATTGAAATTTGTTTCAGTCAATGTTTCAAATTATTTTATGTTTATTCCCTGATTTTTATCATCTTCTTCAAATAAATTTGGGAAATTTAAAAATAGAAAATTAATGACAGATGAAGGAATAAATTTACCCAGTTTTTCCATATAATAGATTTGAGGAGAATCGTGGGAATTTTAGTTTTGGTGGCCTTGAATCGTTCATTCATGTCGATCAATTCGCTTTTTTCTTTTTGCTTTTGTTCAATCGCCCTGACAGATCAATCGCATGTCTCTCACAGCAACCAACGTGGAACGATGTCTCTTTTTCAAAGAGATAAGTTTAGCATTCTGATCTTGTTTCAGTGAGCAACTGCCTTTTTCATTATCCTGAGTGAATTTATAGAATGTGTGCTCGTTATCTTTATTCTGATGGAGTAAATGTGATTTATTTTTTTATCATCCAGAATGTTGGACAATTATGACAGAGGTGAGGTGACACCACCACCAGTCAGCAGCTATGGAGGCTCTCCAGGTCTTCTAGCTCTTCACTCCTCTCTTTATGCAACACCAACGTCTCGAGGATATGATATTGATGCTAATATCGATGGAAATGAGAGTGCATTGCCCATGGATGCTCAAATTATTCCGGTGAGTTTTAAATTTCATTGGATTTTATTTTTTTTCAAGTCTCTGGGTATCAGGTTGAGCTTCAGGTTATCAATTGTCTCATGAATTCATCAGAAAAATAAATTTCTTCTGCAGATACCAGGAATGTTGAGCAGTCCAGCACAGCAGAGGCTAGAAGACATGTCATGGTTAGCATCGGGCCCGTCGCTAGATTATCAGCAGAGTCTTTCATCGATTCCTGGTGGTGTCAAGATGTGTCATCCTGGTAACTCAGCACAACGTAGCCTCAAGGAGCAACGGATCAGGCGGCCAATGAATGCTTTTATGGTATGGGCAAAGGTCGAGCGAAAGAAATTGGCCGATGAAAATCCTGATCTTCATAATGCTGATCTCAGTAAAATGCTCGGTGAGTTGGAAAATAATAAATTTAATCCGGGAAAAGAAGAAGTATCCTCTCACTAATTCATAAAACTAATGAATTCATGATTTTTTAATCAAGTGAACACAGTGTTTGGTAATTTTCATTCTACTTGATAAAATTTAAAAAAAAAAACATAGTTGCGTGTGTTTTAATTTATTATCACAATGAAAAATCTACTGATCCACGGAAACTCTTTTCACCTCTGGGAATAAGAAAGTTTTTTGTATATAATATAGAACTAACTGTAGAAAATGAAAAAAAAAAAAACACCTTCAACGTGAGTTATTAAATTAATTGCCTGTACGTACAAACGGAAATGTTGAATCTATCTCAAGTTTATATATGGCGAAAGGAGGACTAGAATTACGAGAGATGGACTGTAGCTTTCAAAGGCGACGCTTTCCATGGACTATCAACTCTAAATAGGAAATACTCAATTCTATAAAGAGCCAGAAGAATTAATTTTAACAAAAATCGCCATTTCGTGATAAGAAATCAAAGTAAATTAAATTATTTGTAAATTCTCTTTAATTACAAACTCCAATTGTCCTATCACCTCTCGTCATCAGAGAATATTTCAAATTCTCACGACGAATCCCTCAATTAATTGAAAAAATTCGGCAATTATTTTCCCTCCATTATTTGTCACCCTTTTTCACCAATAAAATAAAACCGTACATTTACTTTATCTCAAGCAGCACAGCATTTCGATTTATCGATTCGACATTAGGCGATCGGCTCGATGTTATTGGCATGACGCGGCGTCGATTGCTATGCGCCTCATGTACACTGCCGCCTCCACTTTTGCCCTCTACCCTCTCTCCTCACCCCTCCCCTCTCTCAATTTTCTCCCGTCTCTCTTTTTCCCTATCACCTTAAGGCTTTTATCGGACTTTTTTATTCCCTCCATTCGTTTTCTCATTTTTTTTCTTCTCTTTTCTTCATCCAGACATCCTACATATTCATGCGCGTGCCGTGTTTGTCGGTCCGCATGCTAGAATCTCTCGCCACGCGTCCCCCATTATTATTATTATGATTTTTTTCATTTTAATTGGATGTCAATTAATAATTCTTCGTTATAAACCTGTGAAAATTCATTTTTTTCCGGGTTAAATTGAGCTCTCTCGATTCTCTTTTCATTAGTCACTGTCATGAGAATGAAAATACCCGAGAGTTCATTAAAATTGACAATTTATTGAATATTTTTATGAAAAATGAAATCCCATTAATTTTACGTAGTTTAAAGAAGTCAGTGTTTATTACACAAAACATTTGCTCATAAAATCTCAATGTCTGAAGACTCTCTGGCTCTCATATCCGGTGACACGCGTGTCCGTGCATCTTTATCGATTCTGCATCGACCGTTACACCCTCCAATACCTCAATGTATCCAATGATATTTCGTTAATTCATGTGTGGCAATTAAAATTTCAAAAACGACAATTTGAGGATTTACATTATTCCATTCACGTTGATAGCGCCAATTTTGGAATAAAATGGAATTTAAGAAAATATCAATGAAATAATTAAACAAGTTTAAAGTTCACTTGGAAAAACCCCAGTAAATTTATTCATTTTCTCTGCTGACGTCAGTCTCACTGGCTTTTTTTCAATGCCTCTTAATGAACATAAATAAAATCCTCCTCTCTTGAAAAAAAAAAAATAGTCCATACATAGAATTCTTATCGATAGTTCCATACGCAATAATTCCCTCAGTATCTTTCTCTCCGCCCCGAGGATACGCAGACCTGTGTCCTCCCAGAGACATACCTAGTCCCTCTTATAACGAAGCCCAAGACAAGATCGGTTCACAATAATTGTGCATACATGCAAAATAATCGGAGGTACAAAAGGAGGTGGAGTCATTGGGAAAAGTACTTGGAAATGCGGCAAGGTGCAGAAGGGCTGCACGAAACAAGAGCATCAGAAAATAATTTAATAAAATTGAAAAATAAAGAATGAAGGTAAAAAACGAAGAGTTGGAAAAAAAAAATAATCCGAGGCTCAAGCCAATAATAAGCCCATAAGCGCGCGTCTCCGCATAGAATGCCAGGTAATGAGGTGGAGTCTGGCCTGAGCCGCACCCTTATACCTTAACCCAGCGTCTCTTTCTCTCAACAGGGAGAGCCAATCTAGGTACATAAGGACGTACGCTGTATTACGAAATATAAACGTTTATTTTGAGTCACGTGGAAATTTCAAATTATTGTGGTTACAATGGGGGAATAAATGAAGAGGGATGATGATGCGAGAGAAGTGCCTCGGAGCATTTCGCATGGAATTTCCATGCGTGAATATTAACGCTGGTTTTATTGAAAAAGCTTTTGAAAATATTTTCACGGGGAATCATGAATTTCAGAGACTCATTTGCCGCTATAATTAATTGAGTTTTTTGCAATGTGGCAAAAATAACCGGTAGCCAAGAGATTATGTCGTGGTTGTCAAAGCTGAGTGGCTCCACGTGGGGTAAAAAATGATTAAAGGGATAGGATGTTTCTTAAAAATAAATGAGAAGGTGGAAGATGTGTACTGTATGGTTTATACAGCCCTGCGCCTCTCCTGCGATGAGATACATCACGGCACGGGAGACGTATTATTAATGGTGACAGTGGGCGACCCGGGTTGGGCGGGGTGCACTGGTATAGACCCTCTCTCCTTTATTTATTCCTGTGCTGCTTTAACATTCACGCGATTATCTTTTCCTGTAACTCCCTCGTACTCATAATACACTGTTGTTAATCGGAAAAATTAATAATCCTTTTTTTTTGTTTCTGGAGAATTTAGAGAATCATTTTGATGTATCAATTTTTACCCTTTTTTTTTTATCAACGAAGAGGGAAATAAAAGAAAGATACATACCACGGATCCAATCGACCTGTAAATCACGCGGGCATATCTTTAAGGTATCGGCAACAGCTTGGCACGCGGGATTCCACGTACGCGCAAAAGGCCGTGCTCGCGCGCCACCACTGGAATCCAGAAAACGTCCCTGCATGGATTCTCAAAATGTCATGGTACACTGTGTATTTGACGTAGAATTTCACAAAATTCTTGAGCTAAATTCTTTTTAATTCATTCTCATTTGAGGCATTAATTAATTTTAATTTAATTTGTTAAAGTGAAAATGTGAATATTTCAGTTGAATTACAGGGAATTTTATGAATAATGAAACTGAGTTTTCAAACGCCTCGAAACTTCTCCAATAGTGAAAGATTTCTCTCAATTCGACCTTCGACTTAAAACGAGAGGGGTAAAAGTCTCTCGCGTGCAGAGTCACTTGAACTATCCGCCGGTTGTAAACGCCTCAGTAGCACCTGACATTTTAAAGAAAAAACGTGACATCGTACATCGTACATTGCATTGATTCATTGGATTTTTTCTCTCCATTCCCCCCAGTATTCACTTATACAAGCGTAAACAATTTCTAAAAACATTTAGAGACAAATTCTTCCTCATTAATACAAATTTGTGAAATTTAATCTTAAAATTTCATCATTTATTTTTGTTGAATCGAAGGAATTTGGATGGCTTGAGAAATATAAGACAATTTGTTTCACATCAATTCAATGTACACTTTAGAATTCAACTTTCTATTGATTCCCTCTTGCATGAATGCTTAAATATTTCAAAACTCCATCATTGCTAACTCGAGTGTGGTAAAATTTATAATTAATCTTTGTGAAAAGAGAAATGTGAAAAAAAAACTGAGTATTTAAGTAGAAAAAGAATGTTTCCTGCCTAGGTCATGGCACTGTGGTGCGTAATTTTCTACTGCGGCCACGACCTCTGCTCTCTTTACGCTCCGAAAAGCACGAAAATTGTCACGTAACGGTCGTAGTATAGCAGTATAAGAAGGCAACAAGATACGTTCTTTTTTTTTTTAGAAGAAATAATCGTCTGCGAAGAAGTGAAATTGACAGGGAGAGAAAAACGAAGGAGCGTGGTTCCTTGGGCATTAGAATACCTAACGAGGACATCACGGTGGGACGTAGGTGCGCGGGTGTGACGATGAATCAGTCCGTGTTACAACTATAGTCTAGCGAGCCTCAGAGGAATATCAAATGTCCCTCTGCCCACAAAATCGTCGTATCATCGACGGAGAATTATTGAGGGAGGTTGAAGAAAAGCGCAGTTGATGGAAAAAAAAGAGGTCAAATGAGAGCGAGAGAGATGGAGAAAAAAATTGAATCAGGAAATGACAGTAATCACTGATGAATTTTTTTTATGGGATAGTCCAGTCTTCCTTTACTTGCTCTTCTCTCCATGTATTTTTCTCTCTTCATTTTTGAATTTTATAATACGCATTTTTTTTTATTATTCCTCCGGAGAATGAGAGAGATCCGCAGGGCTCCTTTCGGTGCATCTTCCCAAGTGAAATACACAAAATGAAATATGAAATAATGGCTCGTGGCTCTTGGTACTGGACTTAAAGGCACACGCTGCGGCGCACCCATATCTACGCCCCCATGCGCCCATGTGAAAGAGCCTATACCTATGGTACAACGGTTCAGATACATTATGTACATATAAATACGCAATACAAGACTCTACACAACGTCTTTAAACATTTTCAACAATTTTATTTACATTTAAAAATTTATCAAACTCTTTTCATTCCTGATTTTAATCTTCTACTTTCATGCTGGACACTTGTGATGATCATGGTAAAGTGTTGGAGGGATTATTCAATTGAAAGAGACATCCTCTTGAGTATCCTTGTTAATTTCAGGTAAAAAGTGGAGAGGCCTGACACCACAGGATAGACGTCCCTATGTAGAGGAGGCTGAACGACTGCGAGTTATTCACATGCAGGAGCATCCCAATTACAAGTACCGACCTAGACGCAGAAAACATGCTAAAAGAGCACCAGGAGCACCATCATCACCTCCAACAGTTTCAAACGCACCAGGAAACAGATCGACACCAGTGAGTGGTACATCAGTTCACCATTCAATGTGAGTTTCATACAAAATGCCATAATAAAAATTTACATCGAATGACCCTCGTATTAGCATAATGCATATCAGCAACAATCCGTATAATTAAATTGAGAGAGACAGAGGATTTTTTTTAATTAACATTTCGCAATTTAATTTAAGGACAAAGATGGATGGATACCAGGGGATTCCCCAGTTACCCTGGGGCGGACACTCGCCAATTTCATCGTTGTATCATCAGCAAGGTCAGCACGGTATACAGGATTACAAATCAGAGAATAATTCACTCTATGGTAGTCCGTATACGCCAATTGTTCATACACCTGATACATCTCCAATTGCAAGTCCCGAGCCTGACGGTAATTATGTACCACTTGTTCATTTAATTGCAACTAATTAAATCATTAAAATTATTAAATAAATGGTGAAATTAATGTCTACAGGGGACGGGACGCACCTTCCATCCTCACAGAATCCGGACCCGGAGAGAGAACTTATGGAGGGTACTAAGCACAATGAGATGGTTGAACAGAGCAAGCGTTACACCTACATGAACACCGACAATCAGTTGCATACTGGACATGCCGGAGGCACTACCATATCATCCTGTCAGAATACTCATGGATATACCGACACCCTGACCTATAAGAAATCAGTGAGTCATCTTTTCAATTTAAATATATTTTATCAGCATAAAATTTAGTTTCTGTTATTTCAAATAAAAATATATCTCAACTCATTCCTTTTATTTTTACATTGAATTAGGTAAGTTATTTGAATTTCGAGAGACAAACAACAAGCATAGCTGCTGTAGGAATTGCCAATGGCATGATGGTATCTTGTAATAAATTACGATCTGGTTTTGACAATGTTGGGTCAGTTACTGGTACATTCTATCCGCCAGTTGCTTCACCACACGATCAAACACTTCATTACAGTAATCCTCAATCATCGAAGAGTGGAAATTACTCGATGCAGTCCAATGTTGATAGTAACTATAGTCATCAGATTAATTGTAATAGACAACAGAACGTTGGATTACGTAGTAGTAATGATTCATGTCCCACTGTATCGCATCGTTATCAATTACATCATCAAGATTATCAGCAGGAGCAGCAGGCGAATCAACAGCATGTTATGAGCCATCTGGATCCGAATATGACTGAGGAGGAGCAGGAGCAGTCGCTGCAGTTTGAAAAATATTACAAGTACACACATCCAACTAGTATAGCTCACACCAGCATGACTACACAGAGTCTGTTGGACAGTAATCACAATTATGCAAGTGATTTGCGTTATTACACGCCTCAGCAGAGCCAGATTGATCTCTCTAATAATCAGTGTATCGTTGACGATCATCAGAACAAGGACAATCAGTGCTCCTCCGTTAATATCGGTCATTCCATTGAACAGTATCATCAGAATATCGACATGTCCAAGTACCAGGACCAACAGCAGCAGCCTGCTCAAGCACATCAGCCTCAACATCCTCAGCAAGCACAAAACATCGAACAAGTGCCCAAGAGCGATGATGACTTCAGTGTTATTCTCGCTGATGTGCGGAAAACATGCTACAGCAGTTAGTGATACGTGAAGTCAGAGTATATGCAAACGAGGAAAATGATACAGTCAAAAGGAAATGACTTGAACTTTATTTTTAACGCCAAGTTTTCTTATCGCTGCATCTGTACCGAAACGAATCCCCCGACATTCAGGAACCTGCTAGTTTCCTTTCTCACACACTATGCTGTTTAAAAAGGTATTATTCCAACGAAAAATCCGTTCTTTTTTTTTGTTCTCGTTACGTGAAGTTTAAGAAAATTGTATCTTTTTGATCTCGTAGTTGACGAATGTTAACTTTCATTCCATGACGCGCGGACAGAGAGAGAAAGAGAGTGAAATCAATTGTTTTAATAATTTTCTTCTTTTAGTACTTAAGTATGAAATTCTTTAATTGTACATTTGTTTGTTCCTCATTCTTCTTTTTTTATTATTATTATGTAATGAGGAATATTTCAATATTTTTCTTTATTTCGAAATGTGAAATTATTTATTTTTCAGTTAATTAGGCAGGTGAAAAAATACTTCTTTTTTCTATTAATGATTGCATTTTTTTTCAAGCACATTGTACTATTTATTTTCTATATTACAATTCATTTCTGACTGTGAAAATAATCCAGCCAATTTATTGAGTAGTAATTAATGATAATTCTCCTTTGGTTCTTTTTTTTTTCTTTAAGAGAAATTTGAGTAATTCTAGATTTTCATTATCAGAAATTAGAGTAATTGATTAAACGAACGAAAAATTGTGTCTGTAAATAGAGAATTCTGGCGAGTGAGTGTTTAGTCGATGAAAGATTATGTTGAATGATATTTTAACGAATTGATGTGAAATTTATATGTTTAAATTTAATCACACAAACATTAAGAATTTATTTCATCAATTAGACGTAGAAATTTTGGAGATCATCATTCGTTAACATTATTTTCTTGCAAAACGGGACATGTAGGCAATTATTAGATACTTTTACACAGTTAATCACAGGCATAGTTTCTACAATGTAACTACAAAAAAAAAAAAAAGGAAAAACAAATAAATAAAATATGATATTTTCACGAATTACTGGAGAGTGAAACAACTTTTATTTTGGTTCTTATGATTCTCTTTATTTCATCATTTTTATTAAATATATATATAAAAAAATATGTATATGGGTTATATCATGTGTCAAGCATAAGTGTTATACATTACATTTTACAATAATTGATTTTGTGTTTGTTATATGTTGATTTATTTGCTGTTGAGTCGTTGGAATTTCATTTCTTTTTACTTTGAGTAAAGGGAAAATTATTTCGTGCATTTCAGTGTCATGTACTTCTTTTTTTGTCATCTCGAATCTTTATCTTTGAATCAAAGATAATTCGTGATAAATTCTTTCTTTTTTAGAATTTCTTTTATTCAAAAGAATTAAATGAAAAAATCTAATTCAAAAAATTAATTACAAATACATTGACTCGAATTTATTAAATTATCGTTTGAATACTATGTGACTTACCTCATTTGATTCAATTATTTATAATCTAGTAGCACATATTTACAAAAAGTTTTATGTACAAATACAAAGTACTCTTCATCGAGTTCTTCCGAATTCATTTAAATTCTGAATAATTATCGAATCAAGAAATTCATTGACTCTCCTGTTATTGTCAACAAAATGATTCGCAAATTTTTCATTTCAATTGATTCTATTGGTGAAAAAATTGGGGAAACTCGAGATGTTTCGTTGATGGGCATTAATCACCCTATTAATTATTCATTTACTATTGAATTTTGATTCTTCATATTCTTCGATTAAATCTGTACTAAATTCGCATATCAAATGGACAGATTTGTACAGTCTTTCGTGAATGTTTTTTCACAATGAACAAAAATAATGTTTAAAAAAAAACAGCACAAGAATTGTGAATTCACATTGAATGGCACTTCAATAATTCGAGATAAATCTCCTATAATCTCTTTCATATAATTGAAAAAAGGAAACAATAAAATGACTCGAGAGTAATTTGACTGGGAATGTTGAAATTGGCAGAGTTATGTTTTTTTGCGTATAAAAAGATTGTGAATAAAGTGCATAAGGAATGTAGATTCAGTTTTCTACTGAAAAAAAATTAATCAAACACAATTGACGATTTAATATTCATTGACATTTCATATCATTGAATTAAAGCTAAGATTCAGGGTAAAAAACGTCTTGATATGCTCATAATTGAGTGAAACGTAAGAAAATTTCCCTCATTATTAAAATCCTAAATCATTAGAAAAATTTGCCACGAGCTCATGAGCTCATTAATCAATAATTGTTCCTTATTTCATGTAAAAAACGATTTATTCGCGTAAGAGAGCACACTTTAATTTGACTAGCCCTAACGCGAACGCAAGTGTCATTCATCCCAGAGGCAATTTTGTTTCATTTTTGAATAGTAGGAAAATATGAAATACTTTTTACACGTTTTTATGCCACATCGATAAGTGGATGCTGGTTTTTTACCATCGCTCTTACCTTTACAAAATTTTAATCCACATGGATACCATCCAATGCATAATTCGAGTGAGCACGAACAGGAGGCCCATAAATTCGATGTGTCAGCACATTTTGTTATTGAATTTGACCTCGTTGTATTAGTTCCTTTGGTAATTGATGGCGAGGAGGTAAAGTTTCGTACTGCTGCATTAAGCGATGCTTCAGAAGTACCTGGAAGAGGATTTCAACAAACTTTCGTTAAAATAGACATTCCGATTGTATAATTTCCATAAAACATGAGAAAATGATTTAAAAAAATACCTGGCCTCTGAATCCACTGCTTCAAATCATCAGTTCTCGTATACGTCGACTCAGCTGCCTCAGTGCACAGAGTTGCAATGTGTTTGGATATAATTTTCGACTTTGAAACATTCAAAAATAGATCCAGCGTGTAATTCGTGTATCCCCTGTCTTCATCAGCAACACGAATTGTTCCCGGATTCTTTTGTCTCAATTTAGACATTGCATCGGACGATATAAAATCCATTTTGTAAAAATGATTGACAAAACACATAACTTGATACTGATTCTGTCCTCTCTCCTCTTCACCGAGGACTAGAGCTTTTATCACTTGGACTTCCTGCAATTTTCAAAATTATGATTAATATTGCCAAGATTATGTTTAGGGGAAGGTGACCCCCCACTTCCTAAGTGATTTTTTCAAATTTTTCCAAGGTAAACCCCTTCAAATCTGGGTGAAAAAAATCGAATTCTTTGAAAATTGAAAAAAAAATCCATTTTGACACTCGATTATTCAGTAAAATCGTCTCAGCTTTTCAATGGAATCATCAGAAAATCGCTATCCCGAACCGTTCAATCAGAATTTCTATTTTATCCCAATTTTCTCTATTTAAAAAATCCTCACATTTCTGAAGTCCACTAATTGTGTAATGAGAGTTCCATCAGACCTCTGGAATTCGAGAGTAATCATGTCTTCAGTGACATTTGAAGTGATCGTTTCGAGGAATATATCGCCACCCTTTAAAAACAATAAACAATTCTATTTTTAATGATCTCGTCACGAGTGTAGAGATTTTTTACAGCAATTGAGGTTATGTACCCTCAAGTGCAACAAAAAAACTCAAATAATTGCTACAATTACAGAAAAATTAAAATTAATAGGAATTACACAGAGGAAACTCACCTGATTCTTAACATTTATCAATAAATGAGTAGTGCAGATACCATTGAGATAAATTAATACACAAAGAATCCCAAATATCTCGTTGGACTTCATTGTTGCATGTTCTGTCAGTTGTCTTCTCACTTCGATAAATTGGAAAATTCGTAATCAAGAAACATGATGGGTTTTTACAGCTGAGAATTAGTAATACAATTAGGTAAAAAAATTACATTTATGTACAGAATTCATTGACTACACACCAAGCACTCCATGAAATCGAACCCATCACTCATCATCACTGTGCATCAGTGCTGCCAGAAGTTCATGTCTCTGTACAATTGTATCGAGAGTCGATAATGAAGATTTTCCTTAATGAAAATTATTTAAAAAAATATTAATTGAAATTTTCTTCACAAAAACATAATTTTTACACTAAATAATTTTTTTTTTTTTTAATCAATAATATCTTCTCGATTTTTTCCTGTTTACGCCAGACCTCCAAAAATTCTGAAAAAATTCAGGAATGTCCTGGACTCATTCCAGCACCTCTCTGAATTTTTTCACCCCCCATCCTCAACTCTAATTAACACAATAACGACAGTAGTTAAATTAAGTTCAGTGACATAATACCTGTGGAATTACAGTAGCATTAAAAGCAAGAAACTTATTTGTCATAAATAACTTGTGTTAATAATCCCTATTAATATTGATATCACGCATAAATTAATTTCATGACTCATAATGGAGTCTCGAATATTCCATTAAGAAAATCATCAATTAATTCCTCTTTTGTTGAAACATTGAATAGAAGCTTCACGCTACAACGTAATAAATGTTCTTTCAATCAGAAAACACGCGCAAGAAAACGGAAGCTTCTTCATCATTCTATGGACAACGAATTTATGGAAGTTTGAAGAATGCAGGAATTTTTTGCAACCGTATTCACATGTCGTCATACAGTTGTCATTGGGATTGATGACTCACACGACTGGTAATAATTATTTGTAAATTGCCAACGCGATTTAAACGTGTGCGCATGCGCAGTGGCTCTCACGATTCCTCAACAATAACGGATATCGCAAAAGCGACGCAGTACGACTCGGTAACTCGAAGCGTTCAGTTCTGTTTGAGGAATACCAAGAATCTCATTCAACAAGGCATCAACATGGCTATCTGTAAGTTAATTAATTTTATTACTCACCTAAAATATTATTTAACCATTTAATTATAATAATTAGATAAAACTACGGTTCTCTAATTAATTTGTATTTTTTTTCGTGAATTTGCGCATTGCTGCATTTCTTTAGTCAATGATTCTGCTGGATTTTTTTAGGAGAATGGAAAAGAGCTGATAGAAGAGAGAGGCGAGTTTTTATTCCCAAGTGGCTAGTTCATCGTGCATTCTAAATATAAATGGGTGGGGTTTGACATGGGAAGAATTTTGCCGGCCGGCGAACGTGTTAGATACAATCTCTAGTCAACAGAACAGATTTTTAAAAATAATAATAAAGGAATTATGAAGAATGTGAATGAGGAAGAGGAGAAATCTATTTCTGAATTCCGATTTTTCCCTCTTTCTGAAGGAGGAAACTTCAAATTTTGAGATTATTCATGGATTCTGCATTCTTTGGATTACATAATCATGAATATTATTTATTGATATTAATTCTTCTGGATTTCTGTAAAACTGGTTGGGACATTGTAGGATCACGTCATTCTACACTGTCCTTGTGTCTCACGATCACATTCCAATTCGTCAATAACTATTTTTCATAAATCCAAGGCGCTTGCTGTTTAATAATTCCGCAAAGATAGTCTCTCATCAGCATATCCAGTTGGATCAACTGAATTAGCAGGGAGATTGAGTGAATTTAATTATCGACAAATTTTCATTGACTAATTGCAAAGATTCTCATTGGGTAAATCGAGCGCAGTTGTAACTGTCGCTATGCGAGGTCACTGACAGTAAAACATTGCTAGAGAGTTAGCTGAAGAATCCGTTACGATGAAGGAAGAAGTGGGCACAACACACAGAGTCCTGTTACCAGGCAAATTAAAATACAATGATCCCTTTTTTTATCATGAATAATCACATGAAAATATCAAGTACAAACATCTTGATACTCCTGAAGGGAAATATACATTGAGTTTGTTTTGACTCGAATTTCTGGTTCGGTGAACACAAACAGTCATCTTACATTTATAGATCATCACGATTAATGGATGACAGAGTGTGGTCATTCGTTATAGAACGATTTTGAAACATCCCAAAGATTCAGTGATTACGCAATAACATGAAATTGTCTCAATTACTCCTAATTTTCACATTGTTATGTTAATTGCATTTTGTAATGCGTCCTGAATCTTCTTTGAAGGCTAATCAATCCGTAGAATTCGGGCTAATGTCATTTCCCATTCAAAAGTCATTTTGGTCTTAATGTGTTTTTGAATTTTAGAAATCTCATTAAGCAGTAGAGTTTCCAGAAACTATAAATAATAGAAGGCGTTATGTTTTCTCGGACGAGTTTCATTGAACACGTGCAACATATTAGAATGTACCAAAAATACTTGGAAGCTCTTTTCTTCATTCTAGAGGAATTCTAGAATGGAGAATTAAGTCATTGAAGATTAGCAATAGCTTCGACATATGAATTATGCATTTTATTTCAAGGCTAACTATCGATTCATGAAATTTAATTAATACTTAAAAGATAATAGACACATGTTCTCCCATACGTTGATATTTAAAACTGAATTAATGATACATAAAAAGAATCTCTGATGATAACACACTAAAATACAATCTGACATCACCGGGGTGACGTTTATTCGTGATTCTTGGGTCAACGTTAAATGAACCCAGTCATATCTATCGATTCCATCAATTCTAACTCACATTATCATTGAATGAATCATAATCCCAGGATTTTATTTAATTCCTAAATACTTTTATTCATTTATACTCTTGTTTTCCTTATCGAAGATGAAATTAGTTTGTCACCATTTGCAGTTTATTAGCGCTGTAAAAATGAAATTACTTCCCGAGGCCACACGATCTTCACTGCTGACAAGCTTAATGTACGATTTATCGATTTGTTCCACTGCAAGTATCCTAGAGTGACCCACTTTTCCTTCCTATTTTCTACGAAAACATGCTTCGTTATTTTCGTTGAAAACTTTGCCAGGATTATTTCATTCATTACTATAAATTCCTTTAATGCCTTAATAAAATTTTTGGATAATTTATTTTATCGTTAATTATCATTGCAGCTCTTTCAACTGAGGATAAATTGGAGTACAACTTCTATCCATGCTCCAGTGGCCAAATTCAATTGCGTATAAAAGCACCGAATGATGCTCACATTGCACTCACTACTGGGTCGCAAGAGAGCGAGCCAATGTATGAGGTATTAATTCAGAATATTTATGCATTTTTAATTAGAATTTATGGGGATTCCTTGGAGAGGATATTACATTAATGATTCTATCGCAGGTCTTCATTGGAGGATGGGGCAATAGCAAGTCTGTTATTCGTAAGAATAGATCTAAACCGGAAGTTGCTGAGATGGATACACCGGGAGTTTTGAGTAATGATGAATTTCGTGGATTTTGGATCAGGTAGATTGATTGAGTCATTTTATTATTTAATACTTCTTCTAATATTTTTTTTAATCACTCAGGTGGCACGATGGAAATCTGACTGTGGGCAAAGAGGGTGAACAGTCCCCATTCCTGAACTACCATGACCCAGAACCATTTGGAATTGGTTATTTCGGTGTTTGTACTGGATGGGGAGCTACTGGAGAATGGCTCATTGAAGGTCAGTATTTCCGCTTTCTCAAGGCTTCCAATTTGTTAATTAGAATTACAATGAATTATTTTAGAATTTCTTCAATTTGCCTTTTACTTAGAAGTAGAGAATTACATTTATCTCAAGTACTTAATTGATAACTCAATGGGGCCTCAAAGTAATGATATTTCTTATTTTTTTAAATAAACTTTTCTGGATTCTGCACACAGCGAGATGCATCGCGGGTTACGGTGGTTGTACGTAAAGTATTGGAGTTTAAACGAAAGAAAATCAGTAGAAATTGAATTCACGAGTAACTTAGTTTGCATTTGTCCTCTAATTTCACCTGTTACACTCATTTATTAATTATGTAAATCATTCTTCATTAAAAAAAAAAAAACAAGGAACTAAAAAATTGTCAACGCCGAACGACTTGAAATACAAATTTCATCCAGTGAAGAGCGGTTGCGTGATAATCGATGTTAAAGCAAAGAGTAATGCGCACGTTGCACTTACGAATGGTAATTCTGAGACAACACCGATGTATGAAGTACTGCTAGGTGGATGGGAAAATACAGCGAGTGTCATCAGATACGATCGTAAACAACCCGACAAGGTTTGCTACCAAAACATCAAGTGATAATTTCCTTTCCAAATTAAAAAACAATTTCTATTTAATAAGAACACTCAAACTTTCTTTTTAAAAATTTTAATCTCAATTTTGTCAAAATTACAAACGTTAATTGAAACCAAGAAACATTTTGCGCTCAGGTGCGCGTTAATACCCCAAATCTACTCAACTCGAATGAGTACAGGAAGTTCGCAATTACGTGGCACGAGGGACACATAACAGCGAGGTCTGATCATCAGAATGGTAAATTATTACTCGAGTGGAAGGACCCAAATCCAATTGGAATTAGTCACATTGGCGTGCGAACAGCTTGGGGTGCTACCGGAAATTGGAGGATACATTTTGAGCACTTGGAACACGCTCCAAGTGGGCCCCAATGTAAATTACATTTTATTTAGAAGAAAGAGAGATAGAGAGAGAGAGCTGTATTAATTAATTGTTTCTTTGGTGCTTTGGTGGCAAGTCTAATGCGGGTAATATTGCAGAGAGCGAACGACTCTGTGCTTAAAACGCAATTATGATGACAACTGACTCTTCACTTATTCAATTTAACAGATTTCCAGTTTTGTATCACAATGCTTGTAGGCATGTTTAACATTTTGGATTGAACTAATTGAATTCAATAATAATATTCGTATAATTCATGTAATAACACGTGTATCACTGTGATCATTTATTAGAGGATTTTATGAAGAGGAATTAATTGAAGAATTCCTTTTAGATCCAAATGTTGGAGCTCCATCAGCACCTGCCGAACTCGTCACCGGAAGTATCTGCTGGTGCGACGCAAGCAACGGCACAATTCCACCAGGTGCACTCGAAGGTGGACAGGACGATGGGCCACTTTTCGTTGGAAGAGCCAGTCATGAAGGTGCAATGATTCCCGGCAAGGTCAAGCCATCTCATTCAGTTTGCTACATAGCATGGGGCGGTGCTGAACACGCAAAGCCCGAATATCAGGTACCAACATGTTATTAAATAATAAATTACACTGATTAGAAATCTTGAAATCATTCTGCTACTAATTCCATTGTAATTGTTACTTTTTTAAGGTGCTTTGTGGATGCGCTGGTAATTGGGTACCAACTACCGGTGGACAGGTGCCACCTAATGCTATTCCTGCTGGTGAGACTGAGGACGGTGAGCCTTTGTTTGTTGGTCGTGTTCAGCACGAGGGCACTCTCACTATTGGAAAGGTACAAGCATCACACAATGTCTGTTATATTCCTTTCGGAGGAGCCGAAGTTGCTTTTCCAGATTATGAAATCCTCGTTGGACAGTAATGAGTTCATCGGAAGAGGAGAAAAAACGAATTGTCTAACAATCGTTGAATAATTATTGTTATTGCATTATAATGAAATTTTTTGATGAATTCTGGTCATTTATTATTTACAGTAATTTTTGAATCTCATATTTTATTCTATGAAAATTGAAAAATGTTGAATCCTGTGATTTATTCTGGAAGCGAGATCTTTCTGTTAATTTCACGTGCAGTGAAATACCAAATATTAATTTATGTACCGAAATCTCATCATGAATTCATCGAAAATGAAAATGAAATTTCTGCAAATTGCTTTTGCACAAGAAAATTAAAAGCGAATAATTGTAAACCTTTAATCAAAGTTGAGGCAAATAGAAATATATATTTTTCAATGCATAATGGTATTAAATACAATTTTTTTTAACGCACATATGTATTTTGCTTACTGTCAAAGATTATTTTTTAGATTGGTTATATTTTTTTTTTGGAATAATAAAGTATACATGAGACAAATGAAACGAATTACTTATTTTTTTGTTTTAAATCATCGTACAATGAATCATTTATTCGTATGCAATAATATCTACAATAAAAATACCACATCGTTTGAAAAACAATTTTCTCGTTACAATTATACAGTGACTTCTGTTCATATAATAATATAATATATTTATTTATATATTTATAGACTTTTATATATAGTTTCATCGTTCATCATTATTAATTTTTTTTTTTCTACTCATATTCTCAATCCTCATTTATTTTCTTCCAAATGAGATGTATTATTAAATAGCATTGAACATTCACTTCTCAGTGGGAGTGAGAAAATACATTACTGTTACTAATTTTTGTTTTTTTTTGGATTTTTAATCGTAGATTCATTATCGCATTTATTTTTTCTTCAAAACTGAATTGTTTCATTCGAATTTCATAATTAATTTCCAAACTTCCATTCAAATCGACGCATTTAGGTGAAATTTTCATGAATTTTTGGTTCTAAAATGTGTTTCTCTAATTCATCAGTTAGGCGAAATATTATTTAATTCAATATGAAAGATTAAAACTGTTCATTAGACAGTTGTCTCTCAATTACATCATTTTCTCATTGTTTAATTAATTTTCATTTAATTTCATATACTTACTGACAAATAACACTACACTTAATATCGACGTAATGTCATTCTTCTTATATATTTCAATATATTATGTATTGTAGTTAATTTACCGTAATATATAGAAAATACATATAACAATTATTTAAATGACTCACAATCAATCACTTGTCATAAATATATCATTATAATTAATATAAATTAATTATATTATATCAATTTTTTTTTTTTTCGAGTTTCTTGCTTTTTTTACACTTAATTGAAAGATTAAGGGATGATTTTCTTTTTCACGGGAATTATGAAACTGAGAAATTGAAGAAAAGTTCTTATTTCATTTTCCTCAATTTAATGAACATGATTCTTCACTTGAATAATCAATTATATTCATTTTCCTCTTAATTCCCACGAATTCTCTTCATTTTAGGATTTGTCCAAGCTCAATATTAAGTTCATAATACTTGAATCATTGGGCATTATTAAATTCTTCGAATCAGCCAGAATTTTTAACATTGTCACTAATGTTTTTATCATTAAAAGCACATTCACACGGTTTTTATCAAAAGTATTTGGACAGTGAACAATTGCTTCCGAAAATTTTGTTTCTCGTGATGTATTTCATGTTCTCTTTCATTGAGAATTTTATTTTTAATTTAAATTAAAAGGGAATCATTAATTTTGTTAATTTAGTAATTAAAAATGAGTTTAAATTCATTAGTTTCCGATTCATTAGTGATATGTCCTATCTTTTTCATCAACAATGAAATTCCATTAGTGAAGCACACGAGAGAAAGAGAGAATTTTAATTTCTCTAATAATAGGATTTTTTATTTTCAAAAATTAAGTATTTACGTTAGGGCTGGATTTGGATAATTCACGTGAGTTCTTTTTATCCAACTCATCCTTATTTTTATGATAAAAGCATAGAATTAACGCACACATTTATTCAATAATAATTTTAATTTTTCATTTTTTCTGGGCATAACACTGAACAATCAACATCGACATGTCACTATTACTATCACTAAATTCATTACGCATATTTTCTAAATTTGTTACGTTACTATTATTATTTTTGTTACCATTTTAATTCTTTTACATATCAATAATTAGCTATCAATTGTCGATTACAAAGTATATTTATTACACAAAAATATTCATTAACTTTTGCCTTTTTTTTTTAAACATTTAATATTCACAGATTTCGGGAGGGGAAGGAATGTACATAAAAATTGTGTTTTCTTTTGATTCCGTAAGAAAATATTATCCAGCCCTAAATTATCGAGAATTTTTTCATTCAATTAAAGTGACTTTAATTAAATTACTGTATTGCATTATTACTTTAAACTCTTAAAGTTACTTTAACCCAGTTTTGTGCTTTTTGTCATTTCTTTTGATTATTTTTTAAGTATCTGATGATTATGAATTAATAACTACGAATTTTTTAAATATATTTACTATGTAAAATGTACTTGAAGTCATGTCAAGCAAATAATTTCAGTTGAAAATTCAATTTATTTGATTGCTATGAATGATTTATTAACCCAAGTGCAAATTTCAGTGTAATTGAACATGTGCGATTGATTGAATTTAATTTGGAAACGTAAAATGTTAAATAGGATTCTAATGATAAATTAGTTTCAATGAATTCATTTGATTATTGTGATTGTCTCAACATGACAATTCAATTTGATTGCATGAATAATTAATTCTTTTTTTATTTTATTTTTCCTTCTCTCTTTCTCTCTTTCTCTCGTTTCGATTGTGTTACGGTGAAAGCTTCGGAATTGTCAGGAATCTTTAATTGTACGGGAAAGAACAATCAGAATACATAAATTAAAGGAAATTAATTTTTTATCCACACTATTGTACCTCAGCATGTTTTTTTAATTATCTAAGGAACCATCAATTTCCATTATGCTTTGGATAAAATATTTAACTCTGTTTCATCAAAGAAACTCAATATTTTGTTTACTTATTTTTGCATTATCTTGCATTGCTCTTCTCTCTTCCTCTCATTTAATTTGATTTTCAATATTTTTCATGAAAATTCATCCATTTAGTTTGATTAATTAATAGATTAAACTTATGGCTTGGCACGAGAAATTTATTGATTAGCCATTATTGTGCGTGGAAACATAAGTCAATGACTTTTATTTATAAAATAGTCATTCAATCATAATTATTTTACTAAAATATTATTTGTTTTTTTTTAATGGAAATTTTGGAGATGAAATTTCAAGTATAAATTTTGACACTTTTCTTTCATTTTTCATACATAAATTATTTTTAATCTCAATTATTACCGAGTACCAGTGTCATTTCAATTGGAATCAATCAGTCTGGGCTCATGCAAACGTTTTTATTTTTATTTTATTTATTTATTATTCTTTCATAATATTATTACACATCACGCAGAATGGACATATCCCTTGATTAGTTATACAAGAACAACACGAAAAAATAGCGAAGGTTTATCAATTTTCCCTTCATTTTTCAATTTTTCTCATTTTTTTTTCTCTTTTTCATTGTTTAAAAGTGAACCCTCGCCAATTGACAATTAAACTAACCACTATTAATCTATATATGTACATCAATTCCTTGTAGAGACCGACAATTAGCCTTTGAAGTATTTTCTTCGAAGATATAATAAATTTTAAAAGCAGTTTCTTTAAAAATCAAATACACTTTTTTCTCTCATGGGGAAGAATAGGGTAAAATGGATATTTTGATTAGAGGGTTGGAGATGGATTTTTTTCTCCAATATTACGATGTACCCATTTTACCCCTTGTATCCTTCCATTTCAATTATTTTCATTTCTTTCTCGTTATCACAATTATAAACAATTCCTCAGTATGAATCTAACGAAAAAAAAAAGAATTAATAGAAAAATTGAACTAATTCACGAGTGAAGAATAAAATAAACTGAAAAATTCGATTAAAAAAATAATTTAAGAGTTCTTCTGTGCTTTGTTTTTAAGATTTATAAAAGTCTGCATCTGGGCAGTGAGAATTCAGTGAAAAAAGTGTTCTTGGCACATAATTGTTCATTTTAATTATTTCCCATTGTGTAAACTTAAAAAATTTATTTGAGAAATTGAACGAGAGGAAAATCACGTATTATCATATTTTTCTTCGAAAATCTCGTGATCTCTTTAGCTTTTCACATTTTTGTTTTTCCTTTAAATTTATACATAGTTAGAAGTTCAACGATTAGTGAGTAGATTTACCAGAACACAAGGCACTTGGCTTATACACAATACTTAATATTTTTCCCACTCTTCCAATTCTTTTTATTCCTCTGCATTCATTAGTTCTTCATTATTTTTTTCTATCATTTATTCATGGCTCGCATTATCAAATACAGATGATGTTCATTTCTATCGAGAAACTGAGAATGGACGAAAAAAAAAAAATTGAATTCATCGAATTTCATTGATCAGTGGCTCAGAGAATGGCCTATTCTTTAAAATCCATTATTTTCTCATTATTTACAATGAAGCTGAGTAGAAAAAGACCACTTGCAATAGCCAGTAATTGGAGTATTGAAGTTTCCAATATAATTTCAAGTATATTTTCACTTCATCTACACTTTTGAATTTTCTTATATTTTTTGAATGAAAATATCATGCATCATTGTATCATTCACTCAATATATTCATAGAAGAAAATAGTTATGTCATTATTACATTTATATTATTTATGCAATGCAGTAGTAATATATATATATGACTTTAAATTTTTTTTCTCATATATTCTATTGTTTATTAATAATATTCACGCGAAAACGACGGCTCTTCATTCATTATTTCTTATAAATGAGTAAGAAAATCTCATTTACCTTTTTTTTTGTTTCTCTAGTTCCATGGGGAAATTTATTTATTGTGTTAATCTTCGTTTTTCTTTTTCTCATTTTTAAATTAGGCTTGACAAGTGCAATTTTATTCGTCAATTATCCAGGTATTCCTACAATGTGTGTTCAATTCATGAATGGACAAATTTCGTTCAATTATTTATTTGGATTTTTCATCATTTTTCATTGCTTTTTTTTTTATACACATGAGGTACATCGTTAGTAGGCAAACGGAGACCAGATAAAACATTTCTCTTGTCTTTGCATAATCATTTATTATTTTTCCTTTTAATTATATCGGTATATAATCGCAATGCGAGTGCCTCAGCCGAGAGTCTTAAAAATATCATCTCTCTTTCACGATTGCAATTGCAGTTTTTCCTTAAAATTCTCGTGTGATTTTGGGACGTCCGGTTATATTTAATTTTAATCATAATTAATTTTCTTTGATTTCTTTCATTAAAACGTTCAACAAATATGACATCAATAAGTACATTAGTTAAGTAGCAAGAGGTGTTTTGTTTGTTTTTTTTTTTTTACTTTTTCATTCATTCGCATTCATGCATACACAAAAAACGAGTATTCACACTCTTTCAGACAGTTAAACCGTACAATTTACGATTCAATATATCATATAATAATATATATATATTCACAATATGTGTACAATGTATCATTTCCAGGTTTTTAGTATGTAGAATATGTATATTAAATTAAACGGTACGTACTTATATGCAGTACTGTGTGTGTTGATCTAAAAATGACTCTCCCATATTCTCTTTAATCTCTCTGCTACATTTTCTTTTAAATATTTTAATATCGCTTTGACATAATACTGACGTAGGGACGCTCGTTGCCTTTCATTTAAGCCGTTTGTTCATTTATTTCCTCTATTCAATTCATAGAACTATCATTTTTTTTTCCATTTAGGCTTAATTTCTCTCGACCCAGGGAAATGGGCATTATCAATTATATTTCTCTTCTTCATTCTCTGTTAAATAGAATTTTCGGTCCAGTTCTTCTTCTATACAATTATTGTTTCAATTCTCTTTTTTTTCCTCTAATTTTCTCATTTTTTAATTTTTTTTTCTTTTGGCAATCATTTATTATACCACATTGCGTTGGAAAATATTGACTGAACGGATTCAGTTACATTATGCATTACAGGTGCATTAATTATCTACGATATTCAATAAAATAATTGAAACATTCATTATGTAATAAATAAAAACGCACAGTTAATTTTTTTTTCTATCTAATAATAAATAGTTCTTTTGTCAATAAATATATCATACAAATTGAATAGCACGAGTGTAAAGATTGAAGTTAATGAAAAAATTATTACTGTAATGCATAATTGAGGTACGTTTAAAGAACATGAATAGAGACCAGCTGTATTTTGAGATACATATTAAAATACGTTGAAACATTTAAATCAATTAATAATGATTAATACTCATGCATTTTGATTTGCAGTATTTCTCTTTGAGCTATCGAATAATTGAGTAAAGTTTATGATTATTTTTTTTGCTTTTCGTTTGAGTTTTTCTCGTTTTGAGCAAGATGATGATTCTGATTTGCTTAGAGATTACTACGATTACGTAATTATTTCAATTATTTTTTTTAATAATAATAATAGTTGTATAAATAGTCTATATATGAATAAAACTAATTGAGCATAGGATTACTAAAATGGTTTAATTGAAGAGAAAACATTGATGCTAGTCTTATGATTTTTAGCTACTAGGATTTTTGTGTTAAATCACTATTTGCTGCAGGTTTCAGTTAGGAAGATCGAATTATTCTTTTCTATATATATTTATATATTCAACCAAATTTTTTTTTTTCTATAGAAACGTATTTATGACCTATTCTACAGCTGGTCCAGTTCTTTTCTCTGACAGTTGAAAAATTTCTATTAACAATATATATATATATTTCGTTTTAATGGTAGAAGTATAGCATTAATTTATAACATCAAATAGAGATAGAGTAGGAGCTATACTGGTATATAGAGATAGACATTAAAAGTATAGAATAATTAGATTAAGAGATGAGAAATAGATTACAAATTACTTCTAATCTGTAATTATTTTGTTTTTGTCTTTGATTCTTTACTTTTCCTCTGTAATGTTTCTCATTAGATTAAAATGTTGCGTTAAAACTTTGATGATTTTTTTAATCCTTTTTCCAAGATTTTTTTTATCTTTTCGTTATTTTTCTCATTTTTTTTTTTTTTAATACAGTATTTTGAGCACATTCCTCAGGTGTATTAAACCACGCTACACTTTCTTTATCGAGTTGTACCAATACACTTTGCCGAATTGAATTTTTCCTTTTTGATTATTCGTTAATTTTTTAATTATTCACTTCCTACGTGTTTTTTTTTTAATATCAGGTGTCTATTTCACTAAACTTAAGTTTTGATTTTTAGTTCAATGATCTGGAGGTAAAAAAAATTGTAAGTTTAATAAATTAAGTACGTTTATTAATTTTTAATCATTTTTTGGCTCAGTGGCAGTACGATATCGGTACAACTCACTAGTTGATGGCACGGGTCCGCCTATGTACAAATACATAATACCATATTACCACATACCATTTAATTACATCACATATCAATTTGTTTTTTTTTCATATATATATATATATATTCTGTTTTCGTTCTCATATTTTATGTAGAATATTTTATAACGTATTCTCTCTGATTTCTTTTTGTCTGTGATTTTTTCCTTTCTTTCTTGTGATGTGGAGGGACTCGTTTGTACAGTTTTACGCAAAATTTTGATTTTTTTTTGGCTAATTGTAATTGTTTTTACTCTTTCAACTGATTAATTTTGCAATCCCTTTCTTTTTCTTCTTATTTATGGTATATTTCTTCATTATCTTTTGATTATCATAATGAGCCTCCAGTGATTTAACTATTATTCAAAGAAATATAGTTCTATCGATCGAAGCGAGAACTATTTTTTTAATCTAAACGATTTTATTCTCTCGATATTACACCAAATTGACTTACGTTATTAAGTATCCTTCTGAATTCGTAGTCACAACACGTTTGACTTGAATAAAATCTAGATTTTTTTCATTTTTTTTTAATCATTTATTTATTTATTTATTTAAGAAGAAAAAAATTACGATCAAAATTCGTATCGTAATAATAATTATTAATAGAAACTTAGTTTCTTCAACAAGTGTATTGTCTTAAATGATATGTCTGCTAATTTTTATGTATTTTTTTATTTATTTATTTCTTTTTTCTCATTTCTTTCATCTGAGGTATTGCCATTGACATGCACACATGGTAAAATCAGATGAATATAAATTTGTCATTCTTCTTTCTTTTTTAACAAATTTTGTATACTCTAAAAAGTCTTATTCATATATTAAAAATCATCACTCACTGGAGGCTCTTATAAATGAATCAATTACTTTGTTTTTCACAAATTCCTTCCACTGTAATTTGAATATTATTTAATGAAATATATTATAATTTCATTGTTAATTAAAATTATTTGATTGTAATTATTTGACATCTTTTTAAATTCATTTTTTTTTTTTACGTTTTTTTATCTTCATTTTTGATTTTTGGAAAATTGTTATTACGAGAATTCAAAGGAGATGGAAAAAAGTCTTAGAAATATTAGTTTTTCTTTTCTATATTAAGTTAAGGAAATGTTTCACAGCAATTGGCACTAGATTTCAAGGAAAGATGGCATTTATTTTATTTACATTGAACATGATGAGAGTTTACGAGTGATTTTTATCAACAAAAAATAAATAATAATAAAAATGGAAGAAAAAATGGAAATTAATCTTCAATTGAAAACAATACAATTTGTAAATGAATTTTTTTTCATAATTCAAGAGCATTTGAATTTACAGTATAACTCTGTTCTCTTGTTTGCTTATTATTACATAAAATTAGGCAAAAGTTAGATTAGCAGAGGATTCAACAATGAATAACAATATACTATAAATCATGTCTACGTTTGGCAAATCTCTTGAATAACAATTTAGAGTTTCATTTATTGAAACTTGATATAAAATTCCTTATTTATTTTTTTTTCCAATGAAATTTTGCATTTTCCATCAATTTTTCTTCATTCTAATATAAAATACATTTGACATATCGTATTATGATAATACGAATCAATTTATCTAAGCCAATTTCACATAATTCATTAAATTTTTTCATTTTCCACATTAACAATCGAAATAGAAACACTATTACTGTGTTGCAGTATATAAATATATATTTCGGATTGTTTTTGCAAGAGCCTCGCCACGTAGACTCATGTGGATGATCCAAAAAAAAAAAAATGAAAATAGAGAGAGAGAAAGAGGAGAAGAGAGACAGAAAGAGGCGGAAAAAAAACTCAAAAAACCAAAATTAAATATTATTTACCTAGAAATAAACTAATGATTCTAAATTTATCTAGATTGTATTTTTTTTTTCATCTCATGTTTTTCATGATTCATTTAAATCTACTTTTTCCATTGTACATTCAGACATTCATGTTTCTATGTACATCATTTGTTTATATTATTTATTTTACTTATGTACAGGTAATTCAATGAATTTTCTATAGTTTTTTTTTTATTCAGTTTCATTAAAATTGAAGATTATTTTTTTTTACGTGTATGCAAAGAAGTCTCAAAAATCTTTTAATTATTCTCTCATTTTCTTTCAATTAATATAAACTGGAAGAAATTTGATTTGAATTTGATTCTCTAACTCATTTTATTCGAAATAATTCACAAATTTATTATCAATTACTTCTTTAATACGATGAAATTGTTGGAAAAATGTCACCAAGCGATTCAGGAAGATAAATAATTCAACGATTGTTTCTTTTTTTTTTCTCTTTTTCATTTGCATGCACCATTAGATTAACAAATAGTACCATGGACTTGAAATAATCTCACGATTATTATTCATTTTTTTCATTGTTATTCCTCTATTCACGAAGGATTGTCAATTTACGATTTCTTCATTTTTATTTCCAAAACTCGTTGTAATCGTCAAATATGTTATTTTTTTTTTTTCAATTTAAATTATCTTTCACTTCTCCTTGCGATACCCTGATTACCTCTTGGGATCATTATTTATCCTCATTGATTAATGTATTCATAATTAATTAACAATAAGTAATTACTCTTCCTTAGACCGTTGATGGAAACTCTTTTGCGCAAAATGCACTCAAGGTATTGTAAATTGTGAGATACATTATTTTTCCACTTAGGCCAAAATGAAATGAAATTTGTATATATAATGGAGAGCTTCTCAAAATAATCTTCTTGATGTCTCGATGCAATGATGAAGTATGTGAGAGTTTGTAGCCTTCGTTAGGGTACCTCAAGTGCGCGCATTTGAGTGTTCTATGGTGGTCGTAATCTTGTTGGATTGTGCCAAATATTATTGGCACTTGGATTAACAGTTTCACACGTTGATTTTTTTAGCTGATACTCGTGTGCTATGTGTGGCAGCAAATTCGATGAATTTATTTGCTGTTGCTGATTGTGCGATTGTTTTTGTTGATGATTGCTTGATTTTTTAGAGTCCAGTCCGGTCGTATCGGGCGAGGGAATTGGCCTGTGCGATTTCATGTGGGCACTTCTGCTTTTCACTTTGTTGAAAATTCTGCAATTAAATTATTTAAATTGCTTCGTTTAATCTTCTCTATCTATATTCAATATCTCGTATTATTATTATTATTTATTGAAAAATGTGTGCTTGAAGCTTTCTTTAACACTGCGTATTCATGCGATCAATAACAATTAATAAATCATGCCAAAATTTTAATTCGAGTATTATTTCTCTGCATTTTGACAATTATTAATATTTTATCATTGATATTTATTTTATTGTACATGCAGAACATACATGAGCAAGTATGAATGATCGTGCGCTGTGGAAAATAGTGAATTGGCGATAATTTGCTAAATTTTATTGGTAAATTAATGGATGTAGAAATTTTATAATTGCATGATGTCTTTGATCAATGAAATTGAAGCGAAAATTTCAAGAATTTTATTTAATCAAGTATTCTATGGCCTAACGTTGAAATAAGCTCGTTTTTTTTTCTCGAAAATTACCCCTGGGGTAAAATGGACTTTCCCCATTGTGTTTCAACATTTACGAAGGCCTTTCCCAGTGCTTCCACTTACCTTCAATGGATTTTGGCTAAAGTTAAGGGTAATTGAAAAAAAAAAATATTGAATTTTATTATTTATCCATTTTACCCCAATCTTCCTAATGTTTAATCTCTTTCCTTTGAATCCCGGAATTTTAAATAATTAGGAAAGAAATAAATAACGTTTAATTATTAGAATATTTTATAATTAGGAGACTTACTTCCCGCAAATCTTGCAGGGGTAGTGAAGTGGGGTGGGCACGGGTAGTTGTTGCTCAGAACTAATGTGAGTTTGTGAGTTGGTGTTGACTGTTGCATGGCCGTTATTGGCGACAATCTTGCTTCCGGCCATCGTTACTGTTACACTTCCGCTAAAGCTCTGACAACACAAAGAAAACACAAAGCCAAAATAAACAACACCAAACACAACACGAACGATGGGAAAATAAAATTAGAGTACAAAAAAAAGTGAAGTGGAGAATGAAGGAAATGAAGATAAAAAAAAATGAAGGAAACACAATTATATCGACAACGATACAGAATTGGGCTTGTGGTACATTTATGTGCAATATTTCATATTTTTCTCTCTCAATTGTTTCAATTATTTCAAGAGTATTAAGCGTTTGAGGAAAACGTGTGAGACGATACAACGAACGACATGCTACACTTAAACGTTCACATGTACATAATTATTGAGTTAAAAAAAAAAAGGATTTAATACATTTCACATGATAAAGAAATGAGGAAAAGAATAAACTAAATAAATTCGTGATAATTATGACAATGACTTTACAATTGTCTTCTGGTGTTAATAAGTTTTTTTGTGAATTTAATTCCGAGCTTTTTCTGAATTAATAGAAGCCAAGTAGTTCATACTCACATCAGGGCAGTCGTAGGCGAAAAGCCTTAATTCCCCTTCGCTGGTAGTCAGAGTGGCTGATGATTCTCTCTCATTAGTCTGCAACTGATGTTTGAAAAAAAAATCATTAACATAGAGAAGAGATGAGAATCCCAAGGAAATGAAGAGCAGAAAAAAATGAACTTGAACTCACCAATGTTCTATGAAGAATAGATTTTTCTTCACTAAAATCCATTTCTGTAACCGAGGCAATTGCATCCCTGAGTTCTCTAGTATCTTTACTATCCCTCCCATAATCCCTGCGTTCACATTTGATTTTCGGTCTGCCATGTCTCGCTCTCACTCTCTTGTACTCATTTGGACACAATTTTTTCCACAGATAATAAAATTGTGTACACTGTTTCTGTGTTTTCGTACTAATATCTCTCGATATACTTGTAAAATCCTTATGATACTCCATCAAGCCCTGATAGAATGTGATCATCTCTTGCGATGTCCAACGATCATTATCACGGCACTCGTAGCTCATGAGCGGGTGCTGTAATGGCAGTATTGGAGTAGGTCTCATGAGCTTCAACATGGCTTCTCTAATATTCCCTTTACACATGTGTAGGAGATGCAGCGCATACTCTTTGTTTCTCCCACCACCAGGTACACTAGCACAACACGCAAACTGCAGATACATATCAATTTCATTATCACTGAGTCCGTCTATGATACCAGGATCCCATAGCAAATGATCCGTTTCTCTGCCTCCACGTCCACGCTCAGTCTCGGAAGAACCAATTGGTGGTATTGATGCCTGATATCTTGTGCCAATATTAATCCTAGGTGGTGGACCGTCATTCCCCTGTGAATCGTCAGAGCTAAACTCGGAATCTCTCTCGTTCTGGTGTAATCGTGCATAAAGCCCTGGGCCTAATCTCGATGGATCCAGAATAGGCGGTGGTGTGTAACTACTGTCCCAATGACGATCACAAGCACGTCTCAATCTTGAAGGATGTGACGTCAAAGTACCATCGATACGTGGCCTCTTTCTGCTCTGTCTCAATGGACTTGTTACGTTACTTGGATTCAAAAAAATATCATCATCAAGTAATTCCTCTTTAATCTGTTCAACTGGAATTGGTAGGTTGATTTTGTGCTTCAAAGAGTTTTTCAGGGGATTCGTCGTGTGTATCAAGAACTTGGCGGGATTGATGGCATGCTGATGTATCTGATTTTGATACTGATGTCCATGGACATTCAGGCCTTGTGTCGCTACGTTCACAATGCCACTGGGCTCTATTTTTGGTGCTGCAAGACGGATTTCCTTTCGGAGAGTTAATGCAGGATTGAGTGTGCTACTTTGGAGTAGGACATTTGTCTTCTGGATGCCAGTTGTTTGAATCAGCTTGTATTCTCCGTTATTATCTACGACAATACCAGCCAGGCTGCCATTGCCTAATCCAAAATCAACGAGATTCTGGCTGGTTATTAATTTGTACGATTGAAATTCAAATTTACGACGATTGGCAGCAAAGTCTTTCGGTGAGGACGATAACAGTGGATCTTCGGAGTTTGGCATCATTTGATTTTGTAATGCATGATGAGGAGAAACGGGAAAACCCGAAGAGGAAAAAGTACCAGGTCCAGGTGATGAGACTGAGGATGGAGGGAGTGAAGACAGTGGCGAAGGTGCGGGTGTAGCTGATAATGGACTTGGTAGTGGAGAATTCGGATTCGGAGAACCAGAACCGTATAAATCCGTGTCGGCCTCAGTTTCCTCCGGGAGAACAGCGTTCAAGGCCTCTTCAACTGCCGCTGCTGATGACAGTGTAGTCGTATAAAATGCAGCACTCAGAGGCGACGAGACTGGTCTAACTGCCTCAGGGTCATCTTGAGGACTGAGTAATGGCAGAGTTCCTGTTAACAGTCCTTCCTGGCTTGCTGGTGGTGTTGGGTAAGTGAAGCTTGGACTGTCGTGTCGAGTTAATGGCGAAGGGAGTGGTGATTGGGTTGATAATGTGTGGGGACTCTCGGTGTATTGAGTACCGTAAGTACTGAATTCAGCTAATGAATCTGGTAGTGGTGAGTTTACGAGAGCCTGGAGATCGGGATTGACTGTGTGTTGAGATGTGAAGCGATCTTCGAGAGTTATATCCTGAAGTTGATCGGAGGATTGATCTTGAAGGAGGCTGGCTGCCTGAAACTAAAGATTTTCAATGAAATCATTTATTTCAATTGAGTATTTGAAGAAATTGAGGCATTATCCAATTTATTCACTAGCTTTTACCTGAATTGAGTCAAGTTGACTGGCTTGGAGGAGAACCGAGTCTGGAACTGCCGTAACTTGTTGAAAAACTTCATCCTGCAAACTTGGACTGAAGTAACCACCGTCCTCAGAATAACCGGTCATTGTGAAGCTCTCGGAGACAGCTGGTTGCGTTTGAGGTTGAGGAGGAGTGGGCTGTTGTTGTTGGGCTGGAGTGGATGGTTGAGACTGATTGGCAGTTGTTGTTTGAAGATTTGGCTGATAAGTCAGTTGAACTCTCTGTCCTGGATCCGATGTAGTTCGTTTCACAGCCATTTTGGTTGTACCCTATAGAAATTGTTAATTCAATTAATATTCCTCATCTTTCGTAAATTGAAGATTAAAAATAATCATGATAATCACCTTCAGAATCATATCGGCTAGGGCTTGAGCCTGTGCCTGAGTGTGGGCTTCCTGAAGCTGTTTTTGTACTGTTGTATGACCGACCGTCACATTTGGCTGACGAAAATGCTCTGTGTCTGATAATCGTCGGATTTTTTCACTTGCTGCCAGAGGCGGTAGTGCTGGTACAGCAAAATTTGTTTTACCAATTATATGGCTTGGCCCGTCTGTCTGTGTTGTAAATACTGATGAATTCGTACGAGACTGGTTTGCTGTATTCGCCTCTGTTGCTAGGGCAAAATAAAAATTATATAGAATAAAAGAGTTTCTCCATTGTAATTTCATATTTCATATTGTTATACATTTTTTTATCTTCCTCTCTCTGTCTCTTTCTATTGGTGGAAAAAATTGGCATAATAATTTTCAAACAACAGGTAATGAAACGCTGGGTAAATGAACTGGAATGGGTAGTCAATGGGAAACAAAAGAAATTCTTCCCTTCTTTTGATTCACCACCCTCTCTTTATTTTTATTCATCAACGAAATTTTACTCGGACTGATTTCTCAGTCTCTATCCAACCCGATTTTCATGCCCTATTATTACTGCCTTTTTTTTCCTTGCAGCCACGTTAATGATGCGTAGAAACAGAAATCCCATGGCAAAAGGAAATTAATGGTATTTTTTCTATCTCTCTATTATTCATTGAAACGAGCAGTGTAATGAAGTAAAAAGTTATTTATCTCAGAATACTTTTTCCTCTATCCTCTTTTTTCCTCCTGGATTCCGAGAGATAATGAAACTTTTATTTTTCATTTTATACAGAAAGAGAGAGGGAGAGTAGAGGGGATGTAAAAAAACTGTAGATTTGCTAGGGGATGGCTGTAAATCCATCGACATTTTTTTGTCGCATTCCTGGATTACCCACAAATTGTAACTACAAGCCGATTATATTCCAAAGCTTTACTGCATAAATTGGTGGGCAGACGATTGGACTCTGCGGGTGAATTATAGTTAATCTTTAAAAAGGGATTCTAAAAAAATTGCCAATTATCGTTGCGAGCATTGAGGACACATTTTAGAGCAATTCCAATTAGACGATATGAAAGAGTGTGAAAAAAGGTTAGCTTCGATGTTTTATATTATCAAAAATACTGAAAATAATCGGAAAAACCTAAAAATTCATTATTCATAAAATCCCAAGTTTCCCCTAATTCAAAAAGAGAACTCACAGCATGGAGCTCCCTTTAGAATGTGGAATTGACAGATTTCACCGCGAAAAAACGAATTGAATCATAAATCGTTAAAGGCGCCCACTTTGTTACTACAGTTACGTACTCTCCAATCGTGCGCCCAGAAAGCTCTCTTCCTCCCTCTCCCTTGAATTGAAGCTTTCATACTTTTCCTTTTCTCTAAAAACCATTCCATATATATTCATTTTTTCCCTCTTTTTACCTCTTCTGTTAGGGAGCGTCGATGGTAGAAAATGCACAGCGGGTGCACTTTTGATTTATAACAACCACGTGGACAATGCGAGAAATATTCTGGCATGCTGGAACGGTAAATCAACTAGAAGGGGGTTCAAGAGAGAGAGAGGAAGATAAAGGGGGTTGGAAGAGGGTAGGACATTGTGTTCGGCAGGCCGTGGCCACTTGCGCCAGATATATTGGCAGGGAAAGGCGTGTGTGTCATTTTTTTCGCGCCTCTATATAACTCAAATGTGAAAAAGAAAATTCCTCTTATGTGGAATCATGAATGATACTCACCTGTCGTTCTTTTCTGAATAATTTTCTCCTCTATAAGAGCACGAACATTGACAGAGGCTGTTTGCAATGGCGGTCCAGGTGTCTCCTTCTTTTCGCTCTTTTTGTTCTCACCATCCTGGAAGAATAATGAAGCTGCATTATTTTGCACGTAATTCTATTAATCAAGCGAAATTATAAATTCCGAGTAGCTTCGAAGGGGCAATTGATAAGGGGATAAGGACGGGGAGGTAGATAAAGAGACAGGGGGAGTTGGGAGGCTGGATACTGGATCCGGGGTAGCTCTTGCGCGTCCGGAGTACCATGAAGGGACGACTGACGGCAGATTAGAAGCCATACCCGTAAATTGATACGCCCGGAACAGGCGACACGCGACTAATCACTGAGCTAGGCTAATCGGTGCTACCATTCGATTATCTCGTGATGGAATCGCCGGTGTGTGATATTCCCCTTCCTCACTTTGCGTGCATGTGTGTCATTGAAACATTGGGGTTGAATAATGCGATTCATTAGAAGAGATTAACGTATTTCTAAAGTTCCATTATTAATTTTTATCTCATTTTTTTTTGCCTCTGCCTCTCGCCTGTGATAATTTTGCTATTTACTTTGTGAAAGCAAGATAATGGAAAATGATATTTCAGAGGGACAATAAAAAAAGAGAATGTTGATGGGTTTTAAAGCAGACTGTTCTGACAGGACTGTAATATGTGGAGAGAGGAAAAAAAGTTTAAAAGCAAAATGTATAATGATTTTATTTAAAAGTTTTGAATAACATTATCCATTAAATTTCCTTGGAAAAACAAGGCTTCAACTTTTTTTCACCCCTTCTTTCTTTTTTTTTTTTTCCAACTGACATAAATTGATGGATAGACACATGTGCACCAAGTATATACACTGGTAGTTGAACCGATGTCCGTGCACGATACATCACGCATCCGAAATTGAACTCTGTCTTTGACATTGTATATACCACAGTACTCCTCCGAATGTTGAGCGCGTCATGAATATTAAACAACTAGTGTACCAACTGGAATGGGTAATAATGCCGTAGAATTGATTACGCAGGACAGATATACAGGATTTGAAGCAAGTGGTCAATTCGATTTATCCGAAGATGTCATTCAGAATTGAATGGAACTTTGAAAAATCATTAGCATAATTTCTTTCTTTTATCAATTCAAATATTATCATAAATCATTAAATTCCCTCTTTTCTCATCTTCTTTTTTTTTCCATTCTACTCGGTAATGAGGTATGCTGTACCAGGGCGATGTAATAATACAAATGAAAGATGGAAACTGGTGATGAGAGAATCCTTGGAACTAAACCAGTCAGATTCAATCTGCATAATGGAGAAAGCTCGGGACAATGTTTGCTCGAGGTTGGGATGTAGGTGCGAGAATATAGGTATAAAAAAAACGAACAAGGGAGAAGGAAAATTGGAAGAAGGGATAGAGTCTATCCTGGCATCTTCTAACGCTTCAACGGGATTGGTTCGAACGTACCGGAACGAAAGAACTTGTTAATGGGTTCATTTCGATTCGATCATCGCCTTATCTTTCTATCTCGCGAGACTTCATACCCTCCAACTCTTCCGGTATTTTCTCCTCTGCCTTCGTACTACCAGAGTTTCAATCTCTATCTATCCTGCCTTTATCTACCGATCTTTTTTCCATCATTCGCGACTCTCATTCCCCCTTCCCCCCGTTTTTTCATGCCCTTTTTTCCCTCATCGCTTGGGGAGGGACTAGAGGCAAATAAAAGAGAAAACTTTTCCGCTACCGGAGCTTTTCAGCACTTTTCTATGAGCGTCGCATCGAAGGTGGTGGTGTACCTTCGTCAAGACATTTTTAATCAGTGCCCCCTCAGACTTGCTGAACATTACCTACAATCGCCAATCTCTTTTTTTACCCACTTCCCATCTACATTGACTCTAATTTCATTTTACTCTCTTTTTCAAAAGTTCAAGTTTTCTCTAACAATCGAAGAATCCTTCAATCCATCAGATTTAACTCATGTTTCTCTTCACCTTTTTAAAGTAACCACCGTGTAGTCTCATGTGTCCATTGAGAGCTGGTATGTTTTTAAACTGTCTACGACACAGACTACACTCCACCAATTTCGCTTCTGTTTGAGTTTTGTTGTTGTTGGGAGTGACTCCCGGTGAGGCTGTTGTTGGTGATGGACTGGCTTTTCCGGCATTAGCAGTGCCTGGTGAGGCAGCTTGTGGCTGCTGGCTCGACTGTGAACCATGTTGAGACTGCTGCGAGTTTTGCTGGACTTGGGCTTGCTGCTGTTGTTGCTAAAAAATTAGAGAATAAATAAAATTACAAACTTTTGTTCACAGATTCTTCTTAAATAATTTATGCTAAATGAAAATTTTAATCACTTATTCCACTGAGATTGTTTAGAAATAATTAATAATCTCTTTTGTATCAAGTATGCACTTGAGAACAAGAAATGGCAAACTCGGGGGAAAAAAAGAAGAATGAAGAAGAGAAAGACACCCGGAGGTATTTTCTAACGAGAAATACTCGAGTCTACATTCATACTCGAGCTTCATCCTGTTAAAGAGGACTTAACTACGTTTCTCATCCCCATCTACACAATTCCCTCATTCTCAACATTCCGAGAAATTACCCCTTGAAAGTCTGTAAGGACTGCCACGGAGATTGGAACGAAGCGATAATAATATGGGAGTGTAGAATAATGTGAATTCCTTCAACATTCAGTGCCCTCATGCTCACTGAACTTTCATAGATATTCTCTCATTCATCGCTTTCGGCGTATTCTTCAATTTCTCGTTCACATTCCCCCCTTTTTTTTTACCTCTTTGTACTGGAATTCATGATTTTATTAATAATTGAGAAGACTCTACTCACTCCTCTTGCTATTAATCCAAATTAAATTACGAAATTACAGGAAAATTGATTCCACTCGAATTAATAAACCCGTTACTTCACATCATACGAACTTCAATTTAATAAGCCAAAGTTCATACATGAGAGAAGTGAAGTAACAGGGTAATTTCACACATGTCGATTTTACTTGATGCCTGATAATAATAAGGTTTATCCATATGCACAAAGGCCAGAGTGTATCGATGCATAAAGACACAACCAGTCTGAATACACAACTTTTGGTATCACTGAAAACTTGACACAGTGGTTCAAACTTTCTTGTTACCTATCCTCCATTCCAAACGGAATATCAACGGATATTTCCCAGATGGAATCCAACAAGTTTCCATGAATGATGAGATGAAAATTGTAGACAGACTCCAGATGAATTCCCCGAGAAATGTCAATTACAAATTTACATCATCAAAACAATTCTCACTTGTCTCCCAGGAATTTAATCAATTTTTTCACAATTCAAATCATGAATTTAGTGCTAATCTCACGAGATAAAACTTGGTATTATGCGGAATGCCATTCGTCTTATTCCATTGGATCCTCAATATCCTGCTTCACGAATGGCATTAGAGTTAGCTTCAACAAAGGATTAACTCCATGAGCTCAAATCCAGTGATGAAGAGATTCACATACTCAGATGAGATTACATGATCTCCTTGATGCTGGCTAATTTATCAAACGCCAAAGATTCGTTTAGTTTCATCCAGAATTTAATCACGAGAATCACATTAATTCATCATATTTAATTACCCCTTTTTCCCGAATTATCCTGCGTTCATGTCAAGTCACCGACTGATTCTCTTGGAATGAAGGAAAAAGGCTCAAAGTCTCAGGGAAAAAAAAGAGAAAGGAGAGGGTTGAATTATTGCTTGACTCTGGAGTACGGCCACAGGTGTTGAGAATCGTTCTCTGTGCTGGCTCAACGAGTACTTCTAACTTTACGAGTGAAATCCAGAGGAGCCAAGAGTACCTTCAGTTCATAGATTGTGAGAGAAATGGAAATGTCACAAAAAGTAAATTTAGCACTTATTCTCCTGGTCTATTTAACTTTTAAAAATAAAGAAAAGCAGAGAGAGAGAGAGAATGTATTTAAAAAATTAATTACACTCTTTCATCTTGAGGGAATTTTGCCTTTTTTTTATGACACTGTAATAGTTGTATGACGCTCTCGCCCTAATGTTACCTTTGTCAGAAAATGTCCCCCCGGAAAGAGCGCAAAAGTACGGGATAACCAGAGCGCGAGAGGCAGTGAGCTACGTTCCTCGAGGGTTATAAACACGGTGTGGGAAAAGGGCGGAAGGGAAGAGAGGAAAACTGAAAACTCAAGGGAGAGAGAGAGAGAGAGAGAAGCAGATATAGAGGCTCGTAATTACGTTTCCTCGCTTGCTATCCACTTGTCTACCTCGGGACGGTTTTCCTTTGTTACATTAGCCAGCATCCCGTTCCAGTTCCATGAAGCGAAGGGATATTTAGGTATAGTATGTGTTTTTCCTCATTTTTTAGTGTTTTTAGTGTGGAAATGAGAATCTTTTTATTTACATTTTATGAATTAATGAAGAAATTAAAGAGAATTATTTTACAAATTTTGGGGAATATTTGCCCTATATTTAACGGTATATTTTCCTATCGAAGAACAAAGAGAGACATTGGGAGAGAATGGAGAAGTAGGAGTAGTATTCCAGTAATGGAAACAGAATGGGATAATTCCCAGTGCTGGCGGACGCAACGCGGTAATTGCGAATAATTGCATTGTCTTCGAGTCGTTCGGCCGAGTCCCTCGCTTGACTTGTCTGCTGTGTCACACTGGGACTATCCGAGCTTTCTCCCTACGACTGTCATTTTGCTCATTCCCTCTTCGCATTCCTCTCTGCGACAAGTGGCAAGAGAGAGAGAGAGAGACAGCAATTGCTTTGAGAGCTTGCAAGCTCTCGTGCCGATTAGCAGATCCCCAAAGTCTCTGCGATACATGTCGCAGATTCTCGTTTGTTCCTTCAGTCTCTCCTGATTCATCAAAAAGATTACATTAATCTAATTAATAATTGTTAATAAGAATTTAATTCTGGTTGAATCCACAAATCAATCAATCTAAAACTTTCTCAATTTAGAATCAATGTCTCGTTCTAAATTCAGAATACCCGTTTTTGAATTTGCCTCAGCAAACACAGTGAATCCCATGATTTAACCGCAAATCCTTCGTCTTTTCCGTCTGTTTAATTACTCGCCCTTCTTCAATCCCCAGTTCTCGTACTCTGCACTTTTTTTTTCCCCTCTCTTTTCGTCAATTCACAGAAGTTTGATTGGAACCAAATGAACGTTTACCCAGTTAGTAAGTAAATGAGATATATTTGAGTTTCCACAAGTCCTGGGGAAAATAAATTTTACCTCGATACTCCAAAGATAACTTAAACAAAGAAAATCGTTCTCATTAACGTCAAAAAAAAGAGGGGAAAAAAAGAGGCAAACACGATTTGCGTTGAGGTGTATCATTGCAGAATAAATTGGGAATCTCTTTTCATCGCTTCTTCTTCATTTTCCTGCACTTTCTCGTTCATTACGGATAGAGATGGAACTTGGACGATTCATTTGCGTCACTTCTAACCCCGAAAGAATTCCGAAAGAGGACACGAAATTCAGTTAACCCAAGTTACCACCTCTCAACGGATAACAATTGCTTGCACGCGGCTCACAATCTTTTATATACATCTTTCTCTCTCTTTTTTATCCCCAGATACGTATATAAAAGGTACATATCCAAAGATATATGTACCAGTGAAACGCGTAATTCCTTCTCTTCCGACTCAACGTTTTATTCTCATCTCGTATTTCTATATTGATACGGGATCAACAATGTATCTTGTATTTTACCTTCAGGTTATTTTTCTCTTTTCATAGAATCTATATATAGATATGTTGGAAAACCTTTAGACTCATCGTTTCCTTCTTTTTTTTTTCGCTTATATGAGGAAAAATGAAATACGGTTGTATCAACGGCGGATGTTTTCCTTTTCGTACCCAATAGATATACGATATAAGTGTAAACTCAGTAACGTTGTTTTTATGCGATAAAATATATTGAAAAAAATTGAGGAAATAGAATTATTTGAATTTTATAATGATTCGAGGATTCTACGACTTTTCTCCATTTTTTCGTAAACATTGAAGCATTAAATGGATATGGTGCTATTAAAAGCACTGGAAATTCCTTTGAGTTGAGGGTGATTCTATCAGTACACAATGGAAGAAGCGTGAAGAAAGGAACTGTAATGGCTGGACATAACTGGCAGCCGGTGCACAGATTGTGAGGAGTTTTATAGTTTCATTCGCTCCTCAATTCTCTGATTTTTCTCGATTTTACGAAAAATATGTTTGAGTGAAAATGTGTTTAGACGAAGGGCAAAACAGAGGTATTTTTATTATCAAATGGAATATATGGAAATGGAGTGAATCGATTGGAGGATCATTCCGAGGGAAATAAGTAAAGCTATACCATCCTCAGAATGGCAATGTCAACAGGCGAATGGACTGATAAACGACGTACGGAAATAGCTGTTATTCGTCGTGCTGCATCATGAAATGATCGATAACAATTAATAGGTATTCACTTCACATATAGAGAGAAAGGGGGCATTGACACTGGGAGTTTTACGATTTCAAGTAAACATGAAATATATTGGTGTTCGTTAAGTAGAGGAATCGAATCGTAAAAGTTTCTACGTCTTACCACGACAATTTCTTGCTTCTTTTTTTAACGACTCAGAGGCGCAATAAAATCGGCTCCATAAGATTTCAGTGGATGTTGTGATGTTGGAGAAACAAATATCAAATGATTTGAAAGAAGAAAAAAAGAAGCATTCAAAGGATTGCTTTAACAGGGTTCATGAAGACGAAGTGGTAGTAGCAGAATGGCTGGTGATGGTGGTAACTCAGCCGAAACATAAATTCAGCAAGCACATGGCGCCTGGGCTTATGAACAATAACCCCGGCATGGCTTTCAGTCCCTCGTTCCCTCTCTCCCAGCTTCAATGTATCCGTTAGATGCTCTACTACACTCGGTAATTACCAGCGTCCTATAAACATTCGGTTCACGGCTCAATCTCGTCCAAGAGCAGCACTACCAGAGGCTTCATTATATATGTGTATGCTCATGTTACATGTATGCTCAAGCCAGACTATCGTCATCGGGATCATCAGTATGCTAAGAAAACAGCTTACTCCCATGGTTATTATTATTGTCGAAAGTATCGGAACAAATCTTCCCATAAAAATCTTTAAATTCTAGATAAATAATGGGTTTTTTTTTTGGATTTAATAGGTGGAATTTTATGGATTTATCTGCAATCGCTTTTCTCCTCTCCAGAAGCAGCTAATCACACATTCACAACGTAATTTACATCGTAAAGCACGTTTATGAATTTTAAAAAAATAAAGAAACAAGACTGCACGTTGTGTGAGTTTTGAAGTTTATAGACAAGCGTGGGTTGTTGGAGAATTTTATGGAACATCGTAAAGTTGATTACGTGTCTAATTACTTGACACGATACTTGCACGTACGTTTTAACGAGAGTGGGCACGTTCACACGTGAGTTTTTGAATTAGTTATCATCGTTTTAATTCAAATTTTGTAGTTTGTAAAAGTTTGAGAATTCAATTATTCTGGTTAATTATTGATTAAATTTTATTTTTGAGAAAAATTGGAAATCATTGATAATATAAAATTTTATATGTCTTATGATTAATTTACAAAGATAAATAAATAGGAAAAGTTTTTAGTTTACTGATAAGATACCACGGTAATTAATCGCATCTTTTTGAAGCCTCATCTTATTCCCTTTGATGCTTTATGGGTAATTTCATACGCAGATAGTTATAGGGTTTCACTTTGATAAACTCTGGACAAACTTCATGAGTACTTGGAGAAGTTTGTGAGGATCGATGATTGAAAATTGAGGGATAGGTTATATTGGTCCGAGGGGTTAATATATATGAGGATGAAATGAGCATATTCCTGGAAATGAGGAAAAAGTATTTGAGATGAGGGATTTTCCCTGATTTTATTGATGAGATGAGAGAAATGTGAATTGAAGTGAATTCTCCTGAACTATTGGCAAATAGAGAATTATAATTGGAATAATCGTTGGAATATCAGATTGTCATTCGGGAATGTTGAAATTAGTTAAACAGTTGGATGAGAGACAGGAAAAAAGAATTTCCTCGTGTCAGAAGCGACATGTTACCCAGAAATGGCCACAATCACGATTGACGAAGGTCCGAGGAGTTATCCAACAGGGAATTTGCCTCTCCCACCGATAATATCGATTTTCTGATGAGGGACATGCGATATTTCGCCGGTTACATTATGATTGACGAATCCCCTCCACATTTCACTTTAAACTTTAATCATTAATTCCCTCAGGCTATCAAGAGACTTAATTAGGGGAAGGTGAGGTAAAATGGATGCATCCTCACTTTAACATTGTATATTACGAGAAATATTGAAGATAGGTTTTTTCTGATGATTCCATTGGAAAGCTGAGGAAATTTCCGATGAAAATCATGTGCCAAAATATTTTTTTTTTCAATTTTTTGAAAATTCGATTTTTTTCACCCAGATTTGAAGGGGTTTACCTTGGAAAATTTTTAAAAAATCACTATTTTGGCAATATCTCGGGTTCTATTGGTCGTAGCGTAAAAATTCCGATTCGAGGTGAAAGATGAGCTCATTTGCGATGAATTCATGTGGTTCTAAAATTAGAAATACGATTTTTTGAGTGACTTATAGTGCAAAAAATCGAATTTTTTGAAAATTCCAAAAAATCCATTTTGACACTTGATTCCTATGTAAAATCGTCTCAGCTTTTCAATGGAATCATCAGAAAATCGCTATCTCCCACCGTTCAATCATAATATCCATTATACCCAAATTTCCCCGAATTACTGAAATATTAAAAAAAAAATTGATATTTAATACAAAATATCATTATTTAAATTACCTGAATGGAGAATCTGTACAAATAATCATTGTGCTGATGCGGATATAACTGTTGTTGTGAATAATCATGAGAAACTTGATAATCATTGGAATACTGATAATTTAATTGATAATTTTCCTGGGGATTCTGGTAATAATTAGAATACTGCTGCTGATGATGCTGATAGTACCAGTCATGGTTGTAGCCATCCATGACCCCTTTCACTTCACAATTTTATTAATCCACTGTGTTTTTATCATTATTTACCTCCAATATTAACGTTTTAATGGAGAAACCCAACACCTAATTGAGTTTAAGGGATCAGAATGAGGAAAAAAAGATGATTTAATGATAAATGAATAAAAAAAAGGATTCAAACCTAAAATATCACTGGATAACCATAATTACCAGTCAATTTACCATAAAACACGAAACCATAAAGAATGAGATTCTATAATAAAAGGGATGAGAATGGGAGATACCCCAAAGAGGTAAATAATGTTTTGGAAAATTGTATTGACCAGTTTTACATGCACACAAATGAGTTAAATGATATTGTGTATTGGTATTAAAACGTTTTCTCGTTAGTTATAGAACAGAGCGTGTGAAATCGAATGATAATGCCAATGGGCTTCCGCTGTTGTCCTCTAGCACTCACGAAAATATGCAACGTCACCTATTACAGTATTTCTATCTGGTTTTTAAAAAGATAAAATTAATGAGATTTACTGCAAATCACTTGGACAATATTCACTTTATGAAAATTGATGTTATGTCATGAGCACAGAGGATAAACTATCGTATTGCACAAGATGAAGATCGTGGAACGACTAAATTTGGGAAGAATTCTGATGGCATTGTGATAGAATGGAGATGCTCGCATCCCCCACTACTTTATTTTTTGAGTCGATGACTGGGGATGACAACCGGTTGGGTCCAGGGGGGTCACGGGAAAGGTGGACATCTTGGGAGTATCAAGAAAGGGTTAAACATGCCCCCCTGCGAATTTTATTTAACTCCGGAAAAGAAGAATGAAGGAAATACTTCCGGAATCTGAAGCAACTGGTTTAATTAATTCCATTCATTTCTGATGCTTCTTCTTCTTCATGGAATTATCATGAAAAAATTGTGTTTGAAGCCAAGTGCAAATAAATCTATCAATACTCCCCAATTTGTACTTCAAATGAAATTTTCAAGAACAATGAAAATTGATTCGTGAATTTTAGTGAGGAAATAATGTGCATGAATGAATTTTTATTGATTATTGAATTGAATTATATTGAATGAATACAATGGGAATGAGCGCATAATGAGGATTCTGTCAAACATTCAATATGCAATGGTTAAATAATGAAGAATAAATATCATTTGTTAATTCATCTTCCCCCTCCATTTTCCCGTGGATTTCATCAATTTGTTAAATGACAAGAATGACCTCCCTGGAGGATATTATTCCATTGTTTCGTTTTGATAAAAATAGAGAGGGTTTTTGTTTGGTGTATTGAAAGGAAGAATTTAATTTGTCAGAGATTTTCATGGAAATCTATAGAAAACATTCTCTCTTTTCACATCAATTTATTTAAAAAAACAAGAAATTCCTTGAATTCACTAATTAGTTGGATGTTTCCATCGGGATTCAAAAGTATTGAAGCTATTCATCATCCTGAATAGAATAATATTCTGAAAAAAGACTAAAAAATCAAAGGATTTTAGTTAATACGGAAAAGCGGATTTTAGATTCCATTGACTTGATGAAAAAAATCGACCGAATTCATATCATATTTCCCTGAAACTCTTCTTTTTACCTTCAACTGTCCATATACTAATTGAATCCTCCATTCTCCTGTCATTTCATTTTTCTCAGCCGAAAAAAAAAATCTCTTCTTTTTGTGTCAGCGGTGAATAGCCAGTGGTCTACATATAACATTGAATCACTGGGGAAAATCGTTCGCGCGATCATCCGATTGTGCTTTATTCACATATATAACACAGTTGGTATATCAAACCAAGCCTGTACTCGAACATTTTGTGTTTTCCCAGGGGCACTGTTCAATGTCGTAAAAATATCGTTGGTATATCCAAGGGAAACTGCATCTCTTGTGGATTCAAGTTAATGCGAATGAAAACAACATTTACATTCAGTCTTGTAAAAGAAGAGAAAATGAATGGAAGAAAAGAGAGAAATGTTTGAAAAAAAAAAATAGTGAAATAAGGAGAAACGTTCGATTCCATTTAATTTAATGAAATATATGGTTTCTCCATAAACTTGAAGATACTCATAATTTTTTCAAAGGTTTCTCCAATTAAGAAGTATTGGATGATGAAAATTTTCATGAAATTTACTGGCAATTTTTCGTTTTAAACAAGTGGAAATAATGAATAAACTTGAGAATGAAATAATACGAGTATAGCTTCAGTTCCAACTTTAGAGGAGGATGATTGAATATATATAATATAGATATATATAGATGGTATCTAAAACTTGAAGCGTGCAGAGAATACTCTTGAAAGTCAATACCAGTATCCAATTGCTACTGCGGCTCTTGTTGTTCAAAGTACAACCGGATACGTAGGAAGAAACTAATTGGCAGGTAGCACTAGTGAAACGCAGTTAAAAAGAAAAAGGGGAGAATTAAAAATAGGAGTACAAGAGAGAATTCAAAGAGAGTAAACCAACAGACATCTTGAGATGGGGAGAAACGTAATTATCCATGTTTCCTTCGATTTACCAAAGGAATAGATGAGATATGAGAAAGAAAAATCGAGAATTTCAATTTTTTTCCTGTAGATAATCAAGTTAACATGTTATCCAACTAATTGTTCAGACTCTGGAATTAATGTAATAAATTTTCCCGAAAATTTCAATGAAAATTAAAACTTTGAAAACCACCATTGAATTAACGCAAAAGTTTAACTCGTACTTTCGTGGTATTTGAGTATAATTACAACGATCAAAATGAGTTCCTTGTTCGGTGAAAGCAAAACAAACTTTTGCAACAACTGAATGAGACAATGGAGAAATTATTGTATAATCCGAAATATGTCTACAATATTTCACATGAATATACATATACATTAATATATTGCCAAATAGAGAATACTGTGGGGAAGAGCAAGTAGAAAGGAGAATGAAATTGGAACGTTCGTATCAGTTGTTGGAGTGGTTGCTTATATGAGAACGATGTGCATGGGCGTCAGGCGCGCCAAGTATTTTCCAATTACCATCTTGTATGAACAATCCATGTCCCAGTGTATCCAATTCCTTCTCCATGAATAATCCACAATCCTGACATTAATATCACATTTCACCTCATCTGATTGTCTTCCAAAATTAATTTCCCTCAGTTTCTTTGCACACTTCACAATTAATTAATTGTCCTCATATCAATGGACAATTGGTCCAACGGTCTTGCTGACCTTTGGCAAATTTGCATTCCCCTTCTTTCCTTTCCTTTAAATCCCCGAATGAACTCCAGTGAATGGCTCTTTAAAAAATACTCAACGTACTTCGCTAACACGAACTAGGAAGAGGAAGCTGCGATTCCGTTGGAAATAACAAAAAACAAGTAAAATTTACAGGATCACAGCAGCTGCATCTTTCAGTTGGTCATGTGAGCAACGTATCTATGAAAAAAAAACCACGTGACTCTGTTCAGTGATTGGTCAAAGGTACTGTCATTACTTTCCGGAAATCCAGGAAGATCAACGCTCATTGGTTCAGTGGATGATTCAAAGAGATTCCTGACTTGCTGGGGGTCCACTCTACTGGGGGTCGTGTTTTGGTTTTTTTCACGTTCTCTCGCTCCTTGAATTTAAAACAGAATCAGTTGTCTGACAGGTTTGACTGTGAGAAGCCGAGGATACCTGTGTAGATACTCTTTCAATGGAGGAACATCGTGTAAAGATGGAACAGTGAAAACCAGTTGCTTGGATCCCCTGCGAAGTTGACCGGACTGGTGGACTCGTAATCTTGGAGGGGAAAATTGAGTCATGAATGTTTCAGTGCATTTACCAACTTTTATTTACCAATCAGCAATAATAATTGGTGAGTAGGTGCTGAGTTTTTTTGAGCACAATAGAGACCTGTGAAAATGGAGGAGATTACTTTTCTCGAATTAGGTTTATGCTCTCTTTTTTAAGAGGAACGGAGCCGACTTGAATTATTTTGCGATAACGACGAGTCATTTCGTTTTTCAAACGATATGGCATTGTGAGAGAGAAAAGAGAGAAGCTAAAGGGTGAAGCGACGGGATTGTGAGTATTCCTACAGTGTTACCGTTTTGTACAGGAAATGGCGCGTCATAGAACTGGGATGAAAAAAAAGAGGAAAAGAGGGAGAAGAAAAAGGGAATAAGAGGGGCATTCGCAGTAGTAATGGGAGAGGCAACAGATGTGAACGGTTGCGAGCAGTTTACACGATGAAACAATCACACTTTAGCCATATACGAGAAATAGGCTTCACATAACGACTAATATAATTCGAAAAATGTAATTCTCCATTATATGTCTTCTCTTATAATTCATCCTCACATTTGTCAAAATTATATCTCATTTATATTTATTTTTACCCTTTTTATTCTCGAGACTATGGGAATTAAGTTAGTTGAGAGAACAAAAAAAAAAAAAAAAGAAGGAGAATGAGAAAAAACTTCGTGTCGCAAGAATTGAAAAGTTTAACGCGAATAAGCCGTAGATTATTTATTATCGTTGCCAACTACTTTGGTCTATTCAAGAGGAAGAAAAGAGGCAAGAAGGAAAAAAAAAATGTAGAAGGGAAAAACTTTGCTGCCAAAGTTTTCCCCGCAGTTCCTTCTTTGCCCTAAAGATAACGAGTAAGCCATACATATTAATGAGATCCATCGATCGCCTTTACTATATACTTTCAAGCCTTTTATTTCTCATTTTTTGCCCCTTTTCTATCTCCTTCAACATCCACCAAATGTTGAACTTTTTCATTTTATTTTCCTTATAATTCAAACGTTTTAAACTCCAACGATCATTAATTGCTGATCATTTATCGTTAGCCCCCCCAAAAAAAAAAACTCATTTATTCACCAAAGTATACTGAGTTTTGTGGCAGAGTGCATAGAACTCCTTGTTATACACACATACCTGAAGATCTCATACATATTAATGAGAAATCGATCGATTTTACTTGAACACAGTTTGGCGGTGGATTTTGGGGGTGAGTTTGAAAGCCTCTAGTCTTCTTACTCTATTCACAGACACTAGCATGTTCTCAATATCGTTCTATAAGCCTCCCTCCCCTGTCTCTGTCTCTTTTCTCTTTATATGTATCTATATATATTGTATACACACATTTGCAACACCGCAGGTGGTTATTATGCCATTAGCTTAATGAAGTTACACGATGAACGAGAACTGGGCGTGAATATAGACCTCAACTTGAAAACCCATGACCATCCACTCAATTTTCCCTCCACAACGTATTCTGCATAAATTTATGATATATATATGCTATTAATGGTATTTGTAATATTGTATCTATAAAAAGAATTCATTCTGACATTATTAAAGTGTTTGAAATTAATTAATTTACTAGAATCAATGAGTTTTCAATTTCAATTGATATTGGATGATACTGAAAGGGCCAGAGTTGCCAGAGAGCAATATAGAATTAATCGTGAACAAAGAGTGCCGAAAAGAGGGGGAAAAAAAAAAGAAAGGGTCCACTATTCAGAAAGAAGAGAAAACTAATCAAGCCTGATGAAAGCTTCAACATGAAAGGTCGCACGAGTCTTTTCCAAGCCTAAAGGTGCTCTTTCCAATTCCACCTGCTTTCTTGACTGTGAAGGCACTTTCTACGTCTACGTTATAACGCTGATTGCAATTTCTTGGTGGTGGAAATAAGGAAAAAGAAGGAGAGTTGAAAGAACTCAAGAAATCCAATATTCCTTTCTTTTTTTAGAAAAATATTTGCCTCATTCCTGGAATCAGTAGTTTTGAAACATCAGTGGAATATTAGTTCTAATGCTCACCTGATTTTGA